>VDFB02058242.1:593466998-593609076 GCA_007258455.2 Sequoia sempervirens | reverse complement strand
CAACAACAAGCTCAACAATAGGTTTTGTTAGCACAACAAAAAAAATACCAACAACAAGAATTATTGGTACACCAATAATTGCAAGAATACATGGTGCATCAAAGCTTGCAACCACCCCTGACCAACACACAAAATAATCAACCCATCACTCTAGCAATCGAACCATCTCAGAACACCTTCATCCCACCTCCTGATCCTCAAGATGATGTGATGACACAAATAAAATTTCTTTCACAATAGGTGTTGGACCTTCAATCAAGGAAAACCATAAAGGCACCAAAGAACTTGTGCCCTTACCCATTCGATAGGAACATTGTGATGAAACCATTCTTGAAAGGATTTGAGATCCCAAAATTTGACAAATATCGTGGGACTGGAAACCCTAAAGATCACATTAGGGAATTCCAAGTACATTGCATGGATGTCACATACAATGATACTTACATGATGTGACTATTCTCTTAGATTTTGGCTGGTATTGCCATTGACAAGTTCTCTCATCTCTCCCCTGGAATAAAAAATTTCAAGAAATTGTGGACACATTCATACAAAACTATTCATTCAACATAGGTATGGATGTGAGTCTGGAAGAACTATCAAATTTAAAACAATCCAAGGGGGAGACATTTTCTTTTTTCTTGCAACGATGGTGATCAGAAGCCAACATAAGCAAATGGGCCATTCCTGAGAAACAACAAGTGTGTACCATCATTGCAAATCTTGAAGGACTCTTGTCCTTCCATCTCAAGATGTAATGCATCACTACCTATGACCAGTTGATCCCCAAGGTGCTCAATATTGAACAAGCCCTTATTGCACAAGGGGGAACTCCTACTTATCCCATCCACCAACTATAATGACAAACCTCACACATGGGTGAAAAACAAGAATGTTACCAATGATGGTTTAGTCAACACCAAAGTTGTCATTAGTGCTCCAAGACAAAACACAGAAGCACCTCAACAACCACAAGTCAACAATCAAAAAAATAAAAAGCTAACACTGTAACACAACCAAACAATCAAACAGTCAATAACATGAACAATCAAGGGGGGCCACCCCAATGAAACAAAAATTCCTTAAAATAGAAGTACACACCCCTTGGGGAATCAACTAAATCTATCATGAAGAGAATGGTGTAGGAAAAACTCATCACAATTACCACCTATGAAAACTATCAAGAACCCTTAGTGAAACCACCATGGTACAATGAAAATCACCTTTGTGATTTCCATAAAATCAAGGGGTATACAACGGTTAGTTGCATGAGGTTGAAAAACTTGATCCAAGACCTCATTGACGACAAAATCATAAATGTTGAACAACCTCCTAGCAATCAAGACCTAAAGATTTACATGAATCCGATGCCCAATCACAATAAGGGAAATAATGACAATGGAAAGGGAAAGTTTAAAAGCATAAACCATGTATATGATCATGTTGTTGCATCCCTAAATGAATGGGTTACTGTCGTCACTATCAAGGGAGCCCAATCTGATTATGGAGTCACCATAAGAGGTAGAAAAGTTACCATTTTCAGAGCATCTTAGCCACCTAGGGCATCCAATTCCAATCCAAGATCCGTTCCTAATGGCTATAATGTCTTAGACCAACTAAAGAGAACCCTAGCTTAGATCTCCATCATGGAGTTACTGAAGATCTCACCCGCACATAGAAAGATCCTAGAAGGGGCATTGGCCACATCTTCTGTCCCCATAAATCTTGATACAGATCAATTCCAAGCTATGGTCACACACCTCACTACACCTCACCTCCTAACATTTTTAGAGCAAGATATCCCAACCCAACCATCTCACAATTGCATGCTTCATCTTGAGGCTTTTTTCCATAAAAACAAAGTCAAAAGGATCTTGGTGGATGGAGGTACAGGTTTGAATATCTACATCCTTAACCTAATTAAAAGTTTGGGATTCTCTGAGGATGTTGTTGAAAAGGGAAAAGGTATAGCCATCAGATCCTATGATGACCAGGAAAGGGTGTCTCAGGGCACTATTCAACTCCCTATTCAAGTAGGGCCGACCATCATGGAAGCAACATGCCAAGTTCTCGACCTAGAATTACCCTACAATATCCTCCTAGGGCATCCCTAGATTTAGGAGATGCAAGTTGTTGCTTCCAACTTTCACCAATGTGTCAAATTTCCATACCAAGTCTAAGAGGTCAATGTCCATGGTGATCCTAAACCATTTTACTACTGCAAGAACCTAGAAGCTAAATACTACAAAATCCCCCAAGTAACAAAGAACTTTGAAGGCCCTTCGACTCCATATATAGACCCAACTACCCTTGCTTCCACTTCTGGGACAAAGAAACCTACCATTCCCACCATTTCCAATATCAAGGTCATAATGGACAAGATAATAGGTGTGGGGATTACACAATCCCTAAAAATTCTTTTGTGGTAGGAGAGTTACCGTAATCTCCTAGGTCATGTGGGCAACCACAACCAAATAGAACTTCATCCCAAACTTTCAAAGTGGATCCCTCTAGATTCAAGTGTTGGGGAGACCTAGGCTAGGAAGTGATAGAAGAGGACCCATCAAGAATACTATACCGAGATAACAATCCTGCACCTGATCTTCCCATGGATGAAGAAAGAAAAGGATTGTAGATGATGCTCTCCATGGGCTACAACATAAATAAGAAAATTGGACAAAATGATAATAACCTTTTGGAACCCATCATTATTGAGAAACACTTGAAAAATATTGGCCTCAGATGTACCCCTCCGAAGGTAACCATATGCGGTAGAACAACCCCAGTTAAAAAAGGTCAAAACCCCTCCTTAGGTATCAATATCTTCTTCTCAGTCATCAACCACCGCCCTTTAGCTACCAGTGTCCATAGGTTTTCCCTTAGATAGCTTTACCTTTGACATAACTGATGTATGTGATGAATCCCATGAGGCAGGTCTACCCATGTTATTCGAAGATTCTAACATTTTTATGATTAGCACCCTATCCTTTGAGTCAGAAAACCAAACCAATGAGCTAAGGTTAGTCTATCCCCAACTCATCGATTACAACCAACGAGGACCACCAATTTTGGACACGTTGGAAAACAATGAGGCACTCTCGAAATTCATGGGATTTTGGGATAACATAATATGTGGGGATCACAAAGCAGGGTTTGACATTGAGATAGACACACACACATACTATGGGGAGACAATTGAATCCCTCAATCGCAAAAGTGAAAACTTAAGAAGAATCTCTAGGTCTTTGAGTGAAAACCACACTGTGACACTCTCAGATCCAAAAACAATAATCATAAAGGACACATCCAATGGTGAAAACCTCTCTGAGGCACCCAAGGATGGGGGATTCAATCTTCCTCTTAGTGCTCTACATTAGGAGAAGTCAATAGTTCTAATCGAGAAGTGCAACCCGGACAACTTGGGAACAAATGACACTCCACATATCACATTCTATGCAGAATCATTGTTTTTAGAGGAAAAGGATCTCCTAGCTACTTTATTAAGGGAAAGGAAGGTCAACTTTGCATGGACCTATGCTGACATGCCCGATCTTGATCTAGAAATTGTGGTCCACCATCTAGCAGTTTACCTCAAAGCAGAGCTTGTGAGACAAAACTTAAGGAAGATTCATCCTTGAATAACATTGTTGGTTAGAATGGAACTACAAAATCTCCTTGATGCGTGGTTCATACGGCCAATCGACTATCTAGAGAGGGTGTCAAATCTAGTACCTATTTCAAAACCCACTGGGGGCATCTGTATTTGTACGAATTTTAGAGACCTGAACAAGGCATGTCCCAAGGATGACTTCCAACTTCTAAAAAATGATATGATCGTAGATATGACTGTGGGACATGAAATGCTATCTCTAATGGATGGATTCTCCAGGTATAATCAAATCATGATAGCCAAAGAGGACCAACATAAAACAACTTTCACTTGTCCATGGGGGACATATTGTTGGAACATGATGTCGTTCGGACTAAAGAATGCTAGAGAAATCTATCAAAGGGCCATGAAACTAATCTTTCATGATATGATTCACAAGACTATGGAATATTATGTTGACAACATATTGGAAAAATCAAAAAAGAGGCGGGATCACATAGCAGCATTAAGTGCCATCTTCAACAGAATTGGGGAATACAAAGTTTGACTCAATCCAAAGATGTGCATCTTTAGTGTAAAATAAAGGAAGTTGTTAGAGTACATCATGTCCATGAGGAGGATTGAGATAGATCTTGCTAAAGTAAAGGAAATTCTCGAGATGGAGGCACCCAAGACATTGAAGAAATTAAGAGGCCTACAAGGTAGACTCTAATCAGTCTGCCAATTCACAACCCAATTAGCGGATAAGGAAATGCCATACTCTCATCTACTCCATAAGGGGGTAGCATACAAATGGGATGAGAAATAAAATAGGGCCTTCAATAAGATCAAAGAGTATTTACTCACACCTCCAATTCTTATGCCACCAATCCTAGGCAAGCCATTGATCTTATACATATTACCAACAACAGTAGCTCTAAGTGCTCTCCTAGCTCAACATGATGAAAATGGGACATAGAGGGATATGTACTACATCAAAAAAACCATGGTAAGGCATGAGTTGAAATATTCATTCATCAAAAAGGCTTGTCTAGTAGTGGTGTTTGCCTCACACAAGTTTAGACACTACATGTTAGCACATAAAATAAAACTCATTGCCAAGATCGACCCACTCAAATACTTACTTTATAAGGCAATGCTCACAGGGTGGGTGGCTAAATGGGTCATGATCCTATCAAAATATGATATTGAGTATGTTGAACGAAAGGCCATCAATGGAAAAGTAATCACATATCAGCTAGTGGAGGTGCTAATATATTAAGAAAATCCACTGATATCAAAGTTCCCTGATGATTCCATCTTCAACCTAAGCATAGAAGATCATTGGAAATTGTACTTTGATGGCTCCTACACACAACATGGATCAAGAGTCAGAGTATTTTTCATCACACCATAGGGAGACTGCATACCAAGATCATACAAGTTGGCATTTCCTTACACGAACAATATTGCAAAATATGAGGCTCTCACCATAAGAATTAGAATAGCAGTGCAATGGAATATCATGGCACTAAAAGTTTATGGATATTCACAACTACTCGTCAATCAAGTGAATGATGAGTACCAAATGAAGGATGACAAGCTGACTCCATACATGAAATTGGTAGAAATCCTCAAAGAGTCCTTCATTGACATCACGTTCGAGTAGATAACTAGAGAAAACAATAGAGCAACAAGAGCAAACAACAGAGCAACAGACGCCCCTATTGGACATCCCACGTAATGTCCCTAAGCATGAATTCCTTGTAGAGAAGCTTCTCATACCAAAATTTGAGGTACCAGAGTCTGAATTTGTGTGTGAAATTGTTGGTCCCGATGATCCCTGGTATCACAATATATACACCTACTTGAGAATACAAGTCCTCCTTACTGACTTATCTTTGAATCTAAAAAGAACCTTTGTCAAAAAGTCATCCTGCTTTGTTATCCTAGGAGACACCCTATACTGTAGGAGCACTGAGGGAACCCTGTTATGGTGTCTAAACGTTGAGGCTTTGATTTCTTTAACCAAGGTGCACAATGGTATTTGTGGTTCCCATTCGAGTGGTATGACCTTGGCTAAGAAGTTGATGATAATAGGGTACTATTGACCCACAATGGAAAGAGAAGCCCATGAATATGTCAGGAAATGCTTGTAGTGTCAACAACATGGAGATCTCATCCATGCACCAACTCAAGAGCTCCATCCCATCATCACACTATGGCCCTTTTCATAGTGGGGGATTGATCTCATGGGAAAAATCACCCCCACCTCATCTAGTGGTCATAATTTCATCATCACCACCACTAAGTACTTCATGAAGTGGGTGGAAGCCATTCCCATGACATACATAACAGGAAAGTAGATATCCAAGTTCATCTGAACTACCTAATTTTCAATTACAGTGTCCCTCAAGCCATTATCTTAGATAACAGGATTCCATTCAAAAATTAGGATGTTTGATACTATTGGAAAACGTGCCTCAAGCTTACTAACATGAAACTCCTATAAGGGAAAAGTCGGTGAGACCCTCTAAAAGTCTTACCGACAAGCAACTGTGTTCATAGATTGAAAGTCACTGAGACTTTGGTTCTGTCTTGCCGATGGGAGTCATCGACAAGACATGTCTATCGCTGTGAAGATTCCTATCTCTTTCTATCCAGGTAGACCTCTTGCTGACTAGTTGGTTCGTGGTGATCATCGGGGAGACTCTTGGCGACGAGTGGCATCAAGGAGAGGCATGAACATTCAAAATGAATCATTCCAAAAATGTATGTTTGATTGATGGTTATTCACAAGAATGTCATCAGGGTGACATGAAGGATTGATAAGAGTCTAAGCGATAGTGGAAGTCTCGTCGATAGTTTAGCTTTTAGTATGAACTCTTAGCGATAACTTTTCTCTTGCCGACTATTCTATGATCATTATGACCTATTGGCGATAACGTTCCTCTCACTAACAAAATTTTTTGTGAATTGTTGATGGATCTCCATGTGATGAACATTAGTGTAACCTCTTCCCTTTGGTGTTGCTCTTGCCGATAGACTAGTCAGAGTAATATGAACTATCGGGTATGCCTTCGGTGTGATCTCTTGCCGATGACTATTGGTCTAGTTGATAAACAAGTGTTTTCGGTGAGAACTCTTGCCGATGTTTTTCCTCTCATCGACGGGTATGAACATCAGTATGGCATAAAGTTCTATAAGACACTTAGCGATAGCGAAACTCTTGTCGATAGATCTGCACAAGCTGGATTTGTGTTCGGTATGATGTCTTACCTATAGTGGTGGTCTTGCCAATGGTTTTGTGATCGGGCATTGTGGCATCGGGGAGACACGACCTAGTGTCTCATTGACATGCGATATAGTTTGAACACCTTGACCGAATGTCTATCCTACATGGTCTGTTCTGAGCTAATTAGAGAAGCAGAATGTGAACCGTTAGCAGTTGGACTATTGTGACTGTTCCTTTGTGGAAGGTGAACAAATTGTGAGGAGAAAAATTATGCTCAGGAAATGGTGGATGATGATGTACAATGTGAGATAATGAAGTGTTGCTCGATTGAACACAAATTGATCTAAGTGAATTCTTTGTATGTTTTCTGAGAGCTATTCTGTGCAAGATTGATCAGTGAATGTTGCTACTGTAAATTGACATCAGAAAGTGAAGTCTGTATTTTGTATGTAATTTTGTTTACTATAATACAAAGAGGATTTTCTTAGTGTGGTGGGTTTTTCGCCCGTAAGGGTTTTCCCATGTAAATCTGGTGTCCAATTGTGTATGTTCATTTTATCTATTCTATTAATCCTTTCAAGTGTATCTTAATGAACTATAATTGTAAAATTTAAAGTCATATCTACATTCTTCCCTGAGGTTTTGATGTTAGGAGAGTTTGTTTCACACCTAAGCTTTCCTTACAAGTGGTATCAGAGCCTAGCTAGTTATGTTATCCTTGTGGGTACATTGGGTTTTTTTGAGTCAATTATATTCAGTGGGAGTCTTGTAGAAGTATAGTAATTCAAATTGCAGATTAAGATGGAAAGCACGTCAGGAAAGATTGAAATTGAGAAATTCAATGGCAACAATTTTGAGTTGTGGAAACTTAAAATGGAAGATGTATTGGTTGATTGTGATCTTTGGCTTGCTGTGTCTAGAACAAAGCCTACATGCATGAAGTAAGAGGATTGAGACCTTGCAGATCAAAAATCAAAGGGGTTGATAAGGCTCTGTTTAGTAGACTCTGTTCTTCTAAATGTTCAGGAAAAAAAGATTGCATCTTCTTTGTGAAAATGACTGGGAGCTATTTATCAAGGCAAGTCCTTGGTGAATAAGTTTTTCTTGAGGAAGAAGCTATATTGTTTGAAAATTTAGGAAGGAGCGTCTATTGTTGATCATTTGAATGCTTTCAACATGCTGATTGCTCAGTTAGCATATGTGGGTGTGAAGATTGATGAAGAAGATTGCTGTATGCTACTGTTATGTTCTTTGCTAGATTCTTAGGATCACTTGGTGATGTGATGCAAAGGAAGGTGGAGACCTTCTCAAAATGACTCACAAATGATCTTCAAATCAATTTCAAAATGGGTTTCAAAGAACTCATCAAAATTCCACCATATAGCATGTCCTCCCTTGTAGCACAGGCAACCTTAGTTTAAGCCACTTTACACTCACGCTTTCCAAAAGAACAATAAAAAAATAGTTTAGACACCCACGTGGGACTTACATAACATACTTCAATATCAGATATAACTCCCTTGGACCAGTTTAGACTTCCAATACATCACCATGGGAAAAACAAGGAAAATAGGTCAATTTAACAAAGGAAGTACCCTTCAAACTTATCCAATAATCTTGAAACCTTGGGGAAGAAAATTAAATGGCTCAAAACCACAGAATCCAAGTTTTTAGACCTCTATGACACCTCTAACATGCTCCAGCATAAACCCCTCCTCAACTTGCCTCAAAAACTAGGGCTTTTTGATCCTAGGTCTTCCAAACACTTCCAGGACTTAATTTTTGACTTTTCACCATTCATTCATCATTTCTCAACTACTGCAACTAAAAAATGTACCTCTTGTTAAGGCAAATTATTTGCTGCTATACCTTAGGGTTCACTTTCATGCATTTTCCTTTGCTAATTCACTGTGCACGTGCTAATTTTCCTCTTCCCTGCACATTTATTTGTTATATTATCATGATACATGTTAGTTTTGATCCATTTCATAGGTTTTCAGCCATACACTCCATGAAATGGATCATTCACTCATTAAAAACCCTCAAAACTATGTAAATCTACCTTTTTCTGTAGATAGTCAGCAAAAAAACATACAAGAATTGACTCTTTTTATCTTTCAAAGAATTAAAAGGTTTGGAAACATGCAAATACCAATCCTAATTCATCATATTGAATCAAAATTCAATAAGAAACCAATAGACTTCCAAAAAAACACAAAATAATGTAAAAAACTGTAATTTTTTGCTTTTTCTTGAGAACAGTCCATACAATTCCTTCAAAACTTCATCAACCTCTATACAAGTGATTCTCCTGGGGTTATAGATCAATTCCCCAACTGTCCTAACCAATAAAATTCGGTTTCTATTACATTAAGACTAATTAAACCCCTAATCTCACTTTCCCGCCTAAACTGAAATTTGAAAATTTGGAATTACAAACTCTCATTTTATTAACATATACCCCCCAAAAACTATTGGATATTTACTATCCAAGTTTATTTGACCTATTTAAAGCATAAGATCATTAATCAAATCCATAAAACATACTTTACCCCTTACATTGCATTTTTGACCTGGATTCCTTATCAGGAATCTTGGAACTTTGAACACCCTCATTACACTTATTCAACTCAAATGCCATTATAGGCTTCAATACATCATAATTGATGCTTTGATTTGCTTGGAAAGCCCTCCTGACCCCTACACTCTCCTGATTCTTGAAAAACTCTTTGAAAGCCTTGGGTACTCCTGCACCATGATGGCTATTGGGAGTACTACTTCCTCTTTTAAGATGGAAGATATTGTTGCTTCTTTGTTATGAGAAGAGATGAGAAGAAAACCTTTTGAGATGGTGAAGGAGGCTCTTGTTGTTAGAAATGATCGAAGAAAAACAGAAGGACAAGAGTCAAATAAAAATTGAAAGGAGATCAAATTAATCTACGGTAAAAGCCAACGCAAGAAGTGTTGGAATTGTGGGCAACTTGATCATGTCTGAAAGGATTGTAAAGAGGAGAAAAAGAAGAAGAAGAAGTATTCTTCTAAAAATGATTCTTCTCAGAGTGATGCAGATGCTTTCATTGTAGCCTCGGCTACACAGGCATCAGTGGACTGCGGTGATTTTGGAGCATCTTTCCACATGAAATCTCATAGAGACTGGTTCACTAAGTATGAAAAATATGATGGTGGAAGGGTGTATTTGGCAAGCAATTCATCTTTGGAAATAGTTGGCTGTGTAAGAGCCAAAATTTAATTCCTTGATGGAAGAGTGAAGGGAATCAATGATGTAATGCATATACCAGGTCTGACTCAAAATTTACTTTCTGTTAGTAAGCTAAATGATATTGGAGTGCAAGTCACATTCTTTGGAAATGGCTGCAAGATGACTAGAGGCTCAATGGTGCTAGCTAGGGGTGCTTGTATTGGTACCTTGTATAAGTTGGATGCACATGCTGTGCAATGTAATAGTGTCTCTGTAAAGTCATAGAAGGCTACTCATGGAGAAAAGGAGGAAAAAGTTCCTGATAGTGAAAACTCTATGGAATTTAAACTTCCAACAGAAAAGACTATTCTCTGGCATCATAGGCTTGGCCACATTGGAGAAAAAGGTTTAAAAACTTGAAAAATAAAAACTTGGCTGAAGGGCTTGAAGATTGTAACTTTGAATTCAAATTTTGTGAACATTGTATATATGGTAAACAACACTGTGTTTCATTTTACTCCAGTCCTCATAAATCTTCCAATTTACTTGATTACATTCATTCTGATGTTTTTGGTCTAGTAAATGTTCCTTCTTTGTCTAAATCAAGATATTATGTATCGTTCATTGATGATTATTCAAGAAGGGAATTTGTATACTTTTTGAAAAGTAAAGTAGAAGTGTTTAGTCATTTTAAGGAATTTTAAAACCTTATGAAAAATTAGACTGGAAGAAAAATAAAATGTTTAAGGATTGACAATGGCGGTGAGTTTTGTTCTAATGATTTCGAAAGGTATTGTAAAGATCATGGGATTAAAAGACATAAAACTACACCCTACACTCTGCAAAAAAATGGAGTTGCTGAAAGAGCACAAAGTATGCTAAGTAGTGCTGGCTTGGAGGAGAAGTTCTGGGCTGAGGCATTTGCAACATGTTATTTAATAAACCATTCTTTGAATTCTTCTCCTGTTGAGAAAACACATTTGGAAGCATGGTCTGGAAAGAGGCCCTCTATTAGACATATTTGTGTCTTTGGCTGTGAGGCATATGCATATGTGCCGAATGAAAAAAGATCTAAATTTGAAAAAAGACTGTTAAATGTATTTTTATTGGTTATAGTGCTAGCATAAAAGGATATAAGCTTTGGAATCTTGATATAGAGAAGGTTCTATACAACAGAAGTTTTATTTTTTGTGAGTTGAAGCCTTCTACTTTGGATCTATAGTCAAAGACAAAATTAGAAGATAAAAATGATGTAGTTGAAATTCCTCTAACACCAGATAAAGAGGTATTGAAAATTCAAAATGTACCTGAAACTGAGGAGAGCTCAAGTAGTTCTGAGAGTTCTGAAGAAGAAGATCAACCTCAGCCTCAACCTGTGAGGAGGTTAACATGTGAAAGAAAGCAACCTGATAGGTATGGGTTTTCTTTGATATATTCTACATGTGCCTATGTTTTAATTTCTAGCACTGATGAGCCTAGGACTGTGAAAGAGGCATTTAGAATGTATGATTCAAACTCTTGGTTGGAATCCATGAATGAAGAAATGGCATCATTAGAAAAGAATGATACTTGGAGTTTGGTGCCCTTTTCTGAAGGTAGAAAAGCTGTTGGCTACAAATGGGTATTTAGAAAGAAAATAGGTCTGGATAGCAGTGTGGAAAAGTATAAGCAAGGTTGGTTGCAAAGGGATATTCCCAGGTAGAGGGAATTGATTATGGAGATTTTTTTTCTCCTATAGCTAAGCTGACGTCTATCAGATTTCTCTTGTCACTTGCAACAACGTATGACTTAGAGATTGAACAGATGGATGTGAAGGTAACATTTCTTCATGGTGATCTTGAAGAAGAAATTTATATGTCCTAGCCTGAGCACTTTGTGGAAAAAGGTAAAGAAAAACTGGTTTGCAAGTTGAAAAAATCTCTATATGGTTTAAAACAATCTCCTAAAATGTGGTACCAGAAGTTTGGCATGTTTTTTTTGTCATTAGGATTTGTAAGATCAAAATTTGATCATTGTGTGTATTACAAAGCTGAAAATGATCGTGTCCTTTTTATTGCTCTCTATGTTGATGATATGCTAATCATAGGCAATAGTAAGTTAATGATTTTTGATCTAAAATCTCAGTTGTCTGCAAAGTTCAAAATGAAAGATCTTGGTGCAACTAGGTATATTCTAGGAATGGAAATAATCAGGGACAGGAAGAGTAGAAAACTTTGGCTCAGTCAGAGTAAGTATATTAATACTGTTCTAGAGAGATTTTGTATGGTTGATTGCAAGTAGCTAGTTGTTCCAGTTTTGCAAGGAATGAAGCTATTTGTTGAAGACTGTCCAAAATCTCCTACTAAGATAGAGGACATGACCAGAGTGCCTTATGCTAGTGCAGTTGGCAGTTTAATGTATGCAATGGTCTGTACAAGGCAAGACATTGCCCAAGTAGTGGGAGTACTTAGTTATTTTATGGAAAATCCTGGAAGGACACATTGGGATTTTGTGAAAAGGGTGTTTAGATATCTGAAGGGAACTTTAGAATATGCTTTATGTTACAATGGAAATTTGGTTGAATCAAAGAGGACTCTCAGCATTCAAGGCTATGTGGATTCTAATTGGGCAGGGGACATTGACAACAAAAGATCCACCAATGGATATATTTTCATGATGAATGGTGGTGTAGTTAGTTGGATGAGTAAACGGAAGGTTGTAGTCACTTTGTCCACTATGGAGGTAGAATACATGGCAGCAACACACACCTATAAAGAAGTAATCTGGTTAAAATGTTTATGTTCTAACATTGGGTTTGATGTAGGGAAAATTACAATTTATTGTGACAGTTAGAGTGCTATTTGTTTGGAAAAAAATCCTACTTTCCATGCCAGAATGAAACATATTGATGTGCAGTATCATTTTGTATGAGATATGGTGGAGGATGGAAAGGTCTCTTTAGAAAAAGTGGATACTCTAAAAAATGTTGTAGATGCATTGACAAAACCAGTGAGCATAGAAAAGTTTAGGTGGTGTACCAATTCGATGGGCCTTAGTGCCCATGAATTTCAATAGTTTTTTTGTGCTCTGGAGGTGTCAGTAAGATCTTCGTCAAGTGGGAGATTGTTGGAAAATGTGCCTCAACCTTACTGACATGAAACTCATGTAAGGGAAAAGTTGGTGAGACCCTTTGAAAGTCTTACCGACAAGAAACTATGTTCATAGATTGAAAGTCGTTGAGACTTTGATTCTGTCTTGCTGACGGGAGTCATCGACAAGACATGTCTATCACTATGAAGATTCCTATCTCTTTCCGTCTAGGAAGACCTCCTGCCGACTAGTTGGTTCCTAGTGATCATCGGGGAGACTCTTGGTGATGAGTGGTATCGGGGAGAGGCATGAACATTCAGAATGATTCATTCTGACAAAGTATGTCTCGCTAACAGTTATTCATAAGAATGTCATCGGGGTGACATGAAGGCTCGATAAGAGTCTAAGCGATAGTGGAGGTATTTCCAATAGTTTAGCTTTCGGTATGAAATCTTGGCGATAGCTTTTCTCTTGCTGTTTGTTCTATGATCATTATGACCTCTTGGCGATAGCATTCATCTCATCGACGAAATTATTTGTGAATTGCTGATGGATTTCCACGCGATGAACTTCGGTGTAACCTCTTGCCGATGGTGTTGCTCTTGCCAATAGACTGGTTAGAGTAATATGAACTACCAGGTATGCCTTCAGTGTGATCTCCTACTGATGACTGTTGGTATCACCAATAGATACGTGTCTTTGGTGAGAACTCTTGCCGATGGTTTTCCTCTCGCTGATGGGTATGAACATCGGTATGAAATAAAGTTCTATAAGACTCTTAGCGATAGCAAAACTCTTGCCGATAGATCTACACAAGTTGGATTTGTGTTCGGTATGATGTCTCACTGATAGCAGTGTTCTTGCTGATGGTTTTGTGATCGAGCATTGTGGCATCGGGGAGACATGGCCTAGTGTCTCACCGACATGCAATACAGTTTGAATTCCTTGACTGAATGTCTATCCTACGTGGTCTATTCTAAGCTAATCAGAGAAGCAAAATGTGAACCGTTAGCAGTTGGACTATTGCAACCATTCCTATGTGGAAGGTGAATATATTGTGTGGAGAACGATTATGCTCAGGAAATGGTGGATGATGATGTATAGTGTGAGATAGCAAAGTGTTGCTCAATTGAACACAAATTGATTTGAGTGAATTGTTTGTATGTTTTCTGAGAGCTATTCTGTGCAAGATTGATCAGCGAATGTTGCTGCTGTAAATTGACATCAAAAAGTGAAGTTTGTACTCTATATGTAATTTTTTTTACTGTAATACAAAGAGGAATTTCTTGCTATGGTGGGTTTTTCTCCCATAAGGGTTTTCCCACGTAAATCTGGTGTCTAATTGGGTATGTTCATTTTCTCTGTTTTGTTAATCCTTTCAAGTGTATCTTGATGAGTTGTAATTGTAAAATTTAAAGTCATATCTGCATTCTTCTCTGAGGTTTTGACATTAGGAGAGTTTTTTCTACACCTAAGCTTTCCTTATAGATACCTATGCCACAAATTCAAAATCCAACATCGCTTTTCCACTCCATATTACCCCCAAGGGAATGACCAAGCTGAGGCTACAAACAAAACTATCCAAAAAAAGACTGTCAATGAAGCTGGCCATGACTGGAACTTGTAGTTAAATCCTTCCCTATGTGCCTACCAAATGAGCATCCACACACCAACAAGTGCCACCCCATTCTCCCTAGTCTATGAATTAGAAGCCATACTCCCCATTGATATCAAGCTCTCGTCCTTGAGAATATCACTAAAAAATCATATCACAAATGAAGAATATTAGGTCTCATAATTGAACGAGCTAGAATTACTGGATGAGCGACGTATGGATACCTTGAACCATCTACACATGTACTAAAACCACCTCAAGTGGAGATACAACAAGAAGATAAGGAGTAGGACCTTCTAGGTCGGGGAACTTGTGCTAAAAGAAAATAAAAAAATGTACCAAATCTAGATAGCAAAGGGAAATTTGAGCCCAATTGGCCAGGCCTCTTCATCATCACAACAAGCTACAAGTCAAGGGCATATCAATTATCAACGCCCAAAGGTGAGCCTTTGTAGGATCCCATGAAAAAATCCCATCTTAAATTTTTTTACACCTAATCCTCTAGGGTGTGAAACCAAATATACAAAAAAACAAAAAATCCAAAAATCCAAAAAAATTAGAAAAAGGATTAAAAATAGTAAAGAGAAAAATCATCCTCTAGTGACAACCACTTTGGTGGCGCTTTGGGAAAGTACCTTGGTGAAAAACTGGCAAACATGCACTATGTGTAAATAAGCACTCTCCATCCACCATGATCTATGTGACTCATTCTACATCATTCATCCATCACAACCCATCGCATGCTTCTGTCACCCATCCATGTCTGCATCATAGCTTGGTTCTATGTTCACATCATGATCCCTCCTAGTATTACTCAACCCATTCCAAAGGTTAGTTTGTCCTACCTATATCAAAGTATTCTATCAAATCACGCTTTGGGCATGTCTTGCATCAGATCAAATTCATGTACATTCTTGAAGTCTTAAAGCAAAAAATCCAAAAACATTCATAAAAGAAAAAAATCCAAAAACATCATAAAATCAAAAAATCCAAAAACATTCAAATCATATCAAAATCCCAAAACTAGGTCAAAAAGTCAATCAAAAAAGTAAAAAATAGAGTCATCTTATTGAACTACGAGTCTCTGAGCTCTGAATGTAGGCAAGGTTGATCATTGATCATCCCCCGAGACACTTAGGTCAGTCCTTTAGGAGTTTTTCATAATAAATTGACAATTCATTTGTTCATATCTTCATCTTGTAAATTCGGTCTATCGTTAGTTGAACTACATGGTCTCTGTGTGTATAACGTAGGTAAGACTCATCTTTTGATCAGCCCATGAGGCCCCTAGGATAGGTCTTTAGGGTAGGTCTTTGGTCAAAATATTAGAAAACACCTAAAAATTTGAAAATTTTGAAAAATTAAAACATTTGTAAAATCTCAAAAATACCAAAAATAGCCTCAAAACACTTTCAAAAACATCAAAAACATTCAAAAAACCCAAAAAATCCATTTGTCTCATCTTGCTTTCACCTGAAATACACATCCACTCATAATAAATCATCATCACCCTCAACCTTTGGTAAAACAGTCGGAAGCAAGTTTAGCAGCAAGGTTAGTAGGTAAACAAGTTGGTCAAATTTTTGTGTCAATAGCCTATCATCTAGTCAATCTCATCATTATCTAATAACATCATGTCCTAGGATGCATCCTTCCTACAATGGACATCAACATCAGGCATCACTGTAGTTTAGTCTTGGCTAGCAGTATGAAGAACATTAGCTTGTTTGTTTACTCGATTTTATCTTGTTTGATTTATCTTATTGCACTCATTCCAAGGACCTCTTGATGATGTCTAAACAAGAATATTTAGAGAGATAGGAATGGGGCAACAATCATTATCTTTTTTCTGTTGTGCTTGTGGGATATTCTTGTAATATAACTTTGGTCATGCGTGCTTTGTTTGGTTTGTAGGGGGGGTGTTTTAAGTGTCTTGTTGACCACATAGGAAGGATTTCCTTTCTACATTTTGGTCTGAGATATTTAAAATATTTGAACTACGTTCTAAGTAGAGTTCCATATGCTAGGTGTGAATAGGAGTACTCCTATCTGATTGTCAAGTAAAATTCCATCACACTAGGTGCAATGCCATCCTAGTTCTCTATGCCTTGATGCATCGTACCTATGTGTGTAATCAAACATAAGGTAAGTAGCCCTTTTAAAATCCCAATTCCTATCAAGTGAACATCATCCATATCTCATCATCACCTCCAATAAGGTCTTCTCAGATCATGGACTTGTTGGATCCTCTCATCTTCATCTCTTTTCTCCTGTCTTCTCTTCGTGCTAGAAAATGGTTCCATGATAGTTAAAACATTGCTAAAGCGTCCATCCTGCATCCACAAAGCGTCAAAATAATGCATATCATATCATATACGAAACACTGATCATTTCACATGCATTTCATAATATAGATTGGTTATTCTAAGCATCTCATAAACCATACATTTGCATCCATTACATAATCATATAGACATCATCATATGCATCATCATACCATATAAGCATCATTATATCACCCATTATATAATCATATAGGAAGCATCATATAAGCATCCATATATGCATCATCATATCATACATAAAAAAGGTACTAAAAAAGAGAAGGAATATATCATAACATCCCATTACATCGCATAATCATAAATGCATCGCATCATCCATCCATTTTCATTATCATTTAGGGAATAATATAGATTTTTTAATCTAAGCATGATAAAATCATCTGCATGTCATAACATCTACATCTATTCATCCATACCCCATAAAAAGTACATAGAAAAGATACTAAAAAGGAAATGCATCCATCCATCCATAAACATACATCACATAATAAAGAACCATACATACATGCATCACATAAAATAGAGTCGCATCACATATAGAAAAGGTAAATACATCCATCCACAATGCACAAATAAAATAGGATACATCTCATAATCAAATAGATCATATCATATATATCAATAATATAACTGTCATAGTACAAAATCAGGGTCGATGTGTATATTGATGAGTACAAATGCCCATGGGGCTATTAAAAATGAAGCCCATGGATCTGAAAAATAATTAGGTGTTGCTGATAAAAACTATGTGAGCTAGCCCTACTGGTTACTCCCCTCACCAACCTACCTCTCCCCGTGATCCTCTAGGGGTGTGTACCCTGTCCACTGAGAGAACTTTGCTACCCGAGCCCCTAGCAGCACTGCCTATCTGTAATGCACTTTGTAATACTCTGCCTCCCCGACTGCATCACGGTATGCCCACATAGACACTATGCTTCTGGAGGAGGATGTAACCATGCTCTCAAGTTGTTGTCAGCAGCTCTACAGCCTGTCTTTATTGAACGACCTAATCTCGCTCTACTGTCAGGGCCTAGACCTACTACCTGGCCTAGTCCCTCTCCGCTATAAGTATCTATACCTAAGCCCGAAGTTGCTAAATCATAGCATCTCTCTAATTAGGCCAAGATGATGGTGATGGCCCATCATCTAATGATAGTGGCCCTTGGTCCCTCTGTGGCAGCTACTATCCTCTGTCCTCATCCCCATCCCTTGGGGCATCCTGTTGAACTCTATGCTACTCAAGCTGTTGCTTTGGCTATCATGGAGGTGGTCCACCTCCCCAGTCTCCCCCCGATGCCTATCCAACCTGTACCTATCTGGCTAACCTACCTCAGGGTCTGCGTCATGCTGGTGCCATTCCTGGTACAGTCAATTAGACTAGAGGCTTGAACCAATCATCATATGCCTGTATGGTCTTGACATCTTCCTACCCCTGATCATATGCCCAGGGCCTTGCCACTAGCTATCTAAAGATATCAATTACATCCTATGATGGGATCATCCAATCCCATGTGGTCTCTTTGGTGGTTTGGGTGAAAATGGCAACGTACTAATCATCTGGCCTATCCTATCCATATCTGAACTGTCTAGCTACCTGATTTGGTAGGTAGCGCTCAACCATGGTATGATCCCTCCCTTACATCAACCTATCCTACTGGGCATAGAATAACTACTATGCATTGTCATACTAGCCGGGCATCCTTAGATATGGCCTCCATGTAAAAATGGTCATCTCATCAAGCACCCTTTGCTAGTGAGGGATACCACACTGTCCTATGTGGCTAAAGGAAAGGCTGCCCCTGTATCTCTAGTCAACTAGGTCATCTAGCTCCATATTAACAACTGTAACCCTCAGAAATAGCACAACAATGTGCTCCCAAGCCTAGATATGAAGAAGAGTAACCCTTGCGCCAATGGATCTACTGTCATAGTAGGCGAATGCATACAAATCATGATAAAGTGAGGCTAGCATCATTGGTCGCCATGCAAAGCAGTGTCTCCTAAATAGCATCCTCTCCTAGGCTAGATCCCATCCAAGACTGAAGTACCAACCCTGCCGATCCGGAGCCATGAGTCCATTGATAATAGCTGCCACGATCAATCAAAATGTTAACACATGACCTTTGTAGTAATCGAGATCAATCTGGCCCTCGTGGAACATGATCTCATCAATCTCCATAATCATATAATAGTCATTAGTGCCTGCGATAGTATCATAGATTACCCTCTTGCCATGGATGGGCAATTGTAGAATCTGTTAGACGTCCTCTAAGGTAACGGTCACCTTACCGGTGGGAAGATGAAATGATGACATCTCACTATGCCACCTCTCTGCTAATGTTGTCATCATGTCAAGGTGGGTTCGAATGAGAGGCACACACGCAATATACCATAAAATAATCACACCAAGGTGCTCTTGCAACAACTCATGCAATCCTGTCAATCTGCTAAGCACCAAGGGTCGGTGCTCCTGTGAATGCACAACCTCCATGTCCTCCTATAGCCATGAACCCACATCGTTAAGTTTTGTGAGAAAATTTAATCTTGTTTAAAGTTTCTAGTCTTAAAACAGCAAAGGCGTCGCCTTTTGGAAGCTCCAAACTGTGTCGCTAGAAGCCCAAAACTCCAAACTGCACTGTAGCTTTGTAGTTTGACCGTGAGCCTATTTGACCTGAAACCCTAATGACCTAACTAGACCATAATGACACTATTTGCATATGTGTCACCATTTGGAGTTTTCCCCTAATTTCTAAACTGTGATGCTGAGTCGTAGATCACATATGTGCCACTCTTTGAAGTTGAGCATCATTGATTTAACACTTCTAGCATTGCTATACAATGACGCTGGACTTTGTGACCCCCTAAAACGTAATAAATGTGCTAAAAAATCAAAATTAAAGGTTGGGACAAGACGACATACTCGTGGTCCTATGCCTGGAAGTCTCTGGTAGACTTGAACTCGCTCAGAGATGTGTTGGGGAAGCACTCTTTGCGCCATCTCGCACGAGCGTTAGAGCTCAAAACAATGAATTTTCTAAAGGCTGAGTGTGTAAATGAATTGAGAGTGACCCCTCAAGGCCTATTTAAGCATGAAAATTAGTGTTTTTTGACCCCGTTTGACCGTCCAGATAGGGTTTTGTGCCCTTGTCACCATTTTTGACCAACTAAGGCTTGTTTTGCATCCTTTTGTTGTGTTTTGGCAAGTTTTTTTCATCCTGGAGCCTTTTTGGACCTATCGGGCACCTTGTCCTCTTTTTTCACGAGATCACCCAAAAATCCAAATTTTTGTCCGATCTCTCGAGGGGGTAGTATACCAGCATAATTCTTCTGCTGGGGTAGCAGTGGGGCATCTAAAAAAAATAGATTTTTTTTTGACTTTTGATCATGACAAGATTATTCTTTGAATCAATGTAATAGGTGCATTGCTTCAAAGAGGGGAAAAATGTAGACACATAAAATATACTAATTGATTTTATGCACTTGATCTTGATTTACTAACACCAGTTCATCCTGAATCACTCTGTTACTAACCATTTAATCGAATAATCTTTATTTGATTAAATTCATCACATTTCATCTTTTAATTAAATAAATCAATTTTATCTGATTAAATCATTATCTTCTATTAATTAAATAAATCATTTTATTTAATTAATCCTAATCTTCCCCTTTTGATTAAATAAATCACTTTATTTGATTAAATCATATTTCATCTCCTTTAAATTAAATAAACTAAACTTTATTTGATTTAAGTCTAACATCATCCCTCTTTAATTAAATAAATCAAACTCTATTTAATTAAATCTAATATTCATTTTTCCTCTCATTTTGATTTATTTAAATCCAAAAATCTAAGTTAAAATGTCAAATCAACTAATTTTCATCTAAGTTAATCAAATCATGATTAATCCTAACACTAATCCTCCAAATCCTCTAGATTTTACAATTTGCACAATAAATCAATTTATTTGATTTATTAAATCTCCTATTTTCTCTCAACATTGCATCAATTTGGAATATTCCTCCAAATTCAAAAATCCCTCCAAAAGGATTTGTCCTTCCAACAAGGCATTAAAATCCTCTTACATGTTATTTGCCTTGAGCCAAGTGGCATTAACTTCATTTCTTTCTCCCTCCAACATGTCATTTAATCAATTTCAAATTTCTACCTAATAGCATTTATGTGCACATTCATCAAAATGTGCTTTATCTCTCTCCATCCACATGTTGACAAGTGGAATTTTACTATTGGATTATCTTTTATCCCACATTCCTCCTATCTTTCATTTCTCCATCCTTCTCTTCTATAAATAGAAGACTCTTTTACTAATTGAGGATCCGCAACTTTGAGTAAAATCATTATCTTCAAATTTAAAGCAAGTTCATCCACCATTTCCATAGTTTTCAATTTCATAGTTAGGTTATTGTAGATTTTCATTAGGGAGCTCCATTGAATCATCATCAAGCTTGCAAGGAATTGGGAAGGGCTATTTTCCACATCAAAATAGCACCAATTCCCCCATGGGATTTAGAGTTTGAGCATTTGAATAAGATTTAGCTTGCTTTCATTTGTGTTCTTGATCTTATTTCTTATTCTTCATGTTTCAAATGAATCTTATGGGGAATGTTGATTTAGGCTTGTATAATGACTAACTTTGTGTTGTTTGTTCATGATTGTGTAGGTCTAGGTTCTCCATTCACACATTGCTTGTATTCAAATCATGTGCACATTCATATTCGATTATCACAAACTCAAATCAACCTTGTATATATACCAAAATCCATCGCAAACATCAATTAGGCCAGCCTAATTAGATGTAGCCCCAAATCATACAAAGTGTACCTTTTCAACACCCAATTCAAATAAAAATTCCTTCACACCAAAACACATGCAATATAGATCAACATTGAACTATAATATCTCCCTCTTCCATTCACATCACATATTTAATCTCTATAACTCTTTACATACATTAGGTCGGCCAAGCATAAGACTTCAAAGCAAAAATACTCCAACTGATCATCACCATAGGACACGTGTATCTCAAAATATCATGCCAATTGAAAAATATAATTCTTTGACACCTGTTAACATTCCCCCAAAACCACTTGTAAGGTCTAACTCAAATCCGTAGAGGAGTTCAGACTAGTTAGGTTATAGCCAATACATATAAAATTATGTAAACCTTATATGTTGATCTTCTATTATACTAGTGTAGAATCAAGTAGTGTTGACATCAAGTGAAATTCAGAATTAAGATGCTATTGGTGTTCATGAATAATATATTAGAATCGTAGAATTAAATTTGTATGGGTGAACAAATGCATACCAAATTATCAGAGGTATTGTGTATTGAATCTGCTAGTGTAGACACTTAGAAAAAATACTTAATTGTTGTGGTGTGTGGATCAAACCCTTTTGCAAAGTAACTCTTATGCAATCATTTTTTATACTATTTTGACATCCATCATGTAGTGTTGACATCAATGACAACTATTAATGACAACCTTCTTCATTCTTTCAACAATCTCCCCCTTTGTCATTGATGGAAACAGGTGCCAAAACAAAACATATGTCCCCAACTATCTCTCCAAACATCTTCCCCCCTTTGACATCAAGGGCAAAGGGTGTTTCCCCTCAAACAAATATACAAATTGAGCTGAATATACTAGCTCCCCCTTAGGGAGTTAACCAAAAACTCCTAATACATCCACATATGTACAAAAGAATCTGTAAACATGAAAAACAAAAATGTATAGAGATAGAAATGGTCAACCCAAAGATGTTGACCCTTGAAGCTTCTAAAGAATAGCTTGCCAAGTAGATTTTCCTTCTTCCCAACTCTTCTTTACTATTGCAAGCATTCTATGTAGAGACTCAAGCTCTGCCAATGTTTCCTTTCCTTCCATAGTACCGGGGTTAAGATTTAACTTTGAGATTTTTTCAGTACTAGCAAGGACATTTGAGATAAGTATGTGATTTATTTTTACCAAGTCCTTTAGCTTCCTAAGCTGCTTGATAATCTCTTCCTTCTAGCTTTCCAAAATGAAGAATTTGTCATGCAAGTCCCTTATAGCAGTCTAGGTCTTGTCATCTCTATCCAGTGTTGGATCATAGGCCTTGATGCATTAGCTATCTAGGACTCAATTGAGTCCATTTCATTTTTTATTCCTTGGGTGGCATCTGGCCACTTCATGCAATACAAATTCAATGTTTTTGCTCCTTCCTCACAAGCTTGTACTTCCTTAAAACATTCTATAATGTCCCCTTTTTAGTATGATCTTATTTATTGATGGTTTAGCCTATCACTGGCCCTTGTAGGCTAACTCAGATGGTTAGAGGGTCCCTTTTGGCAGACATTAGTGTGTTTTCTCCATCAAAACTTAGTGTGGGTTCAGGTTTGGCATTTTTTAGACTCAATTCTTCATACTTACTATTTATAGTAAGTCACCATTTCAGGGGAGTTAGGGTTATTATATTTAGTAAGGCATTTGGATAGGTCTTAGATGTAGTGTTGACCTCTTAATCAATTGAATGGGAAAAATATTAAAAGTTTAATAAGTAATTATCATTAAAGGTACTTTAATGATAATTAAATAATATAAAATTAAATTATAAAGTAAAAAAGTGTACTTTATTTCTGATGATGCCATGACCCTCAATTAAAATCACTTAAAGTGAATTTATTATATTATGGATTTGAGCACCCAAGTTTGGAGACATATTATAAAGTTTTTATTAAAAACCTAAAAGTGGATTTGAAAAGCAATTCAAATACCATTTAAGGGGTCAACCTCCTTTGAGAGATTATAACAGGAATCAAAAGGAATTCATTTTCATTACGTTTGAAGATTATATCACTATGTTTTGGAGTTCTTGCTTGGAGAGGGAGCCAACTAGGGTTTCTACCATTTCCATCCATTGGGAACAAAAAATCTCATTTGTTTATATAATTTTGAGGCTGTAAAAGACCAGCTAAATTATTGCTTGACTATGGACTTCATACATGGGTCCAATTTGTGCTTTTATTTGTGAAGAAGTTAAAAAATTTAAAGGGTTTAATTGAAGATCAAAATATCAAAGAGTTAATCATTTGCATATCAAAATTTGTGTTGGCTGCTACAGTGATGTGAACAGTTTCACGCTACAGTAAATGCTACAGTCTACTATAGTACTCGTGAACAGTGACACTACAATACTTTCCTCTTGGCGCGTGGGGTTTATATCAAGCAATGATAAAGTGTGTCAAGTGCAGATTGAATACTTGTTAGAGAGTGTTTATTGGGGACTTTGATTGCTGGTTTGCACTTCCCAAATTTGCTGTCATAATAGTTTTTCAGACCTACATTTATTGACATTGAAATTTGGGTACGAAAGTACTGTAGTTCTTCATGCAAATATTATAGTTGGGTAAAGAAATAAAGAACTCATTGTATATGCATTTTGTAATCAATCTTTCCTATGTATGCTGAGTCTTGGAAATTCGATTGTAATAAGGTTTACATGAGTTTAATATGCATTACAATTGTTTGTCTTAATGCATTATTGCTGCAACACTATATGGGTATTAGTTTCAATCATAATAAGTTTGCATGCCAACCATTTGTAATAATTCCTATGCATTTCCAGTCAATATAATCAGTCTAAAGGTCACAATAAAGGAGTTTGGAGTTGCATCTGATTTGTTTGCAAAAATACCTTCTTGCTATAGGTGTTTATTTACTTTGGTAGGTTGCTTGCCAAGTGTTTACATTAATGCCCCTTGGCTGTAGTTGTGCATCAACTATAGAATTGCATTATATATATCTTCCATTACATCCTCATTTCATTTTAGTCATTTGCATATGTTCTTTTGAGCCTATTGAATGCATATTATCATCATCTTCTTTGAAAATACCAAAAGAAACATCAATCAACAAGTTCATAATTTGCAAGACAAGTGTTTGATAGGATTCCTAAGAGCTCGAAACTGAAAATTCAAGTTAGATTTAGAAAGGGGTTCTTACAGTGGTATTAGAGTGGTCTCCTTCCATCCTATTGGGGTTTATTTTAAAAAAATCATTGAGCTCACACAGTTGATATTTGAGTGACCAACACTCATCAATTTCCAACCAATTTCAGTATAGGTTGGTATAGTATTGTAGGGAAATCCAGGGAAGAAATTAAACATGATGCCATCAAGCTTAGGGGAAGTTATAAACATGAAGCCTCGGCTCCTTGAGGGATACCAGAGTATGCCTGGTGATTTCAAGGCACAATACTCACTTAATGATTACTTGAATTTTGTTATCACCTTGCACCCAGAAAATATTGGATTGGTACTAGAGTATTTCAAGATGTATAAGGAAAAAATTAAAGAAGTTTTGGTTGTTGATGACGCTGCAGATAAGAATGACAACAATTTTGAATTTTTTACCAGTAGCCAAACTATTGAGAATAATCATGATGTAGATGTGATGGAAAATGAAGAAAATGTTGTGGAAATATCTACCAATGTTGGAACACAAGTTGGTAGCTTCAAAGATGAGGAAAGTGCAAAGAATGCAAGCTCTAACAGTTCTGATTTTCATTATAACAGTGAGGTTCCTTTGCATCAACATGAGACAACTATTTCACATGTGGGTGATGGTTCTATGGAGTCATCAATAGAAAATACTCAAGGTTTGGGTATTGTTGATGCATTAAGTGAGGAGGAGGTTGTTCAGAGGAGGGGGACACAAGCTTCAAAAAACCAACAAGCTGTTTCAAATGATCATGTGGCTGGAAATGCCTCTATTGAGTTTGAACCTGATACCAATCTACCCCCATTGGAATTATTACTAGTGCACAAAGTGGATCTTCATTCAGGTTCAGGGGATCAGTTGACAGACAACGATGCATGGATATGCTTGACACTGGAGCCACACATAATTTTATTAATGAGGGTTTTGTCAATAGGTGTAGACTCCAGACAGAGGACTTCATTGGATTTTGAGTTCATGTGGCAGATGGGTATACCATCACTTGCACTAGGAGGATTTGTAGTCTCACTCTTATGCTGAATGACTACGAGTTATAGGCTAACTTTTACATAGTCAACATGGGTGAGATAGATATGGTGTTGGGTATGCAATGGCTCCAGGATATTGGAGAGTTCACCCTCAACTTTCCTAAGACGGAGATGAGTTTTGAGTTACAGGGTAGGAGGTATGTGTTGAGGGGGATTACAAATGGGAGTTTGCACTCTATCTCTCTCATTGATGAGGAGAGAAAGAGAGTAGAGGTGGAGTTTGTGTAGAAGACTGTGCACGATCTTATCCAATACTCCAGGGGTGCAGAGGTTGTTGATTGGGATCAACTTAGAGGTATGGTTCAGTTTGTGACCAACCCTTTGTTTCAGGTGGATGCTACATTGTCATATGCCAATCCACTCTTTGATGTTGATTTTGATCACTCGCTTGACCCTAGTCCTAAGATGAGCATTGATCGCAGTGTTTGGGATCCTTCCAGTGCTTCAGGATTTTAAATAGAGCTCACTGAGGAGTTTTTGGGTGTGTACATGGTGAGGAGTCTGTACAAATTTACATTTGATCCTCATGTGCATGACCTCTTTCAGATGCATAGTTTAGTTGTACATGTGCTTGATAGTGTTTATGATAACTTGCCTTGCATAGATTTTGGGAGCAATTTTTTTCAGTGTTTAGAGATGCTTCCCTTTGAGGTTATCACTCTTGTGACACTTGCTATTAGGATTGATTTGGTTAGGAAAGTACTACCAGTTACATTGGTTTTGGTGTTATATGATCTAGTTGGTGATATCAGGGACATTACACAGTTCAACCCTTGGGATCTAGGTGGATTAGTGTTTTACTTTTCTCCTAAGATTGCTTGGGGACAAGCAATTTCAGGGAGGGTGGACTGTAATGTCCCCTTTTCAATATGATCTTGTTTATTGATGGTTTAGCCTATCACTGGCCCTCATAAGTTAACTCAAATGGCTAGAGGGTCCCTTTTGGAAAACATTAGTGTGTTTTCTCTGCCAGAACTCAGTGTGGGTTCAAGTTTGGCCTTTGTTAGATTCATTTCTTCATACTTACTATTTATAGTAAGTCGCCATTTTAGGGGAGTCAGGGTTACTGGGTGATCTCACAATACTGGTTTATAATTTTTGGCCAAACTGGACACTAAAATAAAATTTTCTAACTAAATCTTCACTTTTGGGCACTTATAATGGCTAAACTATGAGGAATTTAAATATGATGCAAACTAGTGATTTGTGAAATTTTGTCTGTAGATTATAAAGTTTGGAGACATATTATAAAGTTTTTATTAAAAACCTAAATGTGGATTTGACAAGAAATCCAAATTCCATTAAGGAGTCGACCTCCTTTGAGAGATTACAAAAGGCATCAAAAGGAATTCATTTTCATTATGTTTGAAGATTATATCACTTATGTTTTGGAGTTCTTGCTTAGAGAACGAGCTAGCTAGGGTTTCTACCATTTCTAGCCATTGAGAATGAAAACTCTCATTGGTTATGCAATTTTGAGGCTGTGAAAGACCAACTAAATTATTGCTTGACTGTGGGCTTCATATAGGGGTCTAGTTTGTGCTTTTATTGCTGAAGAAGTTCAAAAATTTAAAGGGTTTCATTGAAGATCAAAATATTAAAGAGTTAATCATTTCCATATCATAATTTGTGCTAGCTGCTACAGTGGCATGAATAGTGCTGTGCTACAGTAAACACTACAGTCTACTATAGTACTCATGAATAGTGACAATACGATACTTTCCTCTTGTCATGTGGGGTTTATATCAAGCAATGATTAAAGTTTGTCAAGTGTAGATTGTATACTTGTTGGAGAGTGTTTATTGGGGACTTTGATTGCTAGTTTGCACTTCTAGAATTTGCTATCATAACAATTTTTAGACTTGCAGTTATTGATATTGAAACCTAGGTATGAAAGTATTGTAGTTCTTCAGGCAAAGATTATAGTTGGGTAAAGAAATAAAGAACTCATTGTATATGCATTTTGTAATAAATTTTTCCTATGTATGCCAATTCTTGGAAATTCAATTGTAATTAGGTTTACATGAGTTTAGTATGCAAGACAATTGTTTGTCTTAATGCATTATTGCTGCAACATCATATGGGTATTAGTTTCAGTCATAATAAGTTTGCATGCCAACCATTTGTAATAATCCCTATGCATTTCTAGTTAATATAATCAGTCTAAAGGCTGCAATAAAGGATTTTGGAGTTACATTTGATTTGTATACAAAAATTCCTTCTTGCTGTAGGTGTTTATTTACTTTGGTAGGCTACTTTCCAAGTGTTTGCATTATTGCCCCTTGGCTGTAGTTGCACATAAGTTATAGAATTACATTATATATATCTTGCATTACATTCTCATTTCATTTCAGTCATTTTCATATGTTCTTTTGAGCCTATTGAATGCATGAGTAAGTGCACAAAGTTGAGTCCACGAAACATGGAAGTTTTTTTCTTAACCAAAAAATTGAAATCGACTTTGACAAAACGGGATCTCGATTTTAATAAACGGGTTCCTGATTTTTAAAAATCGAGATCCCACTTAGCTTCGAGATCCCGAGCTTGACATGAAATAGGATCCTGCTTTTTAAAAATTGGGATCCCGTTTCCCATAGGATCCTGAACCAATGGAAAAGGAACAGGATCCTAATTACCACGAAACGGGATCCCAATTTGTAGAAATCGGGATCCCGTTTTATATTGCTAGCAGACGAGACTCTGAGTACTGGCGACAACAACCCCCAAAAACAACCATAGGTACCCACCTATGTCCCATTTTTTTGCATTTTTCTATTTTTAATTGAAATTATGAAGAAAATAAGTGAATTTAGCATGTTTTTTTAAAATTTATTTCACGTTTTGAGTATTTTTTTAACTGTTATAGTATAAATGAATAATTATAAAAATAGACAAAAAATGCAATTAAAGTTGAAGGTTTTTTAATAAAAATGAAAAAATTAACCTTGAATTGTGTTTTACAAACAAAATTTAACTTTTGAAACCTAAATTGTTCGATTAAACCAAAAAAAATGAATTTGAAAACCCTAATTGAAACAAAACAAAAAAAATTGCATTTCAAAACCCTAGAAATCGAAATGAAATAAAACAATTGCATTTAGAAACCCTAGTCGAGCTTTTTGAAACCCTGGATTCAAATAAAATGAAAAAAAATGAATTTGAAAACCCTAGTTTGAATTGAAACAAAAAAATTGCATTAAAAACCCTAATTCCTTAGAAATTGAAACCCTAAATTGAAATCAAACAAATCATTTTGATTATGAAAACTAGGTAATTTCGAGCTCAAAAAAATTCATTTTCATTGCTAAATGTTTTAAATTTTATTTGCATTGTATGGAAAAAATGATATGTTAAACTTTAGTTTCAATTTTAAATTATAATTAGATTAGAAAACAATATGTTAAAGAATAGTTAAAATTCATAAAGTTTATCTTGATGTTTGTTTGCAAATTTAGTTAGAAAATTCGTAAATCTAAGCATGTACAATTGATTCCAATTGGCACTAACTTGCAAATCTAAATTGTACCAAGGGCCACCCAAACTTCACCCTAAGTTTTCTAAACCCTAGACCCTAAACTATAAAATCTAAACCCCCAACACTAAAGCATTTTAATTTTGTCTTAGGACCTTAAAATGAAATTCGGTTGCCTTAAAAAACCCTCTGTTGTCACCATTTAGTAGAGATTTTTGTAATGTTTTCACTTATTTGAACACATAATATAGAACCTTTTGGTTTCTACAAGTTTATGAAGAGTGGATGATCACTCTCTATGACACTTAGACATGATCATTAGGGATCTAAATCATTGGAAGAAAACTTTATTCTATTATATCCACAAGATAGGAGAGCACGAGTGAGAGTGCTATGGGTAAAGTTTCTTTCATTGGACATACCTAAAATTATGTAGGTTCAATGTCAAGAATGGGTATATTTGGTAGATTTATGAAAACTATTATGAATATCTAGAATGCCATAAAAGTATAATTATAGCAATTCCAATTGGAAACACTTGGGTACATATATATCATATGAAATTTAAATCTAGTAAGGTGTCTATTATATAGGAGAGTTGATAATACATGGAAAGAGGTTTGTATGGGAATATATGTATTAAGAAACACATACCACATGACCTCTATAGGATTTTTAAGATGTGATCCTAGATAATAATCCACCCATCCTCAATCATAATGGATTCTTTAGCAATTAAGAGAGATTCAATAACCATAAAATTACCTATATTTTGATACTATATAGATTTATGTGGAAGGATAGAAATGCATCAATAAGGAGACCAAGATGGAACCATTTAACACCTAGAAGGTACACCTATTACATGGGAAAGGGAGGAGGTACATGTGATGATAGGTTGGAGGAACTACGTGCTATTATTACAATTTAGAGATAGGAGGAAGATTCATATAAAAGAAATATAATTAAATATTTATATTATTTAATATATTATATTTAATAAATATTAATATAATATAATATATTAAATAATATAAATATTTGATATCATAAAATATAATATAAGATTACAATTAAGGATAGGTAATGTTACAATTTACTTGGGGTTTTAATGAGGATTAGGCTTAAGATTCAATTAGGTTTGTAGTAAATAGTTAGGTTACAATTAGGAATATATAATAAATATTAATATATATATATATTTTCTTAACAACAAGGGTATCCACGTGACCCCGCCCAATAGCCTAGTAGTATCTAGGTACCTAGGGCCAGGTGAGACTGTCCACCTGGGGACCAACACCGTAAGCTAGTCCCAACCCAAACCGGAGAGCAAACCCGGACCAATGGGGAGCAAACCCACCCACAAGCCAACTATGCTACCCATGCCGGCCCAAATATTAATATAATTATAATACAAATATAAATTAATTTAAATATAATATAAAATATAATATAATATAATATAGGAATACATTTAAGATTAGGTAAAGGTTATAATTTAATTAAGTTTCAATTAGGTTTACAATTCAATTAGGATATGGTTAGGGGTGGGGATCATTTAGCATTCTATTATGGTTAGAGTATGGGTTACATTTAAGATTATTTTTATTTTTGTGATATGTATAGATTGATTCATTTTTAACATGATACTTTTTTTTATTAGAGGGGTAAACACTTTTGACCCAGAGCTAGATGGAACCAATGAGGCTATAGTATGACTAAATTTGGACCTCACTAGACATATAGATCCCCTTAAGCCATCCTATCACCCTAAATCATAAATCAATTTCTTAAGGGGTCCCAATATGACAAATTTCTTAAGGGGATCAAAGAAGTTCTTAAAATTTGGTGAAGTTTCCCAAGGCAACCAAATTTAACAATAATAAGATCATTCAAGATTATAATATGAATGAGATTTCATGATCTAGGCTGGTTAGTTGAAACAAGAGTAGATCTCAATCAACTATTCCACAAGAAAATGTTCTTCACTAACTTGCAAGCTCATTAAATATTCCAAGGGGCACCAAAACTTTACCCTAAGTTTTGTAAACCCTAAACCCTGAACTCTAAAATCTAAACCCTAAACACTAAACCATTCATTTTGTCCTACCCAACACCTTAAAGTGAGATTTGGTTGTCTTAGGAAAATCCACCATATTTCATTCCCGTATGCCATGTAATTTTGTCCTAGGATCTTAATACATGCACATCCCCTTAAGTTATCCTATTACCCTAAACCCTGAACTCTAAAGTCTAAACCCTAAACCCTAAATCCATCATTTTTTCTTTAAAGGCTCTTAATGAAATTTGGTTGCCTTGGGCAACTTCACCAATTTTTATTCACTTGAGCCATGCCATTTTCTCCAAGGACCTCACTAGACATAGATCCCCTTAAGCCATCCTGTCACCCTAAATCATAATTCAATTTCTTAAGGGTATCAAAGAAGTTCTTAAAATTTGGTGATCAAAGTTGCCCAAGGTAACCAAATTTAACAATAATAAGATCCTACAAGATTATAATATGAATGAGATATCATGATCTAGGTTGGTCAGTTGAAACAAGAGTAGATCTCAATCAACTATTCCACAAGAAAACATTCTTCACTAATTTGCAAGTGCATTAAATATTCCAAGGGGCACCAAAAATTTACCCTAAGTTTTGTAAACCCTAAACCATGAACTCTAAATTCTAAACCCTAAACACTAAACCATTCATTTTTTCCTACCTAGGATCTTAAAGTGAAATTTGGTTGTCTTAGGAAAATCCACCAAATTTCATTCCCTTATGCCATGTAATTTTTTCCTAGGATCTTACTACACATATCCCCTTAAGTTATCCTAGTACCCTAAACCCTAAAGCCATAATTTTTTCTTAGGCTCTTAATGAAATTTGGTTGCCTTAGGAAACTCCACCAAATTTCATTCCCTTATTCCATGTAATTTTTCCTAGGATCTTACTTCATGTAGATCCCCTTAAGCTATCCTATTACCCTAAACCCTAAACTCTAATGTGTAAACCCTAAACCCTAAAGCCATCATTTTTTCTTTGAAGGCTCTTAATGAAAATTGGTTGCCTTGGGAAATTTCTCCAAATTTTATTCACTTGAGCCATGTCATTTTCTCCTAGTACCTCACTAGACATAGATTCCCTTAAGCCATCCTATCACCCTAAATTGTAATTCGATTTCTTAAGGGGATCAAAGAAGTTGTTAAAATTTGGTGATCAAAATTGCCCAAGGCAACCACATTTAACAATAATAAGATCCTACAAGATTATACAATATTAATAGTAAATTGTATTTTCATTCAAGTAACATGTGCCTTAGACATATAAATGAGGCTTACATATAATTTTATCATTTGTATTCAATTATTTAAGGCCATTTATATTGAATGGTTTAAATGTATATTTCCTAAACATGTATCTTACATCTTAAAATTACAAATCTAATGTAGGTTCACTCATATCTTAAAGATCACATGGATCCATTAAATAATATTCACAATCCACCTCAACTCCATCCATCTCCAACACCTTCAACTCCACCTCCACCCACTCCACCTTGTAACCCCCCACCTCCATGACCTGAAATCAATGAACATGCTCATTTGCAAGCACAAATCAATGCCAATGTTAGAACCATCCAAGATCAAATCAACATTATTCAAAATGAAGAATGTGTCGCACCTCCTGTGAGGATGTTTGCATCTAGGATGAAACCCTCGTTGATGCTATCAGAGCTATAGATGGGATCATAGATGAGCATCGAAAATGGATAAAGGAGAGGAGAATTCCCGATTCTAAAAAGGAAAACACAAAGAAATGAAGATATATGTAGTAGAGAGCCACAATAGTTTATAAATTAAAACAATGATCTTAAATAGTTATGAATTTATAAATTTGGTGAATGATGGATATTTTGTGTGATGAATTTATAAATTTGGTTCCAAATGGATATTTTTAGTGACATGAATTTATGATTTTGGTTCTAGATGGATATTTTTAGTGACATGGATTTATGAATTTGGTGGAATTTATGAACTTATAATGAATAATATATAATAGTATATATTTTATATGACTATATTTCAAGTTTATTGATTAGTATGTATGCACATGTATTAAAAATTTGCATATATAGTTCTTAAATTTTGAAATTTGTATGTATGTACATAGTTTAGTTTAATGATTTGTACGCATGCAAATTATGCATCATATTTTTTTATTTTTGAATTTTGTATGGACATGCTCTTGAGTTGAACAATCAATGTATATATATGTGCAATTCAATTAAATATATGATCTTAATATATATGTTGCTCATCCTCTTTCAATTAAATATATGATCTTAATATATGTATGCACATGGACTATAAATTGTATGATTTAATGCAGGTGCACATTTATATCGAGCATATCATGAATGATTTTAACATTGATGATATCATCAATCAACCATCTCAACCACAACCACATCCACCTCCCCCTCCCCCTCCCCCTCCACCTAATATGCCACATCCAACACCTATCGCACTTGATGAGGCTCGCTTGAGAGCATGAATAAATGATCAAGTTGCATCCTTACAAAATAAAATCAATGCTATGCAGAGTCAAGCATTGATTCCTCCACATGTGAGACGTTTTGCATCTGTGATGCAAAACATTGTTGATGCCATCAGGATGATCGATTTTGATCTTGATAGGCATCGACGAGACAGAGAACAAATGAGAAAATTTTATTATAATGGTCTCTCTTACAAACAAATATTAGACCTTAAAATAATGAAAGCCCATCTAGCCCCCTACTCTCTTGACCCTTTTACTCGACAACCCATTCCAACCAACAAATCTAGAATATCCATGAGGTGGTACATACATCCGCAGGTGAGTGCTCATTTTTGGGATCGATGGTATATGGTTTTTGACAGTCCCCCACATGCTAATTGGGAGTGCCCATTGTATTTTTTGAGAAAACTGTATGTAGAGTTTGTTTTGGGGAAAAATCCCAATTATTTTGATTTTAGATCATTTCAGGGTGTTGGTGGCGGCATGCCATAACAGAGATTAGGGGAAAGGGTTGATCCCTGATGCTCCGTGCATGTGCAACCCCTTGTTGTTGCTCCTGGTCCTCCCATTCCTACACCTGTACATCATCAAGCTTTGGTCTCAACATTAGGTTCCCTTAGTACACTCGTAGGAGACCTTGATCAACATGCTTCTGTGATAGCGAGTGGGGAGCATAAAGACGATGATGATGGAGGAGTTTTTTATGGAGTTGGTCTGAGTATCGCTCTAGGAGTGTCGAGGCCCATCCCCCATATATGTACTAGTTGTCATCAAGTATGCTATGGACCTAATCAGACCACACCTACTTTAGGTGGACAGGGAGATTCTAGTGGTTCATCTGGTCACATCAATTCATTTGTAGAGTTCCTCACAACAAACCATCACCTTCAGGACACTGCGACACAAGTATAAATATACATCTAGATGTATGATGATTTTATAAGAATTTTGATGGTTGTATATATCAAAGAAAAGTTTGCAATACATTTTAACAATCAAATTGTTTGGTGTACAGATGACACTAACGATGCAAGGGAAATAATCTATTCCACAAGTACATACATCGACACCGGTCGTACTTGGCAACCCTTATGGGGTATTTTGATTTCAATTTTTAAAATTATATATGAAATCATAAATTGTTTAACTTGAGTTTTAAATTTATAATTGTTCATCACATATATGTTTGAAATATTTATGTTGGTTTAGGCGAGTCAATCGACATCCATGTCGATTCCTCCTGAGGGATTGTTAAGCACTCCTCCACTATCGGGCGTCATAGATCAGGGGTAGGTACATTCATATTGTAATTTTTTTAAAAGTTTACATTACTATAGTTACAATTTTATGAGTTTTGAATTCACTAGATATATGAAACGCATGCATGTACACTTGTAAATATTATAAGAGTTAAATGTCTATGTACATGTATGTCTAGGTTGATACCACAATAAGAATGGGCATTGGGAAAACATTTGATGTTGCAGTTACTCGTGAGGCCACTAATTTCTAGGTTGCTTAAAAAAATTTCTACACAAAATGTGCAAACTTGAAAATATATATATATTAACCTAATTCAATTGTACATGCTTTAATTTTGATCTTGTAGGACTTTGTTAGTGCAACTTTCAACCCTGACCCAGGCATAGTTACACCACCAGGAGGACATGTAGAGCAGGTTCCAGATCAAATGGTAATTTATTTATTTTATTATATTTAAAGTCAATTATAAATTTTAAATTGAATATATACATAATATGAGATTTTTACATATTATTTTTCTTTTATAGCATGAGACATGTCTTGTAGTTGAGCATGTACAAATAGGTCCTAGAGAAGAGCCTAGTGCACAACCTCAGAATACAGTACAATTAAAATATGATAAATTATAATTTAAATTGAATTAAAAAAAATTAATTGTAGAGTTGTACATCTAATTTTGAATTTCTTTGTCTTGTTTATGTAGATTGATTTAGAGAATTTAGAGGTTGCTTCAGGTGCACCAGAGCATCCAGACATAGATATGATGGCAATTTAATTTTATGCTGGATTATAAATTAAATTGTCATTAAATCATTTTTTATTGTCTTACATCTGATTTCATCTTTCTCTTATATAGAGTGTTTCAGGTCATCCACATAGTCCGCATGGTGTGAAGATGTCTCTTGATTATAGAGACAACACATGACCTAGAAACATGTGATTTTATGTGTTATATTTGTTTATTTCATGGACTATATTTCTTGTTTCTCTTGTACTCTGTTGGACTTTATTTCATGCACTTAATATATTGGTTTCATGCACTTAATATGTTACATAAATTATGGACTTTATTATTGTTTGAAATTTTAATTTACACATGTACATTTATGCATTTTATGTTCATAGTGAAGACATTAATATAGGACATTAATGTGAAATTTAGTGATCTCATATATGGATTAATATAGGAAATTTTAATATTTATACTTTGCAAATTTAGTGATTTCTTACATGATATGCATGATATGTACATTCAATAAATAGCGATAATTACTCAATGAACTTATTCAATTCACGTCAATCAATAAATCATAATTACAGACAAAAGCAATCTATTTATATACCAGAAAGGATAAAATTTTAAGAAATAAACAATACCATAGAAGATTAGAGAATAAAAGCATTAATAAATACTATAAATAATAACATCTAACACTAATTTATAAGTTGTCAAAACAAATAATGATGTCTTAAGGGGTGTCTAAAGGGGTCATAATAGAATGTCTTAAGGGGATGTCTTAAGTTGTTATAATCGTCTCAAGGATTTCTTAAGGGTTTATAATACATATTAAGGGATGAATTTAGGTCAATAAATAGCGATAATTACTCAATGAACTTATTCAATTCACATCAATCAATAATAGTCAATAAATCATAATTTACAAACAAAAGCAATCTATTTATATACGAAAGGATAAAATTTTAAGAAATAAACAATACCATAGAAGATTAGAGAATAAAAGCATTAATAAATACTATAAATAATAACATCTAACACTAATTTATAAGTTGTCAAAACAAATAATGATGTCTTAAGGGGGTGTCTAAAGGGGTCATAATAGAACGTCTTAAGGGGATGTCTTAAGGGGTTATAATAAGTCTTAAGGGGATGACTTAAGGGGTATTAAGGGAATGTCTAAAGGGGTCATAATAGAACGTGTTAATTAAGGGGATGTCTTAAGGGGTCTTAAGGGGATGTCTAAAGGGGTCATAATAGAATGTCTTAAGGGGATGTTTTAAGGGGTCTTAAGGGGATGTCTAAAGGGGTCATAATAGAATGTGTTAATTAAGGGGATGTCTTAAGGGGTCTTGAGAGGATGTCTAAAGGGGTCATAATAGAATGTCTTAAGGGGATGTTTTAAGGGGTCTTAAGGGGATGTCTAAAAAGGTCATAATAGAACGTCTTAAGGGGATGTCTTAAGGGGTCATAATACATATAAATGGGATGTATTAAGGGGTCTTAAGGGGGTTTCTTAAGGGGTCATAATATAATTTATTAAGGGGATTTATTACGGGGTCATAATACGTCTTAAGGATATAATTGATTTAACAATAATGTATGCATGATATTTAGTGATTATACACTTAGACATAAAGTTTCAAAGTAGGAAAACATGAACATTTAAGAAACAAAATATATAGAATATTGATTTGTTACATAGAAGTACATAGAGTATGTTCAATTCTGTAAGTATGCTTGTACATATATGTCATCTCAAAACAATGTTTACAAAATTTGGATATGCCATCTCAAGAACATCTCAAACTCGTGGCTAGAATGTAGTAGGTCTTCACACCACCTGATATCAAAAAGGTACAAGTAATATCAATGAAATCATCAAAACATACATATTTTAATTTATATAAAACTATCTATATGTAATTAACTCAAGTACTTGCATTTAAAAGTATTCCACACATGTTTGTAGGTTGAATCTCCTTTTTGTTTCAAAGTATGAGATTAATGCAATGATGGCTTTATGATACAAAAAATGACAATAAATCAATTTTAACTATTAATGTCCAAGCAATATCAATATGTAATCAAAACATGTATTTAAATATAATTTAACTAATAACTACCTATTTTTACCAAGTATTCCATGTTGTCTAGGTTGAATTTGCATGGGCTAGATCCTTTTTGTGATTATGACTTAAGGATGTATAAAAGGACAATTTAAATCTATTTCAACTAATAACACACTTGACCAATGTCGAAACATGTATTTAATGTATTTAAAAGGACACAATAAAACTAAAACTATATTTACCTGTATTTACTTATTCCATTGTACCATCTGCATCCTCTCTTTTTTGCAATGCATCTATGATTGCCTCATGCTCTTCCATAGAAATTGACCATAACACTTTTTTTGAAGGTCTTCCATGATACCGCTCTAGTTTTATATTTGTTGCCACCACCAAATGTGAATAATGCATAATCTTTTTATGTGTTTCATAGTCTTCAAATGTAGGTAGACCATTCTTTCTTCTCAAATATTTTTGTAGCCAAGTGCTAACAACCACCGCCGATCCTATTGGAAAACATGTTCAAAAACCATCATCAAATAAGTTCTCAAAATTTTCTTAAGGGGATAAAGACTTGTTCTAAAACGAGCCATCATCATCTTCTCAAGGTGTTATCAACTTATGTTTAGTTTCCACACAACGAGCCAACCAATATTCTATTTTCTCTTCTTTCCCCTCAGGTGCAATAACAACATACATATGTCCTGCCAACAAAATTCGATTTAATAACTTGTGCATATCCATATAAATAATTTATCATTACAAAATAACTTAATAAAGTGAAATAAAATGAAATAAATTGAATTAAAATTACCTTCTTGTACAAGGTCTGAAACACGGTCATAATCTTTAGATGCAAACAATTGATTATTTTCTTCAATAGTTCTTTCATATTGATTATGTGCTTCTGTAGGTGTCAACGATCTTTGCTCCCACTGTTCAACCCATTATGTATTTTCACAAGCTTCCCAATCTCCTGAGATACAAAACTGGCAAAAACATGTAAGCTCCCTTGTCCAAATAGTCCATGTGCTTGCTGTCGCACTCCTAAATGAATGCCATTTAGTAGATCCACTGATTGTCTCCCAATCAACTCTAGATACAATGTTCTCTTCTTCCACCAACCAAAACAATCGATGAACTGTAGAGTAATCACTCGAACAAGGTGCAAATAATCTTCTATTACACCAATCCACAATCTCACGTGCATCTTAAAATTTTACTGAATCCTCGAATTTTAATTGTTCTCTAGCAAGAATTCTTTTGACACACGCACCAGCTCCATCATGTTCTCCTTTACCATGCCCAACTTCAAAAAAACTCCATATATGCTGGACATTAAGTTCCTTGTGAACCCTACTTAACCAATAGAACATCTAGCATTTTTGAATTGCCTTGTACAATTATCTGACCATATGAGGTGTTCTTTCATATGGATTCCTCTTTCTCTTAAATTTCTATAAAATATACTAAAACAATATTGAACAAACTCTGATGAGTGTAACCGATTGTCACTCAAATAAAAATGATACTCCCTCAAAACTTTTCTATCATCCTCGGTGCTATCATCTGCATGTCTATAAACAATATGGACAAACATAGATACTTGCACTGAATTATAATATTGAGATTGAATTTCCTCTTGTGGAGCGAGAGTATAATTCTCCGCAAAATCAACCACTGAAAGTATAGTACCAATTGGAAATGTGTTTCTACATAAATTGGCCATCAAGCCATCAGCATGTTCAGAGTGCATAACATATTTTGGTACAATTTTATTATTAAATTCACTCATAAATGAATGCACACTAACTTTTTTTGTAACTAAATCACAATGCTTTCCTATTTTTCCATCTTTTAAAGAATAGTGAACATTCCTAAATCTTTTGACATCTACTAATTGTTGTCCAAAATCATGATCAACACTTTCATGCAAACAAATTCTTAAAAATGAAAGATTTCCGCAGTTAATGCATTGTCCATAAATACAAGAACTTAAATAAAATAATTTATCATTAGATTTTTCACAAAACAAACCTGAAATAAACTCTCTTATTGCTTCAGGTGGCATATCAATACCACAATCCTGTATAATCATGTTAGTATGCAAGGTACAACATATATATCGAAAAATATTATAAAACTAATGAAATTGAACATGTATTTTACAACAACAAGATATTCGTTGTTTATTAATTTTTACATACCAAGGTTTACATTTTTCAAAAGATCTTTGACTTATTTTAATATTACTAGGTAACACTGAATCGCTACAAAATTTAGTGTGTTGTATCTAATAGGTGTTCTGGGTGAGGATCACGAACTTTGGACCCTACCCTTAATTTTAAAACATCTCTAACATTAGATGAAACCCTAGTATTATCATGCCAATATTTTTCGATCAAAGATTTAATTTCGACATTCAATTTTGTATTAGACCTCGGTAGTTGTCCACTGAAACTCCAACATTGATTGATAGGATCATTTTCTATACTTTCTCTTCTTTTTGCCGCTCTTAGTAATGTTTTAGGATGTACTTTTAAAACTTCACTAATATTGCTTACCATTCTTTTATTTCAAAGTTGCTTTATTAACTATAGTAGTAGTTATAGCTCTTCTTGCTGCATTTTTATCTTTAGATCGACTATTTTTCCCAATAGATTGAATGACACTAGTAACAATAGACATAACATATTTTAATGATTGATCTTTTCTTTTTGGTTTAACATAAGAGCCTAACCTTTTCATTACTTTCCTCATTTTTTGCATTCTCATCAATTGCATCATTAGTTGACATTGAAATGCAATTTTTTTACGATAAAAGAATTTGGTGTATATTCTATTTGCATGTGTTCTTATTTGCCTCCAAGAAATTTGACCAAGAAGATTATCGAAAACACCACTTCCAATTTAAAAAAAAGTATTTTCATTAAATTCAACATCACATTCTAGATTTTCATCATTTCATTTATTTTCATCTTTATTTTCATCAACAAATGGTTTTCATTTTTCATTTCATTTTCATCTTCATTTTCATCAACAAAGCGGTTTTCATTTTCATCAAAATGGTTTTGTTTTCATTTCAAGATAATGATAGTTTTGATTTTCATTTGCAACAAAAGATTTTAATTTTTTGTTTTCAACAAAATTCTATAAAAGTTTCATCTCTCTGAATATAGTCAATGTCAACATCATTAAGTCCAACATCTTGTAAAACTTCTACATACAAATTTACCATTTCACTAACATGTGGATTTGAAGACGTACCTGGATTTGTGCATATTGAAACATTATCCATAGCATTCAAAGAGGATTTGAAGACATAGTAGGACTTGTTTGTATAATCATATTCTTCTCCAAATTGACTCCTTGCAAATTAGCTTCATTTACAACCATGGTATCCTCAATGTTTTCATCTTCAATAGTTGTTGAATTGGTTGCTCCACCATCATTCATTGATTTCATTCTCATTCTTCTTTCTCTTTGTCTTTGTCTCTCTTTTTCTCTATTTGCTTCAACTTCTTGAGGAGTCAATGTCTTCCTTCTCTTATTACGAGCTTTATCTCCCATAATTATAAAATTCTCAAGCACAAATGAATGTTAATTGTGAAATACTTCAAAATATTCAATCCAAATTGGAAGTTGAATACCTATTAGGACAAAATTATTCCTCTTGTGTTCCTCAAAACAAGTAGAAAACTACAACAATTCCACTTTAAAAATTATTTTCTTCATGCCTCATTTGAAAAATTCAATTCATATTGCAAATTGAAAACATTTTGTTCCTCCAAACAAGCACAAAAATAACACAATTCCACTTCAAAAATGGCGTAGATGATGCCTCGTTTGATAAAATAAATTAAAAATCAAGTTCACCACCTATAAATAGAATAGCTTATGAAAAATAATTTACTTTTACTGCTCTCGGCCATACATGTGGAGTTGCAAACTTCACAGTAATTTTTTGCAGAATATTTAAATAAAAGAAACAGATAAAAAACGGGATCCCATTTTTTATAAGCGGGATCCCATTCTATAATTGGGATCCCGTTCCTCGGCATTGAATGTGGGGACTGTTGGCGGGAGACGGGATCCCATTTATGAAACATGATCCTGATTATAAGACGAGATCCTGTTTATTAATAAACGGGATCCCGTTTTATAATTGGGATCCCCGTTTTTAAAATTTGATTTTTTTTTGATTTGTGGTCAGGATTTTGCCTAAGTTTTTGGTTCGGGAAAAACATTGGAAGTATGAACCTAGACCTTCAACCTGGTTTGACCTGCAAGTTGAAGGTCCTAACAATGTCAAAGAAAGTATTGACTTTGGACATATGGCTAATGACCTTTTTTGTAGAATTTTCTGACGAAATTAAAACCCATTTTAGATGAAACAATGCAAATTCTAAATATGTAACTTGTTTTGTAATTGGATTTTTTTTCTATTTTTCAATTAATTTCTAATAAAATTGGTCCATAACCTTTAAATATCAGGGTTTTTAACTATTTTAATAACTTTTGATCAACATAACATTTTGACAAATGGATTGCACGAGAACAAAATTCAGACAATTCTTTTCAATTTAAAAAAAAACTCAAAAAATGATAAGTTTAGGTCATCTTATGCGTGTCGTACACGACGATTTTTCAAAACGACAAATCTGCCTAATAAAAATTTAACAAAAAAAAAATTCTGTAAAAAATTACAAAAAAATATCAAGAACAAGGTTCAGTGAGTCACAAAACTTTTCCCAAAAGGATTTAGAAAAATACGATAATTTAAGTCAAAATATGGATGTCGTACACGTGCATGGTATGGTAAAAAAAATGACTTTTAAACAATTGTTTTTAGAAATGCCTAATAAAACTCAATTTGTACAATCTGGGTATTGAAATAAATTACATATTTGGAAACTAGACTCCGAGCACTAAATTTTATGATTAGTGAATTCTTTAAAGATTTCATTTCTAAGTGCTTCAAATTTTAAGGTCAAATGTCTCAAATTCTGAAAATCAGGAAAAACACTTCCACTTTTTGGGCAAAAAGTGGACTCAACTTCTTGCACGTACACCCGCATATTATCATCATCTTCTTTGAAAATACCAAAATAATCATCAATCAACAAGTTTAGAATTTTCAAGACAAGTGTTTGACAGGATTCCTAAGAGCGCGAAACTAAAAATTCAAGTTAGATTTATAGAGGGGTTCTTACACATTCTTCAACTTTGGTATGTGTAGATGCACATTTCTTTGTGATATCTGTAATCAGGGTAAAATTCTAGGTTAATGTAAAATAGCATAAAGACTAACCCTAAACCAACAATGGAGCATAAATAAGCATAAAATCATGGAATATAGAACAATATCACCATATAGTCTTCATGCCATCATTACTTCACCTCCATTGCTTTTCTCCATCTTGCTTGAATGCACTTGATGCCATGAAATTTGAGTGTGCAATAGTAGCCTATAACAATGCCTAAAAAAATATTGAAGAAAGTTGTCTCACACTAATGGCATGTACTTGCATTAGTTCAAGATGTAGATGTCTAGATTTCAAAATGACAAAGATAAAGGTCTTTTATAGAAGAGACAAATTTGGATGAAGGGCTGAGATTCAATATCAAAGAGATATGTCAATCAATGGCTAAGAATGAAAGTTCTAGTATGAAATAGGGTTAGGGAAAAGTTAGGGAAAAGGTAGAAATGGATGGCTAAGATTGAATTATAAAATAATTCCATCAATTGCTGAGAATGAATTAGACGATAGGAGATAAGATTTGATGAGATTGGCACAAAAAAAGAGGTTGCTGGAGGAAATCAAATGAATATAAAATTATTTGATTTGAGAGGAAAATGACTAACAATTAAACAAGAGATGCATTGCATCAGAATCCTGTCAGTTAAATTTGTAACATGTTTGTTTAAGGTTTGAAATAGTACTAATCATTGCATGCAATAATAATTAGATATGAGTATAAATGCACATAAATGTAAATAATATACATTATGTCTTTTTATAGATCACTTTGGTCAACATATTGCAAGTGTTAATAGATAATTATATATTTGATTTTCTTAGTCATTATTTTTTTATTGATTTGATATGTGCAAGTGATTGCTTCGTGCAAAAAAATGTATGAAGGTGGTTATGAGAACAATGCTTTTGTTTAATATGTAAGTAGCTTTATGTGGTAGTTATTTTTAACATTTAAGAATCTTATTCTCTTTAGTAGACAATGGGAAGCCCCTGATATTAGTGTGATCAGACTCGAGAGCTATCATATTTCCTTCTGCATATGCTTTATAACTAACTCTTCTAAGCATTGTTGTACATTGAGATAGGAAAGACATTTGAGCTCACCTATCCAGTCAGGTACATGTTGCAGGCTTGTGCAAAAAGAAATGTCAAGAAACTAAAGACTCTTAAGCCTTCTTAAACAATCTGGCACCTACTTGATCTGTGTGTAAGACAAATTCAAAACCTTAAGAAGTTTCAACTTCCCAACACATTTTGGTAATGCAGAGATGGCAGTGCGACTAAAGTCAATTACCCCAAGTACTCTCACATGATCAAACAACTGTTGTGGAATACTTGTTTAATATCAGGATTTTGAAAGAGTGAGAGTGTTTGGAGAAATCACTGATAAAGAAGAGGCCTTTCTCAAATTACATTATTATATAAACCCTTTTTAGGTGGTATATAGCTTCTTGAATTTTAAAGAAAATAAAAGAAATCTTAGAACAAAACCTTATTATTTTGAGGGGTGATATCAGATAGAGTTTCATTGGATATGGATTTTAATTGGATTATATTAATCTAGTTTTTCATTACTATTGATATAAATTGCTATCGTAATTGTTAATATTGAATAAATATTTGAATACAATTCAATCATTAATGTAACACGAAAGAGATCTAGAATTATATTTGTTGTTTGTTGTTTGATTGCTTTATTGAATCGGAGGAGGTGTACGAAGATGCAACACAAATGCTGGTTTGTTCTTCTATTCATGTACTTTGTACAATGCAATTATTTAAACAATTGACAGTGCATAATTACAAATACAAAGGTTAAACTTCTTCTAAGCATTTGAGTTTTTACAAATATCCCCTGGAATAACAATTAGACTTGTCGACCACTTGTGTATCTGTTGACCAAAACCAAGTCTATCTAAGCCTAAAGCAAGTGTAATTACCCTCAGAGATGACTTCTCTTTCCCTCATTACATAACATTTTACCAAAGGATCATGTTTCTTCAAGAGAATGACATCTTGTGGACTGCAATAGTAAGTGGTTATGCATAAAATGGGTGTGTTGATAATGTCTTGGATATGAAATTGAACACTTCAGTAAATGGATAGACAAGTTAAAGATTCCAAATAGTGACCTCCTTTTGTGTTGAAGTTAAGTTCTTTTAGTACTATGACAGTGTGAAGGCATGGCAAAAATTAATAAAAGTAGGTAGCTTTTGGTAGCCTTATTGATGGACTGGTGATTTATAAGTTCTTGGAAGGGGCAACCTTCCTAATACATGATATGTATTTTATACTTGTTGGAGATCAACATCTTGGCCAATTTATTTCAGATATCAGATTAAAGAGTCAAACAACTCAGTGTTGGGAACCTTCAGAGCATTGTTAAGGGATTACATGTTGGTCAGAGTAATACCTCTCAAAAAAAGTAACAACACTGTCTTACAATTCAAAAGAATTAATTTAAAAGGGAAGCAACTACTAAAGTAACAGACTGTGAATCAAGGAAAGCATTTGAGCCTCTTCTGCCCAAGGGAATGGATAAAGAATACGAAGAGTAATATTAAGTATTTTGACTCATAGATGTTCTTTGAATAAAGGACTGAATAAGGATGTGGATATGCTTAGGGAATGCATTGAATTCATGAAAATCAATGCTGTGGCAATGGATAAAGCAACAAAAACAAATTTTCCAGACACTGTGTTTGCTCAAGATGGGGAAGATGCTGCCTTGATGCTCTTCAAGTGTGATGTGGATCCTACATCATGTTCAGAAAACATGATAGAGTTCCTCTTGGACACAATCCTGGACCTGCCAGCTGGTATTCTGGCTGATGAAAAATGCATATCGATGACTACAACTTTATGCTTTTGCAAAATCGTTGAAGGGATAACTTCTCGCTATTGGAAGTTCTGCATAGTAAAGTTAACCCATCATTAATGTATTGTATAGATGTTTACATTCTAAATTGTCACAAATTTGAGTTGATAACTTACTGGCAATTGATGTCTCAACAACGTGGATTTTCTTTCACCTGTCTTTGTATTCTTTTGAATTTGCACCCGCATCAGATAACAACATATGAGTCTGAAAAGGCACCACCCACATCACATAACAACGTCAAAGTGGTACTCTGGATGCAATAATTTTAGTCCCCTGTCATGGCTTCGAGTTACTTGTAGAAGATGCAAAGAGCCGTTTTGACAGTGTTTATAATGTTTGTCATGGTGGGTTCTCTCATATTCTGCTCTGCTCCTATTGTTGTGTGCATTTTTGACGTAGTGCTGCCATATGCTCTGCTATCAAGCTTCAGATACTGTTCCTTTGTTTTCAAGGTGGACTTGACTACATACAGTTTCATTCATTTCCCTGCTTTGATCCATGTCAATTTTATGTAAGGGTCTATTGCTCATATTTGATTTTCTATAGTTTTGGTTTCTACCCACGTGATTTTGCTAGGAGTTTGATGATGTTTAGTGTCCTTAATACTCGATGGATTTTAATGGCAAATGAATGTGTGTGGTAGTTAATTCAATAGTAGGAATCGCAGTCCATAACTTTATTAACTCAAGTGAGTCATTGGGATTCAATTGCTTAGATGAAGTATCAAATACATTTGATGATATATAGGAGGGTGCAGGAGAAGGAAGGGGAAGAGGGAGGAGTGGGAAGAGTCTGGGTGTGTGACAAATTTGAGCTCCTTCACTCATGGTTAGTCATACATCACATCCCCATTTCATTTTTCAGTAACAGTTTCGAAGATCACTCATAAACAAAACTATTAGGCATTGGTACGCATGGGGTCATAGTGTGTTTGTTTGATGGGATAATTGTATTCCTTTTCCAATATTTGGTTATGCGTTATTTCCATTTCTCTTATCGGTAATAATTTGGAAGCATTGCCATAGAAATTTAGAGGGCTTAAATTTGATGGCCGTATGACCGTATTTAGAGATTTTTGTCATAAAATATAATCAAAATTTTAAGAAGATTGTATCAGATGAAAGGAGAGATTTCGGATAGACTGTCAAAATAAAATTATATATATATATATATATATATATATATATATATATATATATATATATATATATATATATATATATATATATATATATATATATATATATATATATATATAATTTTACTTACACTAAGGTATATTAGAATGTTTTAAGGGCACCTTTGAATAGAACCGTCATTAAAAAAATTGTTTACAGGCAAGGTCAACCGTCAAATTTAAGCCCTCATAGAAAAAAAATTAGATATTTTTGTCCAATAAAGGGAGAATGTACATGATTTGTCATTCATTATTTCCATTTCATTTATTAGTAATAACTTGTAAGTGCCACCTAGTGAGAAAATCAGATGTGTACTTGATTGCGTATATGCCCATGTCTTACTTATCAATGCTTTTTTTCTTTCTTTTAGCTTTATAAATAGTCGGTGGTTGCAATTATTCAACTAGACACTATTGAGGGAAAGTTACACATTATTGAAAAATAGTATTTGTATATGATTGAGACAAAAAAATAAACATTATTCAAAATGCTTGCAATTATTCAATTAGACACTATTGAGGAATAGTTACACATTATTGAAAAATAGTTTTTGTATATGATTGAGACAAAAAAAAAAAAACATTATTCAAAATGCTTACATCATCTAAATATTACTATACACTACTATTACCTAATAGAATTGAAGCAAAATGGTTTTTAAATATTAAAAAAATTATGAAATAAATATAAACATTAGAAAATATAGTCAACATAATTTAATACTTGAATTTAATTGGCTGATTTTTGCCAAACTAATAAACTTAGATGAAAGCATAAGTATCCCTTCCACCGATAGGAACTAATAATAGAAACATTATTTAATTGTAGTAGGCATGTGATGTAGGTTGACTTTCTCATTAAATAACAATTTCATTCAAAAGTGGGGCATGGATAATTAAATAATAAGGACATTATTTAATTAAAGAAGACGTGACAAGCCGATTTTTGAATTAAATAATAATTTAATTCAAAATGGGAGGAAAATGACAAATTAGTAAATAATTTAATTTGTGGGAGAAAGGCTAGTGAACAATTAAATAATTAGAATAACTATTTAATTATAGTAGAAAGTGGAAAATTTATTTAATTAATCAAAAGAAGAAATAAAAGATATAAATGAATTAATTAAATAATTAAAATTATTTAATTAATAGAAGACTTATGACATTAGACAAGGGAATTGACAAGGAAAAATGGTATTAGCAAGTCTAGGACATTTTCCAGTGTCTACATTTTGCCCTTCTTTGATACAATGTAGTTTATCGTATTGTGTCAAAGAATTTAATTAAAAAATATGCCCCAGTATGAATAGGATGAGGAAGGATGACAAGGAGGTAGTAGTATGCCCTCTTGAGAGGACATGAAGGTTCAAAGAATATGAGTGTGCTCTCAAACTGGAAAAGAGAAAAATAGATAAGCGGCATAGAAGAAATGTTAGCATGGAAGAGATGGAAGTTGGCATGGCGTTAGTGGAGATAACTTAAAGATGTATATTTTGCTATGTAAGGCTTTGTATTAATCATCATTGGTGGGTAAATGTGACAAATAAACAACAAAAACTAGGGTATGATGTAGACCAGGGTATGCAAGGTCATCCATTTGCAAAACAAATAGTTGCAGATAAGGAATGTCCTAACTCATACTAAAGGAAAAGTTCCCCTAATTTTTTTTGCCAAGACAATCCACAAACAACAATCAAAGAAAAGAGTCATGAGACATCATCTCTCCTCTAACTCCTTCAAGGGACATCCTTAAGGTAGCTAGTAACATGACTCATAGACAGATGTAAAAAGATAAGACAAAATAGCCCCAATAAAGTCAATAACCATTCAGAGTGTTTGCCAAAGATTGTTTGTTTGATGTTTAATTGACTAAGTGATTGACGGGTTGATTGTTTGACAAGGCTTGGTTTCAATCATGTGACTAGCTGTATAAGGAAAATGACAAAATAATGACAATGTCTAGCTTTAGGAAGGACACATCCTGTATAAGACATGGTCTTGATTGATTTGATGTTCGAGGTTGATTTCATGGTTCACTATTTTGACAATTGACTGACTTGACTTGAAGACTTGTTGGACTGTTTTTCTTGTTGATTTGAGACTTGTTTGATGTTTTGATGACTATTTATGTTCAAGTTGACAATGTATGATTTATTATGACTGACTCAAAAAACCCTAAAGGACTAACCTAAGTGGCCTTGGGGGCTCATCAATAGATGGCCTTGCCTACGTAGTAATGTGCAGAGACCTCATAGTTCAACATGAATTGACTTTATTTTATTGACAAATGATTGAGTCATGAGGTGACTTTGATTTGACAAATCCTAAAGGACTGACCTAATGCCTTAGGGGCTTATGCCATTACCTATGTTATACACGTAGAGGTGTTGTAGTTTGACTGAACTTGGACTGATATGATTGACTTTGATTCTATTTTTGGGATTTTTGAAGGTTATTTGGACGTGTTTGTGTTTTTCTCATGTTTTGATTTTTTTGTCTTTTTGGGAATATTTGATTTATTTTTTCTTTTTGATAGTAGTGACCTCTAACAACAAGTATAGGATCTAATGATGCAGGTCAAGTATTTTCCCCTAGTCGAGTATAAGATCAATTTATTAGGGGTGAAAATGAAATGAATATTATAGCGAATAGGATATGAAAGGCGAGAGGACACATAATGTCAATCGTTCCAAGTTATGAAAAGGACAACCAACCATTATTATGGAGGCTGAGGAGGTATGGGCGAGTAATGGATAGTAGGGAAAGCCAGATGGAATGATGGTAGACAACGAAGCAAAGTCAACTACACACAACACCTATTTTCTAAATTTTCACCATGGTACTTATCCAAAGTGCCACTAAAGTAGTTTTTAGTGTTGGAAAAATTATTTCTCTTTACTATTTTCTTTATTTTTTGAGTTTTTTAGTGTCACCAAGATGCCTATTTGCTAGGTTATCAACAAGGTAATGATTTTTTTGATTTTTTGATTTTGTGGTTATGACATGGATTTCAAAAGCTAGGTGTATAATCTACATAGGTGCAAACTATTGATTGGTTTTGATAAGGGCTCCCCTTAAGGAGTTGAAAGTTGATATGCTCCTAATCCAAAGACTACTATGACAATGTAAGGAACCATCCAATTTGGATCAAATTTCCTTGGCTTTTCTCACTTTGCTTGATTCTTAGGGTTCTCCATTAAGACCAAGTCACCAATGTCAAAATTTTGGTTCAAAACTTTCTTATCATAATTGTGACAGAGATGATTTTGATATGCTTGTAGATGGACTAGTGCATTTTATCTCCGTTCATCTAGAATTTCTAACTCATGTAGTCTTGATACATGGTATTCCTCATCGTCGATATGCCCTTGCAGGGATACCCTTAAGGAAGGCAATTCGACCTCAATAGGTAAGATGGCATCAAAACCAAAGACTAGTGAATATGTAGTGGCACCCATGGGAGTGTAGATACTGGTGCAATATGCCCATAAGGAAAGGTTAAGTTGAAGGTTCCAATCACAACCAACATCATTTACAATTTTTTTAAGGATTCAAAGAATAGTTTTGTTAGATGCCTCAACTTGGCCGTTACAATGAGGGTAGTATGGAGTGGAAAAATGATGCTGGATATGGAACTTTTCACAAAGTTGGTGGAATTCTTGGTTCTTGAATGGACAATTGTTGTTAGTGATAATGGATTGGGGGACACCATATCAGTAAATGATATAGTTGAGGATAAACTTAGCTATTTGTTTGCTAGTGATATATATGTCATAGGAATGGATTCAATCCATTTAGTAAAGTACTTGGTCGTAGTGATGATGAATTTGTGGCCATTGGATGATGTGGGATGGATCTTACCTATTAGGTCAACTCTCCATTGGGCAAAGGGCCATGGTGATGTTATCAAACATAGTTCTTGTGTTGGAACATGTATCAAGTCTCCATGGATCTGACATTGCCAACATATTTAGACAAAATGATAGGAATCACATTCCATTGTAGGCCAATAGTAACCTACTCTCATGATCTTCTTAGCCAGGGTTGGACCACTAGAATGGGCTCCACATATACCCTCATGTACTTCATGCAAGGTTGTTTGTGCTTCGTTAGTATCGATACATCACAATAAGGTGTTGTCAAAGGCTCATCTGTAGAGGGTGACATTGATGATGTCATATTTGGAATTTTTGTGGATAAATGACTTGGATTGATTGGAAGAGACGCCGGGGGAAATGGTATTGTCATGAAGATAATCATAAATGTCTTGGTTCATAGACCATCTCAGAATTGGGGATGTTGAAGGTAGGGATCAACAATTGCTCTACCAAAAACTCATATCGAGGCACACTGTTTGAGATATCCAAGAGAGAGACAATGGTGGCCATGGAATCTATTGCTTTATTCTGAATGCAAGGGATTTGATGTAAGATAATGTTGTCAAAATACTATTTTAATCTATCTACCATTTGTTTGTATGGTGTAGTATTTTCATTCTTGGTGTTATAATCATCATTGACCTGGAAAATTGCTAGTTGAGAGTCCCCATACACTTGCAAATCCTTGATTTTCCATTTTATTTCCATACGAAGTCCTGTGAGGAGAGCCTCATACTCAACCATGTTGTTGGTGCATGAGAAGGAAATTCTAAATGCTTTGGTATAGTATCACCTTGAGGGGTAATAAATAGTATGCTTGCTCCTGAGCCATGATTTGTGTGAGACCTGTCAAAGTATAGTTTCTATGTTACTGAAACGTCCAAAGTGAAGATTGATTCATTTGGGAAATCGAAGACTAACAAATGATCAGCTTTGGTTGGTGCATCTGCAAGTTGATTTCCAATGACCTTCATTTGATGGATTTTCAATATACTAGATATCATACTCACTAAGTATCATGACCCATTTAGCTAGCCATCTTGTCATTGCTGCCTTATTGAGAAGATATTTCAATGGGTCTATCTTGGCAACTAACTTTTTTTGATGGTTCAACATATATAGTTCCTAAGTCATTCAGTAGCAAAGACTACTACAAGACAAGCACGTTCTATAGGACTATAATTGAATTCATAGCTAACCAAGTGTACCGTAGAAAAATGGATCTTTGGACATTTTCATGATCATTTGGGTCTTTTTCCTATAATTCTTGGCCTAATTTTCCTTGATTTAATGTTGTAATGTGGTCAACACATTCACATTAGGTCTTGAATTCTATAAATCATTAAGACTCTATGATGTCTTGTAAAAGTGTTGTGAAGTGTTGTAACCCACTTTCACACTTTTCTAGGACCCTTTCATTATAATTTATTTAAATATTTCGTTATTATCACTTACTAAGTCTTATTTTAAAGAGTTGTAAAGAGTTGTAAGAAACTCTCATGCTTTTCTAGACTTTTCATCACTAATTCAACCCCTTTCTTATGTCTAAATGACCCCTTAAAGCACTTTCTAGCTTTACTTAAATGTATTTCAGAGAATATTCTCATTAAACAACATTTAATGCAATTTAATTCTTGACACCCACTTAAATCAATTACTTAAGTGGGACTAAGTTTCCAATAGGGGTGACTTAGTCCTATTTGGCACAAAAATCAAAATTGTTTTAAATTTCTGGTGGGATTTTATTCTCTTACCCTTGAGGTCAGCCTGTGATGTGTTATTTTCAAGAAATATTGGAAAATCAATTATAAATAAAGGGTTTTTCTCTCATTTTACCCCCCATCAACATAATTTATTCAATTCCTCATTCACTCATTAAAGCATCATAACATTCAAACATTCAAGCATCTTAGGCAATCATCAAGCATCTTGGAGCAACCATTTGCATATCTTCAAACTTCAACATTAAGATTTTGGTGAGTTTATGAAATTGCATATTATTTGTTCATCATTCTCTTTCTATTTCATTTCATTTTCAAGGGTTTGATTACCAAACAGAGGTTTGACCAAGGAAAACCACTATACTGTAACCCTTAACCATTTTCCCCCTCTTTGCATGTGTGTTTTACATGACTTGTATGCAGATTTATCAAAGAGAAAGGTGATAAAAAGTGGTAAAAAACTAATCAAAGTCATTCAAGTCAATGAATCCCTAATTGAAGCTTGGAGATCTCTTTCAACCTAAATTCTATAGAATCTGAACTAGACACCTTTCAATAAGTGAAAGGTAGATTGATAGCTACAAATTCCTATCCTGAATTTCCTAAGATTCCTAGGTGGACTAAGTCGCCATCTTTGGCAGATTAGTCCCATTGCCAGGCATAAAAAGTGATTTATGTATTTCTAGATACCCTTTTAGTAGAAAACTCTTCTGACAGAATCTTCTCGAAATAGGACTAAGTCGCCCAACTTGGCATAAGTGTCCTAGTTAGCCAAAAAATTAAAATTCCAGAGATATTTACAATCTTGATCTTGTCCTTCATTAGTTTCCAGGTGCACAGTTTCTGTTTATCATCTTTATCTTGTTCTTTATTTCATTCATTTTATCATTTTTCATATCACAATGTGTTTTCAAACAACTTGCATTTCTTAGGTTTTCCATCAATAACTCATCTTCTTTTCTAGTTTATTGCATTTAGACATATTTTAGTACTTTTAGCATTAGTCTTGAATTTATCCCTAATTTTTTGTGGGTTACCTTTCTCCTTTTAGGTGAAAAACCTTAGAAGTGTAAGAGAGTGTCCACCTATAAAAATTAGTGAAACATTTTGGTGAACCCAACTTTTGAACATTTTACTTCTGATTTCAAGTGCATTCACATCCTAGGGTTAGCTTGCATCAACATTGCGATAGGGTTTGCATTGTTCCATTACATCCTAGGGTTTTAAAAAAATGCATTAGTGAAAAGTTCATATAGCTTGCATTTTTGAATTAGTTTTCAATCAAAAATAACAAAATTCTACATTTTCATACTGTACCTGCATCTGAAACCTTAAAAATCATGAAATTGCACTTAAAAATTCTGAAAAATCTCAAAAATATCACTACTAGGACTAATTTTCCACACTGGGCGACTTAGTCCTCCTGCACATTTTGCACTATACTTTTTTTCATTTTTAGAGCATTTTCTGCATTTCTATTTTCTGTTATTGCATCTCTGTTATAGTCTCCAAAATTTTTGTTATTAGCATTTTATTATTCCTAGTTTGTATTTCATTTGCACCCACCCCACCTTTAGTAGCATTTGTATGAGTGTTTGGTGCCCTATTGATATACTTTAGTGAGAAGAAGTTCAAGACTCATGGCCCATCCCGCGATAGCACATTTGTTGCGGACCTTGGGTTATCTAGAGCTACTACTCATGGTATTGACAATGGTGCATTAGGCATGGATACTACCTTTAGCAACCCTTTGCCTTCCAATAGCATGCCAGTTGACACACAACATGGTCACATTCTGCAAGACAAAATAGTTAACATTCATGAGGACTTAACACATCTCCAACATCAAGTGTGTCTTGAAAACATTTCAACCATTTCCATTCCCACTATAGAAAACATCCATTGCATTCTTGAAAGCGATGAAGGCCTAGATGTTGTGAAAAAAATTGTTGAGATATATCAAAAGAATGTTCTTTCCACCTCTAATACATCTCAACCAGCAAACACCGTGGTTAGCCAATGAGGACCTCCTGTTCCCCCCCTTCAACCGTAGCATCTATACCTACCTACACCACACCCCAAGTTGCAACCATCATGCAATCTATTAGTAATGTGACTCCTTCCTTCGATATTCCTACTAGCACTCCTTGTTCCTTCGTGGCATTGAATGATCTATACTCTACCACTCTACCACTCTCCCAACTATCAGTGTTCCCTTCACTTGTCCTACCACTACATACACTCCATCACCACTCTCTCTTCCACCTCCTACCAAGTTTATACTGATCCTATCATCACACAACTCTTCCACACTATTTCTTCTATGCAACAACAAATATCCACCATAAATCAAAATCAAAATGCACCACCCACCTATTATGTTTGTAGTAGCCCCTTATCTTTGGAAATATTAAGAACACCGATTCCACAAGGAATTAAGATACCTAGATTTGAGAAGTACAGAGGGAAAGGAGACCCTACTGATCATGTCAATGCCTATATAGCCTTATGTAGTGATTTTGTCCTTGATGATAAACTATTATCTAAATTGTTTCCTAGGACTTTAAAGGATACTACCTTGGAATGGTTTTCCTCTCTACCGGATAATTCAATTCGTTCATTTAATGAACTTGTTGATGCATTTATAAGTCATTTCCAAGTGCACATGACTCCCAAAAAGATAATGGCTAATTTGATGTGATGCAAACAAAATGTGGATGAAAAAATAACTAATTTCATATCACTCTATCAATCACTTTATGCCCAAATTGATGTCAAGGTTCTTGGTTCACATCTCCAAAAGATGTTTATTGAAAACTTACAAAGTCACATTCAAGATAAATTGACCATGATGAAATTTCCCTCTTTCATGCATTTATGTACCACCCTTTGCTATTATCACAATTCGGTTGGTAGTCGTGATGCAAGAGTTACATAGAAGAAATAGTTGGATAATGTGGAATTTCACCTTTGGATTTGATTTAATAAGGTGAGGGTGTGTAAAAGGGAAATTTGTGTAAGGGGTGCAAATTCGATCCTATACATTTTCCCCCACTTTAGCGAGCACAAATATTGATGAGTGCTTTAGTAAAGTAGATCAAAGAGTTAGTAGGGTTCAAAATTTTTACCTGAACCATCGAGGAAGAAGACTGCGATATGGCTAACTCTAATGCGTAGGGCAGGAAAAGGACTCCACGGGTACTCTCCCTGAGGAGCTTCAAACAAAAGACTACATAGTCTGGTAAAACTATGAAGCTGTACAAAGTACACCAAAGGCCCTAGAACTAATGATGGAAAAATCCCACAGGATGAAATAATCTCGTAGGCTCGCAGACCTACAAGGAGGTGACCCCCAAGATCTCTCGCATGAAGGAAGCCTTGATAAGTAAGTGCCTTATAGGCCCACAAACCTGCAAGAAGGTTTCCTCCAAGATCTCTCACATGAAGGAAACCTAATGAAATAAGCACCTTACAGGCCCACAGACTTGCAAGGAGGAAACCCCCAAGATATCTCACATGAAGGAAGCATAGAGGAGGAGAATCTATAGAGTCAGAAAGTGGCTTCATAGGCACACATACAAAGTGACATGTTTACCCACAGATAAAACATGTCTGGAAACAAGGTGACCACGTAGGAAAATAAGCAGATAGTCATGCAAACCATCAATAAGTCGGAAGGATTTCAAAGGGGTCCCTCAAGAACCTTGTGTGAAGAGGGGTCCAATCAAGGGATGCACTATTTGAAAGTGAGAAAGAGATGTTTTTTTCTCAAATCGATTCATCATCAAGGAATCCTTTCAAAAGATGTTCACTTCATCAAGGAATTCAAAAGGAAGAAAATGCATCCTCGTGAGGGGAAGGTCAAAGCTACTCCCACCTTGAAGGAAAATTCTTAAGTTATTTCTTTATGAACCCATGATGAAGGAAACACATTCTATAAGGCCCAAGTCAAGAATGCAATTCTTGAAAAAATGTTTGCAAAGATTCTTGAGTAAATATTCGTTGGAAACGAATATGGTTTCTAAAAATCAAAGTATCATAGAAATGGCATTGTCACACATGAAAGGGACAACTCAAGCAAAGAAGAGAGAAAGATAAGAAAAGAGTGAAAGAGAAATAATCACAAATAGAAGACATAGGGGTGATTTGATATTTTGGGGTCAGAGCTTCTCATAAATATATATAAGTGTAATAATAGTATATAAATGTACTATCATCAACCCCTACTATATTAGGCCATGTGAAGAATACATGAGAAAACAAAGTGAAAATAAAAAATTGGATCAACATGGAAGGGAAGCCTAAATTCCCCCAACACTTTGCATCATCCCTAATTTTTCAAAAGTCAAACACAAAATGGAAGAATGATGATACAAATAGAAGAAGGTTTATGAAATTAAATCACTCTTGTATCCAAGCACCAAAAAGGGTGAAAAGGGTCATCCAGGAACACATAACACAATTATGAGGGAACACATCACAACACACACACATCTAATCTAAAGATAAAGAAGATGCCTCCCCTTAACACACATCAACCAAGAGGTCATCTGCTTCCCAATCTAGATCATTATAAGGGGAAGGAGGATGAGCCTAGAGTGGTGGAATATTAAGGGGTGGAGCTTCCAACCCTCCCACAACAAGGGCTAAGGAAGAAGACCTTTCAAGGTCTTCTCCACTAGGCTCTTGTGGATCTATGGTCAACGACTTTGTAAAGATTGTTGACAAAGATGAAACTTCATCTAAAGAGTTAAGCATGCACTTTAATGGAGTGCCATGTTGTACCTCAATAGATAGAGAAGATTATTTATGAGATTCACCACTTGGCTCATTGAATGACTCAGGAGTAGTGAGAAAATCAGGGGAATTCGAGACTTGTTCCTTCACTAAGACAAAAAAAGCCAACACAGGCCCACCCTTTGGAGAAGGTGGGCTCCTCTTATGCCCTCCATTAATGGAAGGGCCATCCTCCACCTTTTTCTTAGTTAGGAGATGTGAACTCCCCATAGATGAGGCGAGAGGCATAGAGGAAGAGGAGTAGGAGAAAACCATGACAAATACCACCAAAGTATTCAACATATCCATTAGTTTAGGGAATGTTTTGATGTATGGAAGGGACATCAATAGGGGTGGATCCACCGAAGGATTGATAAAAACCTGCACCTTTTTGGGGTCAGGCACAATTATACTCATAGCAGGATCCAGAAGTGAAACTGAATTCGATTGAACGAAAGTAAAGAGGAGGAGAGGAGGACGCATTAGGAGGCCCTGAAGTAGGGGTAGTAAGATCCTCTTACATCTTCTACAACATAGCTTGCTCAGCCACAAGAGCCTTTTGCCGATTCTTGTGCTTTCACACAAGGAAATTTTTTGGGACTCTTTGAGCTAGAGACTGGGGGTTGTGAAGGGACGAAAGGCTCTTGCTCAACCATGGGAGTGCCCACTACAAATGTTTCTAGTGGGGGGATAGGATCTTGAATGGGAGCAGGAGGAGTAGATTGAGAAATAGTCAGGGGAGTCGGCTCTAATGCCTCAACAGTGGGTCTCTTCCTATTTACTGCTTTGGGAGAAGAAGCGGTGGGAGGCCGAGACATAGAGGATTCCCCATGGGGACCTTTTCTTCTACCATATTGTTGATGATGTTTTTTGCATAGCAACAACTCAGACAAAATATGAAATCCTATCTCTATTGAAAGGTAAATCTCTATCAGCAAGCCTCAAGAGATAACCCCAAGGTCTCTAATGTCAAGTCTTGACAATGCATAAACAACTTAGTGATAATGTGAAAATGCTGGTAATCACAATGGGACCTTACTACAAGCAAAATACTAAATCTCAATTTATCAGATTTATCAGTGAAATGATACTTCGATCTTAATTTTAACCTAATAATCAAAGAAAGAACAAAATATGAGGGTTTCAGAGAGATTTCTAGACTTAATACTAAACCTAAGATCAACAATGCAAATGAACAGACACCCAAAATGGACCAATCCCTCCAAACCAATTTCTACTCAACCAGATAAATCTGCAATCTTATAGAAATAGTGCAATCTTCTAAGGTGTTAAGATTTTCAGATCATGAACATTCATTCAAACAACCCTATTGAAATTGTATGAATAAACCCTCACAGTTGAACTAAACATAATGAATATAAAGTCCAGGCTAACTTTGCAAAGCAACTAACAATCAACTAGATGTGAAAATTATGGACTAGGGATTGCTGCAACACTTCAAATATCAAACCATAACATTATTGAATCAAATCTAATTCTAAACATCTACGTATCAAGTTTCTTCAAAGCAATTCTAAAGATAAAATAACAAGAACCATGCCAGATAAACAGAACACAAGTATTTCACCAAATCACAATGTCATTACTTGCATTAAATTATCCACTGTAGCAACAATTCCAGTCTTCTGTTACAATATTTGCTTGAGAAAACACTACTTGCTAATTCACATCAGCTAACTCTACTTGACTATATCTATTCTTCTTATGTCTATGTCTAAAATTTCTTCCCTTACAAAAGAGTCAAAATGCCACATTTATAGAACCCACCAAAACATGTCAGCCAAGATAGGTTTTTACAATAATAATAAGGCACAACAAGTCAACCAAGATAATCCAAAATAAAACATGCATTAAATGCATGAACTTCATCCAAGTCAGCTTGGGATCTCCAATGCCACTCGAATCAATGCATGGAAAAATAATAGGGAAGCACAAATGCCGATGTAGCCAATCATTAATTGCCTTTCACTGTTCCTTTATTCTGATCTAGCCCCTCATGAACTTTCAAAAGTACTCTATCCAGGTCGGCCACAGGTGGAAGAGGCAAAACCCTAAGTCGTCTCTCAATTGATGCAATATCTTCCCTTAACTGTTTTACCAATTTGTCCCAATCCACCCTATATGTCATATATTTATCAATAACAACAAGATAGGTGGCTGCATCATCTAATTGGTGCTTAGATATGGAATCATCACTGTCTGGAGCATAAACATCCTGCCACCATCTCCTCAACTAATCCAAACTCAAATACTTGGGAGAAATCTTCCTTCTCCCTGTCATAATCTCAAAAAAGGCAATGGAGCCATTGTACACATCAGTTAGGGTCTCATCAATCTACCTCCTCAGTTTGTAAATCTTCTTCAACACCTTTTTCCTGATTTGCAGTGCCTCAAACCATTCCCAAGGTTCGACAACCCTGGAGGAAGGGAGAATCCTATCATTAACCATCTTTTCCCTAGTGTACTCCATGATAGTTCTGGTTTTCTGCAGCAGGAGATCTGTATCTTCCTTGTCTTGTGCCAATACTTGTTTCAATCAATCCATTGCCATTGCAACATCCTTCCCTATTGACAAGATGTCCTTGATGGCCTCATTACCTTTTACTTGCACCCCTTTTAGCCAATCTATAGTGGCAAGAGTGGAAGCCCTCATCTTTTCAAGCTCAGTGATGGTTTCTTGAAGTAAAGGATTCACAGCAGAAGAGGAAGGGTTAATGGATTGTAGGGGCCTCATTAAATCTTACACGCATTTCTTGATATTTTCATTTTCCTTCTTTAACTCTTGCTTGGTCTTTATCTCCTTCCTTAGCCTTCCCAAGATTACTACACTTGACTCTTCATAATCTTCAATATCCTATTCAACAGATGTAGGCCCCAGATTGAAAGTTTGAACATTGTAATCCTTTCCAACCACATCATCCCTATTTTTGTCTGAAGCAGGGGTGGCCCAATATGAACAACTTTGTTATGAGCTTCATCCCTTTCAATCCTTGAGATCACCCTAGCCTTCCTCTTACCTTTATCTTTTCCAATCTTGGCTAGGAGCTCATCCCAATTTGGTGGAGTATCCTCTATTACAACCTGCTTTCTCCTTATTTCTTTGTCCAACCATTTAGGGACAATGGATTCTAATTGTACCTCGCTTTGTTTCTCTTCTTGCTCATTCTCAGGCACTTCTTCACTCAAATCTTGCTTTTCAAGAATCTCACCTATTTTTCTTTCTTCCTCTTCAACATGCTTCTCTTCTTGTTCAAGTGATGGGAGCCTCTCTGCCTCTTCCTTTCTTGGAGGTGACCTGACCTCTTCAGTTCCAACAGGGGATTTTGCATAAGAAACCAAGGGAGATTGCATTACCTTCTCAATTTTAGCTTCTGCACCATAGAGTTCACCCTCCTAAAATTCCTCCCCTTCAATGTCTAGATTCTCTTAATGTTTTCTGGCTCACCTTGTTTATTTTGAGCTTCACGGGTGAAAGGTACATCATCCTACTGCATCTCATCAGGGACCACTGGAGGAAGGTCCGCTTTAGGTACATTTTCCTTTGGAGGAGTCCTTGACCTCCTTGTGTACACCTTGGCCTTCTACTCTGAACTCTCAACATTTGTCACTGATGGAGTAACTTCTTCCTCTCCTACCTTGGAGCTAGCATTCTCTGAAAGTATTATAACTCTTATCCTCTTGGGCATAGGAATATCAACTTTAGGATTCTGCCCTTTTGTTCTCTTCTGCTCAAACCTCTTAGTCTTTGTCCTCTTCTTAGCTTTTGGCTTCCTCTATTTTTCTATCTCTTGGATCTCCTCCTCTTGAGCACCTTTGATCTTGATCTTAAATGGGGAATCCAACTTACCTTTTCCCTTAGGGTCTTGCTCATCTGACTCCTCAGAAGTGGAATGGGGGTCCAAATCTCCCATCAAATTATATGTGCATTTCACTCCTACATTGCCCAATTCCCACAGCTTGTGCCTTAACCACATCCTGGTAAACTTGATAACCAAATCCATCAACTGCTTAAGTTCTTCTTTTTCCTCTTCCAACCAATCGATATCACCAATTGGTCTATCTTTTACTGCATCATAAGCATGATCTTGAATCAGGTTCCCATCATCCTCCAACTGATTAGTAACTGCCTTTACATTAAGAAGCAAACTGCTTCCACTAAGAGCCAGGATAATTTCTTCTTTTTGACTTCGAACTCATCACTACAGTTGGCCTAGTAGTCTTCCAAATTAACCTTATGACTATACTCTCTACTGGATTTCTTTTGAGCTTCCCCTGTGATATCAAACCTTGACCTCTTGGAATGGAAAGATAAGCCAAAAATACTCATTTCCTCCTTTGAAGCCTAGGCATAAATAATGGAAGGACATGCGTCTCCAGCACCAGTCCTGAGTGGGAAGTCTCCACCAAATCTAGTTTTATGTTTATCTCTTTTAACAATGGCATCGAAGTCACAAATCTGTCTAGTTACTTCCAAGTGTATGATATGATCAGTGGGGTACCTTGGAAGCTTGTATGGAGCCCTTTGACAACCATCAATCTGGATATATGAGAAGGTTGGAAATTGAATGAACCATGCCCCATACCTTTTGACAAGTTCTTTTGCTTGATTTGAAATCCTTGTGTGCTCTGCTTCTTGAAGCATTCTAGTGATGTGCATGGTGAATGCAATTTTCACCCTCCTATAGCTTGGACTTCCTAAATGCAATTGAGGGAAGACCTCATAAATGACATCCTGTCCAAAGGTTCCCCTTGTATCCAATCCTCTATATGGGTGGAATCTTGCAAGCGCGTAGACCAAATATGAAGTCATTGTGAAGGTCTTAGTCTGCAACACAGTGGACAATTGCTCATAAATTACTCTACTAATCACATCAGCCCAATGCTAGTTGATCAATTCTTGTTCCATCCTTACAATGACATGGCACATCCAATTCTCAAACACTCCTGCACTCTTCAACCCAAAAACCCTGCTAAGAAGAGTGATGGCATCATAGTATTCTTTCTTGAACTTAGCTCTGTATAGCTGCTTGGGCAGCTTAGAGTAGTGTGACTTGGGCTTCTCTAGCCAGGAATTGATGAACAGTTGTGACCTCATAGTTTGTTCTTCATAAAATCCCCTAGATGCCTCCATGTTAAATGCCACCACGTGAGACTTATCTGGCATATCAAAAGTCTGAGCGATGGAGATCAGATTGAGATTTGCAACCACTCTTCCTTGTGGACTAATAATCCTCTGTGTATCTTGATCATAGTGTCGGGAACATTAGAGGACAAGTTCATAGCATTGAACCATGGAGGGAAAACCTGTTACATGTGATAGACCTGACTCCTTCATCATTCTAGCCACCAAGGGAAGATCTATGGCTGCCATCCTTTCCTTAAATTCCTCATAGTCCCACAATCCAACATTAGTATCTATTACCTCAGACCAAATTGATGTAATCTTACTTTTAGGGATATTTCTCTTGGTATCCATCTTAATCTTTTCTGCTTCAGTCATTGAAGATCCTTCCATTGCCATGCTAGATTCAGCCTGCACTCAACATGGAAATCATAGGAAAAACCCCAGGAAGGCAATGTTAATCCATCAAAACACCGTTAGAACAAACCTCATACAATCAAGGTGTTATTAAAACTCAAATAAAATGATCTTGATAAACCTCGGGTTTCAGGTCCACTACAAAATCTGAGCCAGAGAGGAATTTCGGGAAATTTTGGGCTAGATGGATTCCAACGGAGTAACCATGAAAATAGCTACTAACAATTAAATCTAATCACTGTCAATCAATAAACCACATTGGAGATCATAAAATAGCATGGACTAACTTTAAAATGGATTAGAAATCTCTAGAATATCATGCTATCCATATTCCCTATACTTCACCCAAATTTCGAGAAAATTTGAGAGGGTCATATTTCCGCATAGAAGGAGATAATTTAAAAACTTTAGAAAATCTGAAGGACATCGGACCTCAGAAAAATATAGACACCAAGGAAATTTGTGAAGAGATCAAAACTTCGAAAGCATGTGGACCTTGGGAAATCATAGAGGAATCGGGAAAATCCGCCAGAGACGGATTGTCCCGAGGGGATGGAAAATCCCATACCAACCAAAATCGGTGGAATATATGAAACTACGATAGTGACAGCAGATCCTGGAAAAACAAAGGAAATCAGAAAATCCGCCTGAGACAGATTGTCCCGAGGGAATAGAAAATCCTGGACTAGGGACAAAACCCGAACTGTGACGCTGAAACACGATCTCGTTCACATTAAATTGATCATGAATTTCACAGATTTAAGCCTAGGGAAAGTTAGGCATGGACTTTCCATAAATTTTCTTTGCATCCTAGGTTTGATTTACAGTGAAACAAAGTGGAATGGGAATTCCCTAGACCTCAACCCTAATGCATCCACCATTACCATACAGGCAAGCTTACGACTTAGGTATTTCAATTGCCAATTCACAATTAAGGGACTACTCACACCTCCCAAGCTAGTTACATTAGCATGCAAATAGAAAAAGACCTTAAAGCTTACTCGAGAGGTGATAAATAAAGCAGTGACGTGTAACCCTAATCATGAAAATACTCAAATAATGTAGATAATTAAACCCAATCAAGCCCCAAAAGCTTTGTAACTTCAAAACACTTTCTGCAATCACCAATCAAAGCAAGGCAATTGAAAACATACCATTGTGAAGTGGAAATCAATCCCGAAATCAACAAATACGAAGTAAATGGTGTCCACAAAGAGCAACAATAGGAAAGCATCAAGGAAATCACCAGAAAATCCATAATTCACAAACTCAACACCTCAAACTCAACCAAGCACTCGTGGGAACGTACTCCTCAGATCAAATGGTGGAAAGCAATAAGCATAATGGCATAAAAGACCTCGAAAATTGATTAAATACATCATTCAAAGCTCATAGGAGGAAAATAAATGCGAAGGAGAAGACAACCAAGGAAATTTGGGATCCTGACGACAGGGCAGAATTCGGAAAAATATGGACCAAGTAGAATTCCACGAAGACCGAAAATCTCCAAACCATAGTGCACAACTGGGGTTTGAACAAGATCCAAGAAAAATTGTCTAGGATGGAAGGTCCCGAACTAGGGTCAAAACTCGAAATTCACTCAGAACTTAAGCTTTTCAACGAATAACTTAGGGAAATCACCAAGGCCATCAAAATGAAAATTTAAGCATATGCCAAAATAAGAAAAAACCTCAAAATGAAAGGGCCAAGACACCTGGACCAAAGCAAAAGAGGGTCCCTGCTTTCAGCGGGGCGTGTGTGCAAAAATTGCACAACACATATCAAATGGGCCTAAGCTTCGTGGGTAGAATTGAAAGCTTGGGTTTTTTCCAAGTGGGCACCATAGTATTATATCGCAAATGTGGGATGGAATTTGATGGTGTTGTAGTAGGGCGAGAGGAAGCATCAGGTTGAAAAATGATAGAGGAAGAAGAGGGATCCTAAGAGGGACTTTTTACTTCTCTTCTACAGGCCTTGGCGGCATCACTGTCAACTTTTAGATAGGCCCTATGCAAAACAACATAAGGTGATGGAGGGTACCTCACTCTAGGTGTTAAGTACCCTTTCTTGTACTTTTGATATTTTCTGGTACAAGAGGTCCTTTATAGGTGGGAGAGGACCAATGGGTGCAGGCCAAAAGTGATCTAAAGAATAACTACCATGTGCAACCGATGGTCTATAACCGGTGTCATGGATTGCATGCACAAAACCCTCATGAATAAATTTTAAATGTTTGTGCACAACCGAGGGAGCTGCATTCACAACTACTAGCTAGGGGATACCTAGCTTCACTCTGAAGAGTTCAAACCTCAATATTATGTCAAACAACAAGTTCACAAATTTAGGTCTGATAAGGATTGATAAAATGATACTACCAAGAGGAGGTATGGAAAGTCTGTTATGTGTACGGATGGTCCTCACAGGTGCATCGTACCCATCATTATGCAAGAAGTTAATTAACATAATCTCCTCAGTTATAATGTCCACCTAAGATGTAGGGTCAACAAGAACACCTACTATAGTGTTCATGTTGATTCACACAGGGATATAAAGGGGAGATGGTTCTCTATTAAATCCCATCGACAGGTCCTACAAGGTGAAGGTTATACCTATACTACTACTCATAGGATGTGTAGAGGGGATAGGAAGATGCATAAAAGAGGCCATCATGCACACTAAATGATACTCTCACGAAAACCTCCCAAAGGTTTGGAATAGGAAAGTGACCCAGTTAAGGCTTCATTCCACAAAACATTTAGAACCTTCCAACTATGCCTACTAGGGGTCACAGGTAGGGCTGCAAGGTGAAATGCCTCACAAAACTCGTACCTACAACACTCTTAGAATGTGAGGAAAGGGTCCTTCATTACTACCAAACATATCCAAAATGGTTCATGTTAGGTTCACAAAAAAATGTAAGAGGGGGACCAACCACATCAAGGCTCCAGGTCACGGAGATCCGAGAACAGAGGGCTGCCCTAACTTACCTCACTCTAAAAGGTGTCTTAAGGAAAGGATCAAGAATGATTAGGACTATAGTGTACTTCAATCACTTTGTAGATCCCAAACTTAGGTCCAGGTTACACGAGATAGTTTTCAAAGTCGGTATGTGTCTCAGACAACTCTTTGTCCAAAGATGGCAGTGCAGTTCTAGGATGATAGTGCGACACACTGGCATCTCTCAGGTGCGTTGGCATCCACTTGTTTAGAAAATAGTGAACACGATACAAAAAATAGAAAAGCTAGCTAAACAGCCTAGTTGATTGACTTTAATGAAAGTGACAAGATAACAAAATACATAAAGTAAATATGTAAGTAATAGATCAAGTAGATAAAGACTAAAGTGACAAAGATGATCTCACAAAAGTGCTTGTTTTCCAACTAGCTCCACATGTACTTTCACCTACACACAAGAAAGAAGGGGAAATTTTTTGGGGTTGTATAGGGGCCTACCTCAGTCAGACCCCTGTTTTGATGTTCCCACCTCCATGGACAACCAAAAAGAAACAAAGTAGAAATATGCGATAAAGGAAAGAAGAGAGAACAAGAAACACTACAAAGTAGTATTATGCTACTCCTATCAAATCACAGAGGAGAGGAGTGAAACATTACCACCTCCACCCAAAAGCTCACTAGCCAATGTAGGAGAATATGGGCTTGGAAAGATCACCACAACTACAACTGTGATGAAGGGAGGTCTCACAAGACTCCAAGCCCATGCTACTATGGATTGCTTCACACTTGCTATGTGGAGTTGATGGAGTGTTGCTACTAAAATGGAGTGTTAAAATGCTACTTGAGAGTGAAGAGAATGCTGGAAAAATGCTAAGAGATGGCTTGAGAATGCGTGTAGAAATTGCAAGAAGGATGAATGAATGTCTAGAGAGAAAATGAAGTTAGAACGGATCAATTTGAAGGAAGAATGAGGAAGAATAAGGAATTTTTGGGTCAGTTGGTCGAAGAGGGACATTACAATTTATCCCCAATTGGGAGTGTAATGCCTTTGCCAACTTTAGATGTGAGAACCTGTTAGGGATGACAACGTGTTGTGCAGATGTTTGCGCATCGTGCGAGTGTCTTTGAAAAATATTCTCTCATTGACACAATAGATAGATGCCAAGTGGAAGGAAGGTAGTTGGGTGATGTGGAATTTTTCCCTTGGATTTGATTTTCTAAGGTGAGGGTGTGTAAAAGGGGAATTTGCGTAAGGGGTGCAAATTCACTCCTATACACCAATCTAAATGACAAGGGACTAAAATGATGGAAAGGTGAAGTCAAATAAATATGATTTTGTAACCATAGGTTGCTCTAAATTTTGATAGGTTTCCAAAGAAAAAATATACAACTAGGTGTATGCAAGCTAAAAGATGACCTAATGTTTGACCTATGGAAAATGCAACTAATGCAAAGATGGAAAAAATGGATGGACTAAAAATGATAGATCTGGAAGCTTGTAAGTCTATGATCAGAGGACAAGATAATACTCAAGAATTTATCAAAGAATGGACTATCTTAGTTTTCCCTAAAATTTTCAACAATAGGTAGTTGTAGTGTTTTGTGTAATAGTTGTGATTTTCTAGTTATCAATTGTAGTTTCTTGAACAACAGTTGAAATGAATGACAGTCAATTGCGATGAAAAGTTTGTTTGACACTAAGTTGATGGTTTTGGACCCAATTTTGATTTGATTTGTGCAAAGTTTGAATAGAAAACACTATAAATAGTCTAAAAACACTTGGGCTGGTCTAAAATTTCAAAAGTGTGTTCATAATGTGTATGTTCTAGGGTTATTCACCCAAAATTTCCATGGGTATAACAAATATCAACTACATTATCACACATACAAGACACTTATCTATCCCTAAAAGTCAATGGCCAATGGCAACACTCTTAGACCCAATCTAGGAATCTCCTTCAGCACAAGGGAGGGACACATACAAGACACCTTTTTAGGGCATGTATCACCTCTTGCCTATGATAGTGGATGGGTAGGGGCCTCCTGCAATGGAAGGATTCCACAAATCACCCTCTCAGTGGAAAGTATCAAGCGCAAAAGGCAAGTGACTTATGCAAGCCAAAGATTTCCATGTCACTGAAGGGAGTCAAATATTGAGCGTAAAAGTCTTAAGGGTGTGCTGCTACACCCTGAAACTAAGAACATCGCCAAAACTCAAGAAAAAGGGCGGCTTCTAACTAGTTTAGATATTAGTTGCAACTCAAGGACATAGCACCTTGCTAGCATCTAGCAAGCTACTTAAGGCTTTAATCACTCCTACTAGGGGCTCTTATATGTTTTACGATAGTACCCCATTCTGAATGACATTGTACAACTAAGACCTACATACCATGAGGACTTGATAGTTTAGTCTTATCCATTTATATACCAGCCTAAGGGAAAAACTGGTTGGAGTTGCCTTTGATTTTTTTGTATGAATGTGTCTCTTAGGCAGTCCCCTCTAAAGGTACACAAAAGTGAGATAAGTGTGTTGTTTTTGATCTCCAAGATTGCACGAAGCGCAAGGAGAGAGCATACACAACACCTTTTTCTCACACTCACATGGTGTTCATTAACCTTAATAAATTAAAATGTAAGTGTTAAGAGATGTTTTTGATTCTCAAGATCACCAAAATGGTGTAGAAGAGCATACACACCTCTACAACAAAATGCAAGACCACAAGATGGCAATAATTTATTTTAATCCGTCAAAGCAATATGTGAAAGAAGACACTTAATACAAAGTTGTTAATTTTGCAACTAATGAGTGAATATGCAAGGTTAATTTTAAGCCCAAATGAATGTGATATGGAAGTTATTGTAAATTTTAAACCATATGAGTGAATATGCAAGTTGTGTTCATTTTAACCCATGAGTGAGATAATATAGGTTGTTGTAAATTTTAATCCAAATGAGTGTGAATGAACAAAATGAAATTACAAAATGAGACAAGATAACAAGTTAGAAAAATCCAATGAAAATGCTTCCTTTCCACCTATGCCACACGTTGCAAATCAGATATTAGTAACCCAAAAAACCCTTTAATGATAATAACAAACTAAAACAATGATAACTTTCTCAAATATTAATGAAATTTAAAAATGTAAAATGTTGTGGAAAGCTAAGACTCAGACCTACAAAAATCAGAAATTGTTCTACAAAAAAGTTTCATGAAAAAATTGTTATAGATGAAAGAAAACATGGATTTTAAGAAGTCAACAACTAAATTTTAAAAAAAGAGTAGTGGAATTAAAACAATGACAACTTTTTCAAATCTAAATGAAATTTAAAATTGTAAAATGCTATGGAAAGCTAAGACTCAAACCTAAAAAAATTAGAAATCTTTCTCTAAAAATTCTATACAATTTTTTTTTATAATTAATAAACTATCATGGATTTTAAGCAAATTTCTACACTCTAATTTGCAAAAAAAATTCCTTACAAACAATCAGAAGATTAGTTCACGTCAAGTTCACCAATGTAATTAGGGTAAAATTCTAAGTTAATTTAAAATAGCATAAAACTAACCCTAAACCAACAATGGAGCACAAAGAGGCATGAAAACATGAAATATAAAATAATATCACCATAAAGTCTTCATGCCATCATTGCTTCATCTCCATTGCTCTTCTCCATCTTGCTTGAATGTACTTGATGCCCTCAGATTTGACTGTGCAATAGTAGCCTATGACAATGCCTAGAAAATAATTCAAGATAGTTGTCTCACACTAATAGCATGTACTTGCATTAGTTCAAGATGTAGATGTCTAGATGTCAAAATAACAAAGATAAAGGTCTTTTATAGAAAAGACGAATTTGGATGAAGGGCTGAGATTGAATGTCAAAGAGATATGTCAATAAATGGTTAAGAATGAAAGTTGTAGTATGAAATAGGGTTAGGGAAAAGTTAGGGAAAAGGTAGAAATGAATGGCTAAGATTGAATTATTAAATATTTCAATCAATGGCTGAGAATGAATGAGACAATAGGAGATAAGATTTGATGAGCTTGGCACAAAAAAAGAGGTTGCTGGAAGAAATCAAATGAATATAAAATTATTTGATTTGAGAGGAAAATGATTACTTAAATAATAGAAACATTATTTAATTGTAGTCGACATGTGACAGGTTGACTTTCTCATTAAATAACAATTTCATTCAAAAGTGGGGCATGGATAATTAAATAATAGGAACATTATTTAATTAAAGAAGACATGTGACAAGCTAATTTTTGAATTAAATAATAATTTAATTCAAAATGGGAGGAAAATGACAAATTAGTAAGCAATTAAATAATAAAATTTATTTAATTTGTGGGAGAAAGGCTAGTGAACAATTAAGTAATTAGAATAACTATTTAATTATAGTAGAAAGTGGATAGATAATTAAATAAATTAAAATTTATTTAATTAATCAAAAGAAGAAATAAAAAGATATAAATGAATTAATTAAATAATTAAAATTATTTAATTAATAGAATACTTATGACATTAGACAAGGGAATTGACAAGGAAAAGCAACATTAGAAAGTCTAGGGCATTTTTTAGTGTCTACAATATTCATTGACTTTGTCTCTCTAAGCCTTGTCTTAACTTCTATTTCCACTTGTCCTTTCAATCTAGAGGCATATTCCTTAAAGGAATCAATAAGTAATTTGAAAATTTCCATAGTAGATAAAGATGTATCAACATTAGTTCCTAGTGTTCAATCTCCTGTAATGCATTTATAACTTCATCCATTAATTCACTACTCTTTTGATATGTTTCAATGATTTATTTTCTTATTGATGCATTAAACACATCACCTAGCTGTAACTTATGTATAAGAGATATCTTATTTAAATCAACACTGCCCTTGTGCATGGGAAACTACAACAACTGAGAAGAGACAACTAGTTGGAACCTTAACTATTTGGACAACAAACCTTCCAAAGGACTAGTAGAGGAGGATTCACCAAAGGGCTTAGGTAAATCCTTAGGCTTCTCTGCTTCTTCATTCTTTTTGGTATCAAGATCTTCTTCTTCTTCATTGGAGGTCTTGTCTTTATCTTTCTCTTCATCTCCTTTGTCCTTATCCTTCTCTCCTTGCTTACCCTCTTCACTCTTATCTTCTTCACCTTCCTTCTCACCATCGTTCTCTCTTTCCCGATTCTCTTCATTCTCATGCCTTTGCTCATTGACTGTATCATGCTTTTCACCTTCACCTATGTTCTATTTTGTATCTACCGAAGGAACAAATGTCTCTAGGTTTCCTTGATCTGTAGTATCGTGTGTCACTAGAGGAATAGGAGTGTCATCCTTTGTGGTTTCCTCTCTAGTCACAACAACATTCTCATCTTCAACATTTCCTTGCATTGGTTCATTTGTATCCAAAGGATTATTGTCTAAATTTTCTTCTATATCAGTAACTCCAATATTTTCATTTACTGAATCTTGTTCTTTTTTGGTAGAGGCAAATGGAATCATGCCATACTTATGTGCTATATTAGTAATCTTATCCTTTGTTTGCTTCTGTATTTTCTCAAATTGATCATGTTCTCTTCCACCCAGAAGTGTGAACCTTTGTTTTTTTTTCTGAATTCTTTGCATATTAAAGACTTGGGCCAGTGTGGCCTTGTCAACATCAAAGAAATAGAAAATAATTTTCTTCACAACATATAATCTAAGTTTTTCTTCCTTTTCTATGGCCTATTTTCTCCTCTCAATTAAGATGTTCCACACATTATCTAGAACCTTCTTCCTAATGTTCTCCATGTCTTCTTTAATAAACACAATGTATTTGATGATTGCTTCTATTATGGTGGCTCTATCCACCTCATTCACATTTTCGTACAAGGTTATTGTTTCTCCTAGCATCTCATTGTACAAAATACCTTTGAAAAATGATTCCAACTTCATTGGAATATGTGATCTCTCTAGAGTTTTCTTTTTCTTCTTCTTTTTCTTCTCCAGTTCAACTCTGTCTAATTTCTTTTTCTTCTTTTCCTTCATCTACTTGTGCATATGTATCCCAAAGGCTTTCTTTTCCTTCTCAATCTCTTCTTCATTTGAGGTATCAAAAATATATGCTCTCTGTTTCTTTGTACTATTCCTTCTCAAAATCAATGGAGGACCTTCATACTCTTCCTCTTCTTTAGATAGTTCACTCATGTTCTTCTTTGTTAGAACTTTTTCTTTTCTTCTTTTTGATGTAGTGGCAGTAGGGGATATCAAAGTATTTTTCTTTCTCTTTTTAGGCCTTGTGGCCTCCTTCATCTAAAGTTCTTATATTACTGAAGCACCAGTCTCCATTCTCTTAGTTTTGATGGTGGTAGAAACTAATCCAGAAGACTATTGAATACTAGAGGGACTGGTGGAAGTAGTTCTTCCAAATCTTATAGGTCCAGTGGACCCTCTTGTTGTGCTCACTTCTCCCTCTGCTCTTTCTCTTAACACTTGTATTTGTTCCTTTGTGAATCCCTTTTCCTTGAGATGGTCATCCACCATCCTTGTCACCTTCTTCTTTATTTTAGGATTTTCAACTCCATATGCACTTCCATGGATTTCTCCTCATATGTTCCATGTCTTTCTTGTGTAGGGTCCTTGGGAATTTTCAGTAGTATGTGAACATAACCCTCTTCTTCATTTTCATTGATCTCGTATCCAAGTGGTAGAATCTAGGAAGTTATGGGTTCTATAACCTCAATAATGCATTCATTTTTTGTGACAAAAATATGATATCCTTCTCTTATTTGTCCACCATAGACTTAGGGATCCTCTCCCTTTCATGCATTCTCTTCTGAAATACTACAAAGAATGAGTAAGTCCTCAATCTTGTATTTTCATATCACCAATGTTTGTAGATGTTCCAAGATTTGATGGGATACATGTTTTATTTTATCCCATATGGCATCGCTTCTTCCTAGAAGCTCCCTCAAAAATTAAAACAACAAATAAACTACCAAAGAACCAAACTCGAAGGGGTATTTATTCTCTTTAGTTTGCTTCAAGTTGTCAAAGAGTTGTTGCCAAAGTAACTCACACAAATCATAGTCCTTTCCCTTTTCCACCATTTCATAGGGTACATGAATTGTTGTAGCTGACACAAAATTCTCTATGTTGGTGTAGTATATCTTATATCCTATGACCATAGTTGCATACCTTACTGAAAGATTGCATATAGTGTTCATAGTGAAATACATTTGATCAAATGTAGCTCCAGTTAATTCCATTACATCCTTGTTCTTCACATATTTCAATATAGGTACAGATCTAGTGACACAAAGTCGAGTAACTTCCCTTATAACTTCCTTAGATATCAAACCAGGCATGTCAATCCATATGAATTTTTCATGCACTCTACTTAATTCCATTCTCACATACTTAGTTTCATCATCATTAATGAAGCATGGAAACCATTGCTACACATCCAGTTTCTTCTTCACTAGGTTTTCATATTCAGGATTGATTTTGTAATCATCTCCAATTAATTGATTTTTTCACAAGTATGTGAATCTTATGTGGTTATACTCTTCCATTTTCCCATGGATCTATGCACTAGTATCTTCTATAGGAAAAAACTATATGGAATACTTGAAAAAGCTCTAAGCGAGTCATTCTCAAATATTTTCATGGGGCATTTCTTGAATTTTGATTAGGGTTTCTCACTCACATTCACTATTGTAGGTGTAGCCATTTTTATTTAATTCAAATGCTTTGAAAAAAAAATTCTATTTCATCTTTGGACAATGGCAAATACCATTTTCTTGCTCAACAAGAACTAGGGTTTGGATTCCTTGCTTCACAAATTGCCTTTGAACTCTTGAGTTCGCTTCAATTTTCTCTACTTGCTCCAAATGCATAAAAGTGAATGAAATCAACAAAGAATAGGTATATAATTGTAGTGTAGGAAAAGGTACCCCTTTACTCACTTAATTTGGGAATAATTAATATTAAAATAAGCTTAATCATGCCTTGATTTATTGTTGTAATATGTTTTACACATTCACATTAAGTTTAGGGCCCTTCTTAATAAATGAACTTAATTGTGCCTTATTTAGGGTATTGCAAAGTGTATCTTTACACTTTCACACTAATCTAAGCTTTATTAATTAATTAAGGTCAATTTTCCTTAATTGACCCCTTTAATTTAAATCCTTGACTAATTAATTGCATATTTCAAGGGAAAAAACCTAACATTCATAAATGATATTGCACAACACTTAATTTTACAAGGTGTGTGTCCTAGGCTAGTGACCTAGGAACCATTCGCCACTTGGAAAATGAGTCCTCACTAGGTCCTAGGACCCCCTTTCAACATAACATTTCACAATACCCAAAGTGTGTCCTAGTTATGTATGCTAGGACCCATTCGCCACATGGCAAATGGGTCCTCACTTAACCCTAGGACCCCCCCTTGGGATATGTTTTTGGTGGTATTTTAATGATTGCAAATCCTAGATTTGATGCTAGCTTGTGTTATTTAAATTTCAAGATTTAAGAACTTAAGATAAGTATAGATTCAAGGTTATTTCACATAGTTTCATCTAAGACATCCTAGAAAATTGAAGTTATCATAAGAGAATTCAAGTAAGCATTATCAAGAGAATTCAAGAAGGAATTGAAGGAAAGATTTGTAGAAGATTATTGCAGCAATCAAGAGTCATTTCATCATGTCAAAGTCATGCATGTTATTGAGCTAATGTGATGATGTAGCATTGGTGATCAAGTTCAAGTGTTCAAAGCCATTATCTTATGTCAAGTTCATGATCAAGATCTACACTCACTGAGGCCATTTCATGTTAAGTTTTAGAATTGCAATCCAAGGTTTCAACAAGGTTTGGTGAGTTGTTACATATTTTTTTTCATTCATCATGCCTTTTATGCATTGTTTCATTTCAAGGTTTAATTACCAAAATAGGGTTTGATCAAGGCAAAACCCTATTCCATAATGGTTCAAACAACATTTTTCTCCTCTTTGATGTGTGATTGTAGGTTTTAGGTTGAAGATAAAATTGTAGAGAAAAAGTTGTAAAGTTACAAAGTTGTCAAAGTTGTCATCTTTCTTGCAAAATCATAGAAAATGAGCTATAGAATTTATTTATGAGTTTTTGATAGTGCCTGACTAGGATTTAGAAGTGCAAACATTGAAGAATAGAACCCAAAAACTGATTTTCCAGAGCCCTAGCTAGGACCCATTCTCCATTGGGTGAATGAGTCCTTAGTGAGGCCCAAAAAAACACTTTTTGCAACAGGTACACAACATTTGACCCTCTTAAAACCTGCCTTTTGATTGCTATATTGGTTAGGTCTAATTTTTTATTCTTATTTATACATTATAACCCTCATAAATTGAATGAAACTAGAAAGATAGGCTGCATTCATTTGGTTAATCCATCTTGGTATCCAAACTCTTATGTTTCAATAACCCTTTGATTCTATCCTAATCCATATTCAACACGCCAAACAATAAAGCTGGTAAAACCCTTCTCTATGCAACAATAAACCCTAAATCACTCTAGAAATCTTCGCGTTTGCATATTTTATTTTGAAGTCTTCTCCAAAAGATCAAAACTATCCATCTCCATCACATATTCATGCCAAGCCATGACACCTCATATTGGCAGGGGGATATTTGATTGTTTGTTATTGCTCCCCCTAAGCCAATGCCTAGGTTCAATTCCTGTAGGAATTATCTACACCAGAGGGTGGAACAAATTCATTTGTAGTATCTAATTCTTCCTTGTTCTTAGGCCCCTCTTTCTTTCTTCAGATCTTTTCCATTTCCTTTTTTACTTCAACTAGATCAATCTTTTTAACTGGTTCATTTATTTCTACCGAATTATCCTTCCTTGTATCTCTGCTCCTACAAAATCCAACGATATGTCCAGGTCTATTGCAGTTGTTGCATATGAAATTTCTCTAATAGTTATTCCTTCCATTCATTTTGAATCTTCATTGATTAGCCTTGTGTCCAAATCCATAGCATGCATAGCAATAACCATTGAAATATTGAATGATTCTACCATTGTTATATACATTCATCTTTTGACTTTTGCATTCATTTGCTCTATGTCCAAACTTCTTCCATGCAAAGCATTGACTAGTAAAGGATGAAACATTCTGATGTATTTTGCTTCTACATTTCATTGCTCTATGTCCAAATTTATTATAAGAATAACAAATATCATTGAAAGAGGTGTATCTTTGAGCATTTGGTTGTTTGATAGGGGGTCTTCTAGCATTGTTTCTTTGATTCTAGAACTTTCCATTGTTCTTATTAGTGTAAGTTTTTTATTTTCCTTATGTTAGGGAATATTTATTTTTCCTACACACATTGTTAATCTTGGTTAGGTTATATTAGAATGGTTAGGATGAGGACATGTGGCCTAATCCATCAATCACATGTGTCACTCACACCCACTTTGGGTAGTTGAGTCTCACACCCTCTTTTGGATTCTTATGCCACCTCTCATAACCATTTATTGTCTTTATCTGAGTAGGCATAATCATGTAATTTGACATTTATCAAGTAGGTAGAAATCCCACCTATTATGGGAACTTAGGAGTTATTACTCCTCTTGGAATTATCTGCCATTATTTTTCTATATAAACAACACTCACCCCTCCACTTGGCTAGAAATATGGACTACTAGTTTATTGCTAAGGGAGTGTTGAGTTTATTCATCTCTAGATCTCTTTTCTTGCTTTCCTTCAATCATTTTGATCTTGGGTGATTTCACAACCAAATATAACATGGTATCAGAGTTGGTTGTGAGTTGTGGGTTAGTAGTTTTTTCAATCCATTTTTGAAAGCAAAGCATGCTCTTCTCTTGCATCCTATGATGACATTTGGAATCAAAACTGCTTGATATAGATCTCAATTTCTAGGGGGCATCCTTTCTATTGCATTTTATTGTAGATATTTTAGAGCTTCCTAGAGTCATTTTGAGCTCACCTTTGAGTTTAGAATAGTTGAAAAAGTTAGATTATGATTTTGTTTCATCCAAATTGGATATCAGATATGAGATATGTGAAGGGTTGAAGATAGAGGTTTTTTGAGAGGTCTAGAAGGTAGTCATTAAATTGGTGCATTTTCATCTCAAATGGACCTCACCATCATGCTTAGAAGTCATCAAAACCTAAGAATTGAATACCAAATTGTTGAAAATGAAGAAAATCAAATTCGAGATAAAAATTTTAGCAAGTAGAGTTGTACGACCCCACTTGCATACAATATGGTACAGATTTAAAAATTATTATTTTTGCATAATTAAAAAAAAAAAATTTGAAAAAATATTATTTCCCAGTTTTTTTATTAAAAATCATTTTAAAAGCAAAAAAAATTGAAAAAAAATCAAAAATAAAAAAACCAAAAGTTAAAAAAATATTATTTATGTACAAGGGTACCTGACAGGTGCCCCTACATAGGGCATGTCAGGCCCCTGTACTGTAGGCTTATAAAATCTATGAATTCCTCTTTTTAAATTTTTTTAGGGGGTTGTGTAGGGAGTGGTTTGATCCCCCCACACATTTTTTAAAAAAATAATTATTTATTAAAAAAATCAAAATTTTAATTATATTATTTTTTTAAATTCAAATAGGTTACTGCGCTATAATCCATACTTCGACTTTGCCTCAGTTTCTGGGTCATGCACTTTGGGCTTTGTCCTTATTTCTAGTGGTCCCACTAAATTTAGTGACTTCTTCTGATGGCTTCTATATTTGGTGAAGACTAAATTTAGATAGAAAACATCTAAATTTAGCAACTTTCTAAATTATTTGGTAGTTCAGCAAAATTTGGTAGAGTATCAAATTTATTAGTAGTTTTACCAAACTTGGTAGTGACACAGTGCTGATGTCAACAAGCTATTCAAAAATTTTGACCCCTCACTATTGGAGTTTTGCATTTTGTACCCAAACATCAGAGGGCTCTAATTCAATCATTCAGGCTTTGTTTTGTGAGAAATTTTTTTATTTGGGGTAGAATTTAGTAGGATTCACAGTGGTGAAATCATTTTTTTCTCAAGTGACCCATATTTTCTAGAAAATCAGTTTTCTCAGTAGATCTGAAGGACAATCCTCATTTTTTGAACTTCAAATGGATATAACTTTCACATACGACCTTAGATTGAGGTAATTATTTTTTTGAAAGTGAATATTTTTTTGAGCACTACACATTGGTGCTATATTTAGGTTATTATTCTAAAATTTTATTATACTTTCAATATTAGGGTCCATTTTAGACACTTGTAAAACTCTAGAAAACAACTCCAACATTGTAAACATGTTGATTTATAAAGTTCCAAATCATTTTTTGTTGTGGGGATTCTTGATTGAGTGAAAAAGGGGGTGTCTGTGTGTGTTTTCCTTCTTGCATTGACTTACATTGTAAAAACAATATAAAATGGATAGAACAATTCCTCTACTCACACCATACAATTACTTTGAGTGGAAAAATGAAATGGAAATTCACTTAAGAAAGTTAGAATTGTATAGAATAACAATGGGTATTGATAAGGAACCTAAAAAAGATGAAGAAAATCCTAAATGGTTCAAAAAATGTGATGAAGATTTTGGCACCTTATGCATGGTTGCATCCCTTGATCTACGCTTTCATAGTATGTCTGCAAAATCACAAAATGAAGTGTGGAATACTTTGGAAACACTCTTTGGTAAACATGATGATTTGAGAGCACATTCATTGGAGAACGAGCTCATAGGACTGAGTCCATTCAACTTTGACACCATTTAGGATTTCTTTACTAAGTTGAATGCCATAAGATTATGTAGTGTTTGTTTCTACATTTCATGCAATGAAAAGAGCCTTAGGAAAAGGATTTACTATGCCTTCTCTAGGTGAGTTTGCTTCTGATCTCACAAAGGAGCAAGATCAATTGATTCAAATGGGCATTATTAAATCTTCTAAGTCTCAAGCCTTGATTGCAAAATAAGAAACTAACAAGAAAAACAAGAAACAAAAGAACCAAGGAGATATAAAGAAAAATTCAGATCACTATTCATCTACTTTTAAAGTAGATCCTAAATTCTCTTCAAAAGTGGATTCATCTAAGAAGGAGAAGCCCACTTGTTCATATTGCAAGAGGAGTAGACATGAAGAAAATTCTTGTTATAAGAAGGATATTGATGAACTAAAACATCTTCTTGAGAAGAATTAAATCAGTTTGCCTTCTCAATTCAACCTCTTCTAATTCTAAAAATTCAAAACATTTAGAATCTGATAAGGAAAAAGGCCATACTACTAGGGCAGGTAAATCAAAAGGTAAAACTCTTTGTGCTTCTATAGGTCTTGAATAAGGGAGGTGACTCCTAGATTCTAGAGCTTCTCATCATATGGCTCCTACATAGTCTATGTTCTCTTCTTTTTAGCCTTGTGTTATACCACCAATTATGATGGGAAACAATACATACATCAACATGTAACTGGGAAAGGATCTGTTGATATTGGGGATGGTACCTTCAATGATGTTTTGTGTGTACCTCATCTTTCAAACAATATTATTTCCATCTATCAGATCACTCATGGTGGAATAGGGAAGACTGTGGAATTCACACCTGATTCAATTATCATCAGAGACTTGTAAATTAGAGAGATAATCGCTACTAGGATTGTTGATCATGCATCTCAGTTATATACCTTTTTATAATTTTCACCTAATGATGGATTTAATCCTTTGTTTGTTGATCACACTCCTAGTGTGAGCTTTGATTTTGAGGAGAACTTTGGCTACTTGAACTTGGTATTCTCACAAGTGATGGATAGTTCTTGAGCCTTGCATTCTTTCTCCTCCATATACTATTGCTTTTGAGGATATTGGTGTTGCTACATTCATGGGTACTTGTGATTTAGTGCAATGGGATATACATCATCATCCAATTATAGCTACTTGGGATGACTACTTGGAAAACATTGTAGGTTTATTTTTAGAGTCTCATATTTTATACTTGGGAGACACTATTCATGACATTCATCTTCTCTTTGATGAAGTTGATTCTTCTTTAGTTGTTGTGGACAAAAATTTGGATCCTATTGTTCATTTTCCACATGATCATTCATCATAGTTTGACATGAGTGTGGGTACTTTTGAGCAATATTTGGAGGAGGCATCTTTGTCTTCAGAGGAGATAGTTGATTCTTTGGATCTTGTTCTACATACATCTCCACTAGGTTTTGGATTATCATCTTCATCAGTGTGGCCTAGAATGCTTGATTTGATGGTGGAAGCTTTTAGCATCGACATGGGCACACATGAGTATTTTTCAAAGAATTCCTACATTTTGCACTTTCTTCCTTCACATTCCTTGTAGGAATGGGAAGATGTTCTTAATACACCTATGGTTTTGTTTCTTCCTAAGGTGAGAAATGTTGTTCGACAATCATGGGCCATCTTCTACATCTAGTTTCGAGCATCAATCATTGGCACAATTGAATACTTGACGGAAGGATGCATAGTCCTTCTCCTTTCTATTTTGGAGGGGACTTATTCCTTGCATGGGATTAAATTTCTTGTGTTGGGAAACTTGATTTATTTTCTCTCTTTTGGGGAGGAGTTTTTTCCCATTGAGTTTTCTCCTTTTCTCCAATTATGAGAGATTGTGTTTGTACATGGGTACCTAACACGGCCTTGTAGCTGGGACCCATCTTTGCATATTTGTGTCTTTTTACCCACCTAAGCTACGCTTAAGGGGGAGTGTTAGTGTAGGAAATAAACATGAATAATCTATGCAAAATATATTACATAATTTGTGTGATTGAAGAAATGTTGTTGAGCAATTTGTGAAATTGATGAAATAGGTGGAGTGATTAATGAAATTGAAGAACCCAATTTGAGCCTTCAATGGGATTGAGGAAATTATGCAAAGTGATTTGTGATATTTGAAGAAAGCTGGCAAGGAAATCATGTTGAGAGAAATTTTCTCAAAGTTGGTGTGGATAATTAAATTAATTGATTTGATTAATCAATCCTTTTTGGAGTTGAATGCGCAAATCAAGTTTGACTTTTACAAACAACGTTGCATTAGTTTGATTTGATTTTTGATGATAATTTGAATAGTTTATTCAATTTATTCGAATATGGAGGGAAAGTGAGTTAATTAAATTATTATGTTTTAATAATTCAATTAACTTAGGGGAATAAAGTAATTTAGTGACATAATTAAATAATTGGTGTTATTTAACTAATTAGGACGAATACAGTTAGATTAGGACTTTATTAAATAAATGTAATTTATTTAATTGGCCAAAATTGATGAAAAAGTGAATTAATTAAATAATGTCATATTATTCAATTAATAGTAGAAATCAGGGTTTTAGGACTTTATTAAATAAATGGAATTTATTTAATTAGTCAAAAATGATGAAAAAATGAATTAATTAAATAATGTTGTATTATTGAATTAATAGAGGAATTTAGGTTTTTTGATGAAATTGATGTGAAATGTAGTGATGTTCGTTGATAATGATGCCAATGATGCAAGAATTTCATTTTAGGGTATGTGATAAGTGTTAGGTCAATTTTACATGTCTATAAATATATAATATGAAATATACAAATCTCACTCATACCTTTGTCAAAGGCATTGAAGATGATATTGCCTTGACAACACCATGCTTGATTATGGTATGAATACTAGGAGTATCAACAGGTGTTATCATCTAAAAATGAAACAACAATATCAAATTACCAAAATCTACATAACATTATTTTACAAATATTTAATAGTTAAAAATAGTCAAGCCTACCTCAATGTAAGCTATATGGCCACTCTAAATGACATGTGTTGATGTCGAAGGCACAACATTAACTTGTTCAACATCCAATATGATTTTTAAGATTTCCATTCATATACGGTTAAATTATTCATTGTACTATATTTATTATTTATTTACTAGTTACATACTTATGGACTTGACATCATCATGTAATCAAGAGTTTGAGGGTCACCGAATGCAAGGTGAACACTCTTACCCTAAAATTTTATTACAATCCATATAGTAATTTATTTAATCTTACATTTCAAAATAAAATATAATAACTTAAATTTGACCTTGCTCAAATTTACCTATCTATGATGTTGGAGTAATTAAGAAAGTCAACTAATGGTTAATTAGTCATTAATTAATTATTATGTCCCTTATTACTTTAATTACTTAAGCTAAACTTAAGAATGATTTTTTATTATTAGATTAGGTTATTTATAGGTCAAGTTGTCTTATTGCATAGGATTATGACATTTGTCACAATATAATCAAATCCCCATCTAGGATTTTCTTTTTGCTTTTATAACATTTATTATTGTGCATTGTATTCATTCACATTAATTATTAAATATAGAAGGCATATCAGATGCTTTTGTGGATCAATTCTTCTCTCAAGGTTGTATAACACTCAATCATATCCTTTTCTCTTCAAATGTGATAGTCGTTTTCGTCAAAGGTGATTGCTGGGAGTTGTGGGGTTCATTATAAAATCCAACATGGTATTAGAGCACCAAATTTGTGACTTCTTGTCTGAATTCTGAGAGATCCAACCTTGAGGAAAAAATCAACTCACCCTAGAGAAAAAAGAGCATCACCGTTGGATCTAGAATGACTAAAACCCTAAGAACACTTGTAAATTCACCAAATTTGGAGAAGTTAAAAAAAAATAATTAGGGTTATAGAGATCTCAACGAAATCTATGCAAGCCTTGTGTTAGCTATATGGCCTAATTGGTATGATTTTCTTTAGAGTTAATTTTTTTTAATTTTTTATCCAAATTTTTCCAAAACAAAAATCAAATCAAAAAAGCTTTTTGAATTCAAAAAATAAAAATCATAAAAAATTAAAATAAAATTAGGCTTTGACAATCCTGTAGCTATTTATAGGGCTCCATATCTTGTTGTCAGCTTGCACAACTCACCAACCAGGGTAGGCCCCATGCTGTCCCAACATCCCACTGGCAGGCCAAAAATTTTGACGACCATCACATCGATTGGCCTCCAACCCTAGTGACATTATCACGTTACAATGATAATCAATTCTAGCACTAGAAACAAGAAAATCTAGCACACCCACTTTTCTGACAAATATTTTTGGCATAAGAATATTTTCAAGGATATTCTGGGTGATAATAAAATATACTAGCGATCATGATTTTTTACAAGTTACCATTTTTTTGGTAGCAAGTGAATATTTGTTGATGTCATGTTGTCATCAACACAACATAAACTATATGAATGGTCTCATGCCCCCCTCCTAGCCCCCATTTGTCCTAAATAATCTTTTTTTCTTTTTGGCATAACTTGGGCATATGATGTGAAAATTGAGAAAAAGAGATATCATCATAAATTTGGCTTCACATACTTTCCAATAATGAAAGTCCCATCATAAGATTTTTCTATTGCTTCATTTTATTATTAGTCAAAACAATATCATCATTTTCTACTTTGGAGCTCATATTTTTTCTTGTATCTCTGATTTTAGTGATTCTTTCGACATTGGAAAGGTATTTCAAAGCTCTTTAGATTCATTCATGCATTTTTCTAGAATCCTCCCTAGGTAGATTTTATTCTATTTTGTATTTTGTATTTTTTGCTTAATTACTTAGATGTCTTGGCAATTGGAAAGGATATGTTTGCATGAGATGACTATTGGAAATCAAGGTATAACTTGTAACAATACGAAATTAAATATGTGGTTGCAAATATGAAATTATGTTTACAATATTACCATAAAAATATTAAGTGAATGGCAATTGCAACAATAAAATAAAAATCTCCACTACCACAAGTCATAAACACAAGTGACACAAGATACACATGGAGAAATACTTGTGAGAAAAAACTCCACACCTAAAGAGATCCAATGTTTGTATTAATATTCAAGGAAGTACATCAATGCAACAATCCTCTCTACAATCTAACAACACTTCACCATCTTGACAACTTGCAAAGAACTCATGCAAAACCACCATCCCAAGGCTCCAATATACATAAGTTTGTGGGAGAGAATACCACAAAAATTATCCCAAAACAATAAGAAAAACCACTTGGAAAAACCCATACCCCACTTAGTGGACAACCCATAAGCATGGAATAAAATGTTCAATAATCACATGGCCTTCACATGGGTGCCTAACCCACAACCAATCAAATTGAGTCAAACTTGAGTGCTCCATAAGCCTCTAATGGCTTCGACGACTACATGCAAGATCATGTACCACCATGCAATCTTGGGCACCCAACCATGCAAGAGCATGTAAAACATGCAAATAACATGAAAGGACATGCACACTCAAGTGGTCCCAACCCAAAAATTTGGACACCTAAGAAGAATATTCTCTCAAGATTCCTTGTAACTACCACCATGAAGGGTCCACCTCTTTGAATGCAATTACAATTTTTAATAGGAAAATAAATAATAAATATTTTGTCCCTCATGTCCTCGAGAACACTTTCCAAAGAACATGTAGACACATAAATTAACTTAGGATAGCAATTTTAATGTCACATATCCTAACAATGACTTTATTTAATCTGCTTTACATGTATTGAGGTTATCAATCTTTGAGTTTTTTAATTTGCGGAAGTATCATGGGTTTTTTGTTCATACTTTTGTGGTCATCCTAGAAAAGGATAACTATAAACCTTGGAGAAATGACATTCTGACACATCTCAAGTGTCCTGATCTTTTACCTTATCTATATGGACTCATACCTAGGACACTAGACACACTAGGGAGTAGATCAATATGGGGTATTATCAATAATCATGACACTATATGTGTTGTATTGGGCATTGATTATCCGCATACACTTTGAACTAGACTTTAGGAGATCCATGCAGACCCTCATATCTCTCCATTCCTAGGGGATCCTATTATAGATTGAACCATTCCTCTTGCAAATGTATATTTCATACCCTTTGATGACAATAATTTAGAGGAGATTGAGTATATCATAGGTCTTACATGTTTTAATATTTCAAATATTTGTCTTCTTGTTCTCAATCTTTAGATCGAGACTCAATCTCCTTATTTTTTTGTTCTTGGTCACCTTGGCATCACCGCATCATTGGCCCCTATTGGCTAAATGCAGTACAGGACATCCATCATCTTCTAGACACAATTATTTAGGATTCATATCTTACAAACATATCATCCTTGTTTGTAGAGCCTCAAACTACAAATTTGGAGGATTACTTTGAGGGAATTCATCTCTTCTTTGTTGATAGCTACATCATTGTTGTAGGCCCATCATCTTCATTGTATTTGGAGCTTATTCTATATCAGTCTTCAAAGGTTCTTAGATTGGCATCATATCATCTTGAGGTGTGGAAACTTGAGTAGTTTTCATAGAAACATATCATTTAGATTTGGATTCTTGATTCTTTCTATTTTTGGGAATGGTTTCTTCAATCACCAGTGGATTTTTTTCTTCATAAGGGAGAAATGTTTTGTGCAGGTAGTTGATCATGTTCTATCTTCAAGCACTCATCATCAATATGGGAACACTTTCTTTGTGGGGGGATTCATATCCTCATTTTCTCTCTCCTACTGGGGGCATCTATTATACTTGTGTGATATGAGTGGTTCTTGGGGGTCACATTGAGTCCTATCCTTCTTTCACTAGTGTATTTATTTCATTTTCTCTTTTGGAGAAGATTTTTTCACAGGTGGTTTTCTCCTTTTGTTTGGTTATGAGAGATATCATTTGTTTGTACATGGATACCTTATCAGGCCTTGTAGTCAGGACCCACCCATGCATCCATAATTTCATTCTTCATCAGGATGTTTAGTTTCTCCCTAAGTTGATCTTAAGGAGGGGTGTTGGAGTAATTATAAAAATCACCTAATGATTAATTAATAATTAATTATTAGGTCACTTATTACTTTAATTACTTAAGATAAACTTAAGAGTGATTTTTTATTATTAGATTGGGCTATTTATAGGTAGTCTCATTACATAGGATTAGGAAACTTGTCACAATCTAATCAAATTCTCATCTAGAGTTTTATTTTTATTTTTATAAACATTCATTATTGTACATTGTAATCATTCACATTCATTATTTAATACATAAGGCATATAAAATGCTTATATGGATCAATTTTTCTCTCAAGGTTGCATAACACTCAATCATAGTTTTTTCTCTTCAGATGTGACAAGCGTTTTGGTTACATGTGATTCCAAGGAGTTGCAAGGTTCACTATCAACTCCAACATATCAATGCTAAATGTTTGATTAAGCAAATCATTTGTCATGAAGCTCTCATCAAATATAGATGCATCCTATTATTGGTTGCATGCATTTTGATCATCCTTTAGACCCATAATAAAAAAGAGACCCATAATTTCACCATAAATAAGCTGAACATTGAGACTTGGAAGACTTACTTATATCACCACGTGCTAAAGGCCTAGAGAGTTGTAAAAGGGTCTTAGTGAGTGAGCTAATGGACTATAGGTTCTCGACCTCAACGCCCTCCTTAAAAATGAAACAAATCATGACATACTCAATCTCTATCCTAGCAAGGGGTCTCCATGCCTATTTTTGGGTATGTTTTTCCCCCACTTTGTCTTATGCAAATCCCCTGCCTCTATCCTAAAACTCACGCATGTCAAAGTAGTTTGGGATCTCATTGAGAATAAACTCATAATAGAGTTTCCTCAAAAATGTATTTGATGCAAGTATGAATGAGTATGGTGGTGTTGTCATTGATATCAATATAGTATAGGTTGGTATAGACAAAGGAAATAGGTGATTACAAGTTTTCCATGCATAGTTGAGATGTTGTAGAGATGTTGTGAGTACATGGAGCTATCCTTATGGTGTTGTAGGCGTGTTAATATGATGAGTGATCAAGTGCTTTTGAGAAATAGTGAGGTCAGAGTTGTGTGTGTGTCCAGAATGTGCTCCAGTTTGTGCTCTGCATTTCTTCTATGTTGATCCTATGCTTGTACAGATCTGAAGTGTTGTTTATGGGCATCATTGGGTGATATATCCTAGATTGTAGCTTTTGGTTTGTTGAAGAGTGAAAGTTGTGTTCACCAATGTGTGAATTGGTTTGGCAGAGTTGTTTGTTTGTGGATTGGGAGAAATGTTTATGATCTGCAATCCTTTGTTGGATTGTTTCTAGTCTTGTGGATTTGGTAGAAGGCTTGTAATGATGGTATCTATGTTCTAACAAAAGTGTTCATGGTTTGGTGCTCCAGAAGATGAGTTCCAAAGTTCTCGTGGGTGTTTGTGCAGTCTGGATGGACTGATGGAGAGTATTTTGTGTATGAAGATTGTTGCAGCTGATGCAGATGAATTTGATGGTATCCAAGATGTGTTCTAGTGTATGGTGAAGTGTCTTAGGTGGTCCATGTATTATCTTCTTGTTGAGGAAGCATGTACTTCAAAGCTCATTTGTGTTTTCATTAGGTTTGGCCAACCTAGTGTCTACAAGTCATACAAAGGATAAGTATCAATTAAGGAAGCATGTGATTGATCTAAGATGTTGTTTTGGGTTTTAGTTAAATGTTTGTTCAGTCTGCTCTCATTCTCTTTCACCATGGGAATGTTGAGTTTCTGACCTAATTTAAATTTGTAAATTGAAGCATGTGTAGCCGACCTTGGAGAAAGTTTCTAAGGTTGAAGATGGTATGTATACAAGTTGAGATGTTATGGATTGATGTATTAGAATGCCACAAGTGTGAGAAGCAAGAGTGTGAAAATTTGAATTGAGGCAACAATACTTTAATGTGTTAGATTCCTGAAAGAAGTGAGCTGATGGTTTCTGTAATATTTTGATCAAGGATGTGGATATGTGTAATTTGTTGTGGTGGATTTTTTTGTTATCTTTTGTATTTGTAGGTAGTGAGCCTCCCTTTTGGATAGTGAGTCCTATCTATAGGAAGTGAGCCTTGTATTTGGATAGTGAGTCCTATTTGGGTAGTGATCCTCTTTGTAATTGGCTGTGAAATTACTTTATATTGTGAGATAATCCTCACACTTGTTTTTCCCTTATTGGGTTTTCCATGTAAATCTAGTGTTATTTGTGTTGATTTTGTTTTCTGTTATTTGCATTTCATGTTCAACAAAATAAAGTAGTAGTGAAGTTTATAAGTGTTTGAGATTTGTGATTGAGTTTGGTGACAACTGATTCACCCCCCTCTCAGTTGTCTTGTGCCTTTCAACAATTGGTATTAGAGCTTTGGTTCCTAGGAGAAGAGCTTAACCGCTTGAGGTAGATCCAATGGCACACAAATTGGAACATCCCTATGCTTGATGGATCTTACTATAATGACTAGAAAGTGTAGATGAGAGGTTACATGATCTCTCTTGGTTTCAAGACTTGGAAAGCTGTTGAGACAAAATATGTTGAGCCGACAAGTGGTCCTTCTTCTGCAGATGAGATTTCTGCCTATGAGGAAAATGAAAAAGCAAGGTATGCAATCTACAATGCTTTATCTAAGACTGAGCAAACAAAATTTATTTCTTTGGGAACTGCTTATGAAGTTTGGAAAAAGTTGAAAGATCTCTATGAAGGAAATAATAGAGTTAAATTTTAAAGGAAGCTAACAACTAAGTGTAGATATGAGAACTTGAAAATGGAAGAAGGTGAAGACATTGCAAGCTATTTTAAGAAATTTGATATTGTAGCAAAGGAAGTTAAGAATCAAGGGGATACTCTCACAGATGAAGATATAATAGAGAATATTCTAATGACCTTACTGAAGAGTTATAGTGATAAGGTCTCAATCATTGAGGAAGTGTATGATCCTAAGAAGTTTACTAAAGAACAACTATTTGGCACCTTGACTACATTTAAGATGAGGAATTTTGGAAAAGAAAAGGAGAAGATAGAGTCAGCCTTTAAAGCAACAAAGACAAAAGATGATCTAGATAGTGATGGTTTAGATGAGTTGGAAGAAAACTTTACAAGGAAATTGAAGAAAGGTACCAATAAGTACAAAGGTATGTTACCTTTTAAATGTTTTAGTTGTGGAAATATTGGTCACTATGCTTCAAGATGTCCAAATAAAGTTGTACACAAGAAGAACAAAGACAAAAAAGACAAAAAGGATAAGAAGTTCAAGAAGTTGTATTATTTTAGAGAAAATGCTAGAATTTTTGATGATGGATCTGATTTTGAGGGTAATGATGATGAATGATTGTTTCTAGCCTTAGAGAATAAATCAATATCTACTAACTTTGGAAGATGTGCAAGGGTAAGTGATCCAGAGAAAAAGAACAAAGAGATGAAAGGTGCTCTGGTTACTATCTTTCATGCTAGACAAGATGAAGACTATTGGGTGATTGACAGTGGTTGCTTTAATCACATGACCGAAGATAAAAGTAAGTTCACTAAACTTGAAAATTATGATGGAGGATTAGTCATGTTTGGAGATGATTCAGGTGCAAATATTGTTGGGAAAAGAACGATTACTTTTGATAGAAAAAAAAGTACTGATGATGTCTATTATGTTAAGGGCTTAAGGCATAACCTTTTAAGTGTTGGAAAAATGTGTAGCAAAGGATTCAAGCTTGTGTTTCAGGATAACACATGTGAGATCATAAAAGGGTTTGTAATTGTGGTTGCGACAAGAAGAAGAACATATGGAAACATCTATTAGCTCAAGGGTGTTGATGGTTAATGCCTTGTATCTCAAGTTAATGAAAGTTGGCTATGGCACCAGAGGATGGGACTTCTAAACTTTGATAATATGATTAGGATTAGTTCAAGAGATGTTGTCCAAGATCTTCCTAGAATCACAAAGCCTACTAATACTATTTGCAAAAGTTGTTAGTTGGGAAAACAAACAAGATGCAGTTTTAAAGAAAAGGAGCTATCATTACCAGAATGCTAGAATTGGTTCATACAAACCTCTATGGACCCACAAGAATAGGAAGTCTTAATGGTGACATGTATTTTATGCTTTTGATTGATGATTATTCAAGAATGACATGGGATACTTTTCTTAGGGAGAAAGCTCAAGCTTTGGATAGATTAAAAGTATTTAGAGAATAAAGTGAACCTAAAAAATAAAAAGCTTAAGGTCTTATAGAGGTGGAGAATTCACTTCCAGTGAGTTTAATACATTTTGTGAAGAGCATGGCATAAAGAGACATTTTTCTACTCCTAGAACGCCTCAACAAAATGGAGTTGTTAAGAGGAAGAACCAGATTGTGCAAGAGGCTACAAGGACTATAATGAAAGAAGAAAATGTACCTAATGTATACTGGAAAGAGGCAATCCACATTGCTGTTTACATTCTTAATAGAGTTCAAATAAGAGGTAACAACACAAAGACTCCTTATGAGTTGTGGATAGGCAAGATTCCTACTGTGAAGTACTTTAAGGTGTTTGTAAGAAAATGTTACATTAAAAGAGATGATGAGAACCTTGGAAAGTTTGATGCTATATGTAATGAAGGTATTTTCTTTGGATACTCAACTAATATCAAAGCTTATAGATACTTCAATATGAGATTGAGGAAGATTGTTGAGAGTGCAAATGTGAAAGTTGATGAAGATATGCATAGACTAGTTGAGATAAGTGAAGTTGAACTAGATGAGCCTATATGTGGAGAAATACCAAAAGGGAATGAGGAAGAAGAAGAAAAAATTGAAGACAAAGAAGAAGCTCCAAAACCTGCTCCTAAAACTCCTAAGTATGTTTAGAGGAATCATCCTGAAGAACAGATAATTGGAGATAAAATTAAAGGTGTGAAGACAAGAAGCAAAGTGGTAGAAACTAAGGTAAATCTATGTTTACTTTCAAAGATAGAACCTAAAATAGTGAGTGAAGCATGCAAAGATGAGAACTGGGTTAGAGTAATGAAAGAGGAATTGCAACAGATAGAGAAAAATCAGACATGGGAATTGGTTCCTAGACCAGTAAACAAGAATGCAATTGGTACAAAATGGGTGTTTAGGAATAAGCTAAATGAGAATGGTGAAGTTGTAAGAAACAAATCAAGACTTGTGTGCAAAGGGTGTTCACAAGTTGAAGGATTAGAATTTGAGGAGAAATTTTCCCCGGTAGCAAGAATGGAGGCTATTCGGATGTTTTTGGAATTTTCTGCCCACAAAGATTCCAAGGTATATCAGATGGATGTCAAGTCTCCATTCCTGAATGGTGAACTGGAAGAAGTGTACATAGAAAAACCAGAGGGATTTCAGTTATCAGATAAACCAAACATCGTCTACAAGTTGAAAAAAGGCATTGTATGGACTCAAACAGGTTCCTAGAGTATGGTATGCAAGATTGGATAGATATTTGACACAACAAAGATTCAACAAAGGCTTCACAGATAGTAATCTTTATTTCAAGGTTGAAGAAAAAAAATGTTGATAGTGGTTGTGTATGTTGATGATATCATCTTTGGAGGAAATGAAGGTATGTGCAAAAGGTTTGTAGAGGAGATGCAAAGAGAGTTTGAAATGTCTATGATTGGTGAGTTGAATTTCTTCCTTCGAAATTGTTGATGCCAAAAATTTCCAAGAAAAAACCTAATGGGAAACTCAGTTAATGGGGGACCAATTGTGCTAAACTGAGTGACCTCTAGGTTTTTAAAGAAGCTGGCTCCTTCTGAATTTGGGGGTTTGAAATGGGAAAAAAAAGCATGTATATAAAATAAAGATCTAACCTAAGGTGATGCACCAAGATGTAGGTGTGGGCATGGTAAACCTTCCTTTCATATGAGGTTTGAAGACCAGAGCTTTATTCACTGGGAAAATGGAGTCAAAGCTTTGAGATTGCAGTCTATAGAGGCAACCAGTCGGCCTCAGATGGCGTCGATATGGTGCAAAAATTATCTTACGCCTCATGTAGATCGATTGCTTCTTTGAATGGCAGCTCCATGGATACCCCGGTCCTAGACGTGAGCTAAAAAAGTAATTGTGTTATCTGGTGGGTGATGCCTTCGATATCCTCAAGAGTAGGGGGTTGACTGAAACTTTGTAAAGCAGATAAATCTTGCCGCTTTTCCTCAATATTTGCTACAATGTGTTCCGCTATGGCCACTGAATCATCAGAGAGGAAAGGTGAAGGCAAGCCCATCTGAGTTAGCTAGGAGAATTTCATCTGCATGTTTTTCATGGTCTGACTCAATGTTTCCAAGAAATTTCTGGCATGAAGGATGGCCACATTACATCAGATGAATTCTTTTGCTTCTTGGTAGCTTACCTTCGGTCTTCAATCTCTACGCCCACCAAGTCCTCATTTGTCACCATGTATAACTTGTCTAGCAAGCTTTCTGCCTTGGGCACCCTCTTTGCAATGAACTGTGTGAACTATTCAATTGCTTTACGAACCTCCCTACTCAAACTTGCTGCTTTCATGTTGAACTGAAGCGTTGGCTGAAGAGTTAGACATAAAGTCTTGATCTTTTCCCAGTATGAAATATATAGTTGCTAGGCTACTAAAAGGAGATCTGACTAGGTAGAAAGGGGTTGAGGAGGATTTTTGAAAAGACCAATTTCTTCCTCCCTCGACTTGACATCCTACGTTAGCTCTGCAATTCTCTTGTACGCAATGGAGAGTTGTTCTTGTAGGGTTCTCAACTCGACAAGCAATTTTTCCTCAGCTTGGCCTCTGGTTGCAGACTCTCTTTCTAGGGAGAGCTTTACTTCCTAGATTTCCTTCTCAAACTGGGATTGTCGACCCTTGAAATCCATGTCCTTTTGCTGCATTTACTGCTCTAATTGAGCTCGTTGATCATGAAGCTCTTCATTCTTTTGTTGCATCTACTCCTATGCCCATGCCAACTAGTCCTGTAATTCCTAGTTTTTCTGCTCTAGTCTCAGAACTAGGTTGGGATTGAGGGATTGGAACTTCACTAGTTCTTTCTGGAGTTTAGCTTGTTTTGGCTGCACTTGTTGAGATAAGTGTGCAAATTTGACATCCCTTTCCTTCTCCTTCTTTAGTAGGATATCCATCCTTTCCTTGACAATTTTGAGCTCATCTTCCTTCTTCTTCAGTTGGCGACTGTGCTTGAGAAAGTTAGTAGTCACCACTCACTATGTTTCCTCCATCAACTCAAATTTATCTTATGGCTGGGTTGCATGCAGATATATTCCCATAGCATGGATGGTGTAAAATTCATGTTGCATCTCCCCATGTGGTTTGATGATGTTTAGATGCATGGTTGCAAAATGCAACGACTGTTGAGCCTCATTGAAAATGGTCTGCACACATGGCTTTGCTATCTTTTTAGCTTCTTTTTCCTTTCTCTTCTAAATCCCGAGAGCTTGTGGTACTCTTTTTTTGTTGCCTTCCCCAATAAATTTTGTTGGTGATCTAATGAGCTCGCCCGCGAAGGGTGCACTGGGAGGAAGAGAAAAAGGGAATGAGAGAGTAGTGATCCTGGTTAATTTCTTCTTTGGAAGAGAGACTATTAATGGGGAGAATGGGGGAATGCTATACCAAGGCCCAATCTAAGAAGTGACAAAAGGACTCATGGGGAGTGGTAGCGATAGTGGAGATGAAGTAGATTCCATCTGATGGGAAATTTGTGTTAGAGCCGATGCAGTGGTAGCCAAAGGGGTAGAAAAAGTGGTTATGGATTGGGCTTCGAGAAAAGGTGGAAAAACCCATGGGAGAGTAAAAATTGTATGTCCAACTTGTGAGAATTGGGAGAATCCTCTCATGACCATAGTAGTAGAAGTAGAAAAAGAAAGGTTGACACTTGAAGTAATAGGAGATGCAGAGATAGTAGGGGAAACCAAAGATTGTGAAGTGAGAAGAGAGGGAGTGAAAGATACTTGAGTTGTAGAAGACTCTGATCCTTGGCTCATCGCAGGTTCTTGTGATCCTTCTCCAGAAGTTAAATCCATGCATGACGTCTTCTTGGGTGGAGAATTTTCCACCTCTATTACCACTTGCGAGTGTTGGGATACCCTAGGTATTTTCATAGCCCATGTGTGTGTCTATGAGGCCTCTAACCATGATGAAGTCACCTGTATTTTCAGTGGAGTTTTGCTAGGATGCTTCGTTGCTTTTTCAGATTTTTGCACTCCCTTCACTATATATGCCTTAGCCTCCTTTGGATCAATATCCTCATCATCACTTGCATTGATATCTTCATGTGCCCTGTTCCATAGATCATTGAATATTTCATCCTTATCTGTCTCCTAGAATGGGTCATCAAGGCATTTGGTTTCCTAATGATAAATCTAGAAAGCTGCAATTTTTTCCTCACTCCACTACCAATTCTTGACCAATTCATTGCGAAGGGTGGCCCCCATTTGGTGCTTCTCACTAGGCCTCTCCAAAGGAAAATAGAAAGAGAGCCATGACAACATCTTATCTTCTGTAGGAATGTAAACTAGGTTCACAAATAGATCATCTTGTCCTGACAATGGATTCCGTTGTTTTTCCTAGTAAGGTTGGGAGCTGTGAGTCACCCTAACATTTATGTCTACCAAGTCATTATTGGGGTTGTATTGCCATTTGTCACAAATTAATACCAGTCCCAGATGGACCAGCTTTGCCTCTAACAGACCATGTGTCTACTTCTTTGCCATTATTATCATTTTGAAGCTCAAAGGGCAGAAGAAAAAACCTTTCTTGTTCTTCCCTCCACAAAAGTTTTTGTCAATAATTGATAGTTACTGAAACACCTCGAGGGCCATCACTCTGTCTGTGATGCATGACAAGAGCCAAAATGGTTCCTCGATAAAGCTTTGCAACCTTACGATCGTGAAATCCTCCCCGAGGAACCAATCGCAAGGAGGATGGAAACTTTGCATCCACTCTGTTTACTTGGTAGAAAATGAATAAAGCTTGCCATTCTCACTAAAATATTGCAAAATTGGAGTAAAAAAATAATCCAACAATGCATAGTGAATCATAAGTGGCAGAAAGGAGGGGAGTCCACACATAAACTGACCTTCTTACTCCATTTTCATAAAAAAATCCAAACCCATATGGCTTCTAAAGAAGTCAGGGTTCTGGTGTAAAAACATACGAGCAAGGAGAGAAGAAAACCTTGAAATTATGTTGTGCATTGTATTCCTTGATTTGGCTCAAAATTTCTTGGATGATGACTTCCGCGAAGTCATACCAGAATATAGAATGTTGTTTCCTCAATTGGAAACCTAGACCCAGTTGAAACTCTCCAACATACATGTCGTCATCCATGTCACAAACAAAAGCCATCATAAAGAAGGCTTCCTACAAGTCTGTGTTGAAAGCATTATGCACGACCAAAATTTGTGGTGGCTTTGCTAAGTCTTCCTTAGGCCTTTTGGTTTCTTGGTTATAAAAGTGCATAGTGAGATCTCTGGTCCTCCAAAACTCCCCCCCTTTTTCTGGAGTGAACAACTCCATCTTTTCTATTCTAGAGCCCTTTTTGGTGGGGATGCATAGCATATCCCTCATAGCATCCACACTGATCACTACCTTAGTTCTTGACCTTTAATGGCGCTAATATCTAGGTTTAAGTGTTAAATTCCCTTGTGAACCAACTCTAGGCAGTAATGCACAAAGGGAACCATATACTACGAGAGACTGTAGAACCATAGCTTGTATGCCAAATTATGTTGGCTAGTGGCCACTTTCATTCTCTCACAAGCTACTTCCCTAAGAGTCTTAGGGTTAGTTCTGAGGATAGGATCATGAATTTTATCCCACTTCCATTATCAGGGTCTAGTCTCTATGAGCTTTCTTGTCTCTAGCTTACGTGCAAATCCATTTTGGCTTCTCTGGCATCCTAGGCGAAGCATAAGAGGTGTTGCTAAAAATATTAGCCATTTGTGTTGCACGCATGGCATCAAATAAGCTTTGGGTCACCTCTCCTTGTGCTTCCATCTGAGGATTTTGAGCCACTTCAGAATTCTGTAGACCTTTGTGATGCTCAACCTTATTGCAATTAACTTGGATTCTTTAGCAAATTCTTCACTCAAAGCTCTTTGCACTAAATAGCGTACTTAGGAAACTCTTCACAACGTTATTCTTTCTCATGCACCACTTAGACTTTTCTTGACTTGAAGTTGGTTTCCTTTTTGTAATAAATTTGGCATGTATCGATAACTCCTTTATTCATGTGAAATGAATTTCTTTCCTTTCAAAAAGACAATAATTCATAATGATAATTAGTCATTATGTCCTACAACACGATTTCCTAGGAAATTGAGCTGATGATTTGAAGGTGTATACCTTGATATTTTATGCTACTCTAAATGTGTGAATCTAACTAAGAAACATGAAAGACAAAACACCAAGGACCCCTCAAGATTAGCTAAAAGAGAGTTAGAATAAGAAAGGAAATAGATAAACAAAATAGGACAATATCACCTTCCTTGTTGTTGGTTGCTCCTTGATTAGCCTTCGATTTGAATAGCTTGTGTGCTCCTTAGATGGTAGATTGAATGACTAAAATGCAAGATTCTATAGGAAAGATGACTAGCAAAGATGATTAGTTGATTGCAAATGCTTGAGGATTCAAATGGACAGCATGTAGGTATGGAAGTGAAAAGTGTTGAGAATGCAAAATAACAGCATAAGGGTGCTCAAATCTAAAGTGTTGTGGAGAAGAAAATTTAGCAGCATGAGGTTGCTCAAATGAAGAAGTGTTGTGGAAATGCCCTTGAGGAGGGGGTATTTATAGGAGAATTTGAATTCTCTAGAGAATTCAAAGGTCAAGATTGATCCAACAAGGCCAAGATGAAGGGCTATGGTGGGTTGAGAACCCACAAGCCCTCACATCTTGACATGTGGAGGGTGAAGTGGACAAGAGGATATGAGGTGGAGATGAGTTGTCAAAAAGGTACATGAGGTGGAAAAGGACATGCACCTTGGGGAATGAGAGGATTTCCACAAAAAGGGATTTCTTGTCCCCAAGTGGGAGTGAAAGGGACTTTTGAGGAATTTTAGAATTCCTCAAAAATCTACATGGGAAAAGGAAAGGTGGTTGGGAAGATAAATGTGAATTAAAAATTCACATTCATAGGATAATCTAGAGGGTAAAAGGTGGGCTCCAAAAAGGTGGGACTTGGTCACATGTGAAGATTGTGACAAGTCCAAGGTTGGTCACATGTGGTGATTGTGACAAGTCCAAGGTTCTAGAAGCCTTGGAAGGATGGAATGTGAATTAAAAATTCACATATAAAGGAGGGGAATCTAGGACAAATAAAAAGGAATTAAAAATTCCTTGGAGAATGATTAGGCTTAATTAATTTATAATTAGAGGATAATTAGGGGCTAATTAGGATTAAAAGCCAACTTGCAAAAGTTGGAGGATGTGACACATCCTAATCAAGGATTAGGCATGTGCACATCCTTAATGAAGAAATTAGGAGATGGATTAGGATTAGATGAAAATGACATGTGAGGAATTAAATAAATGTAATATTTATTTAATTTTTGATGAAAAGAGGATTAAGGAGGGTAAGGTATTTAATTATTAATTAAATACCTTAGGGATTTAGCAGAATTAAAGATATTAATTAAATAATACTAATATTACTTAATTAACTCGGATAAGAGGATGTTTAGACGAAAGGTGATAAATTTGGATAAATTAAGTGTCCAAATTTGGATGTCTACAGAAGGTATAAAAAACCTTTCACATGCTTTAAAATGAATAACCTAAAAATAATGATTAAGCCAAAGCATAATGAGTACACAAAAATATTTGAGTTCATCCTTGGAGACTGAAAATTGCCCGTAGCATGACACATCAACACCTAGCCATGTAGTCTATCACTTGGGATTTCCATCAATTTGAGCTAATTAATTACCTCTTCTTAACTTCACACACAAAAATTCATACATAGCAGATGCAACTGGGTCAGAAATTCAAGTTGGATCTTGGTGGGATTTTTGAGTTAATACTCTATTAGCATCATGCTTATCGCACATAGGTACCTTGGCTATTTCTATAAATAGACTTGAAGGCAACATCAGGGATTGTACTTAGTGATTGAGACACATTTGCATTTGGTAGTTAGAATTAGTGCTAGGCACAATGAATACTCCAATTAGGTTCACTAGCACTAGGTCTCATGCAACTTTTCTAGGTTAAATTTCTAGTAGGCATCTAAAACGAAAGTCAAAGAACAAGCATTCATTATAATTTATAACAATCAAGTGGGTATTGAGTAGGGATTATTTCAAATATGAAGACAAGTATAGGGTCAATACTCACATTTTTTTGCATCCTTGCTTGATATATAGGTCCCTAAGCAGATGATTCTACACCTAACCATGGAGATCTTTCCAAAGTGCTACCTCAGTGGCCTTGGTGAGGTTGTGACAAATGTAGTGTATGGCCTCGGTCTTCCCATGATGAGTGACCTCTACGGACACATAGAAGAAGATGCAATGGTGCTGTGGGTACCATTCCTGAGCGGTTTCTTCATTTTGACCATTGGAGAGCACCGTGAGAGGGTCACTTCTTGTTGCGTGGCTATAATGTGGTGTTGTTTTATGATGAGGATTGGTATACTGACTTTAGTAATCTAGTGTTCCCTCCACTACTTGCCATTGTTGCTGTTGACACTCCTGCTGCCGTTAATGCTCCTGTTGTTGATGAAGTTGTTCCCAATGCTGCTAATGCTACTGTCGCCCTAGTTTAAGAATTAACACTTTTTATCTATTTTTTTGTATATATTCCTAGAAAGGATTTTAACACATATACTTGAAAAAATTGCATAGTATATATATATACTCGAAAAGTATGGCCTTAGAGCCTTAGAGCCATCTTTTGATTTTGCTTCTTCTTGCACTATGAGTTCCTTTCACTTCTTCATGCATTATGAGTTAATTTTGGAAAGACCGACCGAACAAAAGAATACAAAGGAAAATTTACATAATTACATATTTACACAGGTAGAACAATTAATAAAACTTAATTGAACAATTTGAGGTGGATTATGTTAACTAGAGCCACCAATGCTTTTTTTTCCATATTTTCCAATTCAAATGCATTATGTTGTTTGCATTGAATAATACAAAAATGGCCTTCCCATAGAGTATCAAATTTTTTGTGTTGGCCAAGTTTTACGGCCCTCTCGTTGAATTTTAGCACTAGGTCTTCGCATTTTAGACCCTAGTTTGAGGTTTTCTTGTCAAACCACCTCTTAACCACTTGTTGTCGGTTAGAAATGGCTATTAAGGACTTTTCTATTTTATCCTGCACCTCCAGTAACTCATCCAACCGAACCTCCATGGCTCCATTTTATTCAATTTCTAGAGATTTTAGTAGTTGTAGTGCAAGAATTTCCATGGAGATGGGAAATAGCGCTTCCTTCCTGTATACTAGCTTGTACGGAAAAGTCTTAAGGACCTGCTTAAGGGTTATCTGATCTACCTAGAGCACTACACGGAGGTTATTATGCCACTCCTTTTGATGCTCTAACCCGATCCTTTTAATGAGTCAGACTAAATTTTTATTAGTTGACTCGGCTAGACCATTTCCCTATGGGTAGTAGTTTGAAGATGTTTTTAAGAATATGCCATGATTCAGTGCGAATTGACATACCTTTGAGTCTAGGAAAGCCTTAGTGTTATCAGAGATTATGGTGTTTGGTGGGCCAAACCTCATTACCAATTCCTCGAGAAAGTTTACAATCTTCGCCTCTGTTGCATTGTTTAGGGGCATAGCCTCAATCCATCTAGTAAAGTAGTCTATAGCTGTGAGGATCAATTTGTGTCTTGCACTGGAAGCAGGATTAATCATCCCAATAAAATCAAGGCCCCATTATGCAAAGGGTTCATCGACAACTATCGGGTTGAGAGGCATTGTTGAATTTTTTCTCCTTCTTGTGAAGAATTGACATTCTTTGCAAGCTTTAACCAAAGAGTGTGAGTCATTGAACATCGTAGGCTAGAAATATATGGCACACCTAATTTTAATGGTGGTGGTTTTGGTAGAGAAATGCTCACCTATGGGACTACTATGAAAAACATCTAGAATTTTTTTTTCCTGTTCTATAGTGACACACCATAGAAGAACGCCATTGAAGTTCCTTTTGAAAAGAACCCCTTCAATGAGTGCATATCCGTTGTTCTGTAATATATAGAATCTTTTCTTCTGAGAAGGAAGGCCCAACAAATATTTCCCCATATGTATGAATCTCACTCTATCTATCAACCAACAACCTTCAGACTCAACTTCATTCATTAGAACAAGCTCAGGTTGTTCCTCTTCAGCTACCATTTCTTCATCATGTGTTAGATACTTGCACAATCCTCTTCCCTCAAACAGTCTTTGTAGGCCTTACCTCAATGTCATATTTGAGGATCTTAGTAATCCAATTGGCCCTTTTTTTGGTGATCTCTCCTTCCATTATATACTCATGCACACTAGAATGCATGACATATACAACCACCTTGTTGCAACATATGAGGTGTTAGAACTTCTTGAGTCCCTTAATAATGGAAAATGCTTATCTTTTGAAGAAGTTGTAGTTTGTATCATAATATTTTAAGGTCTGGGAGTGAAATTCTATCAAATGTTTTCCCTTTCCTTCATCATCCTTTTGGGTCAGAATAGTAGCGATGCTAGATTTTCTATTGAATACGTACATTATGAAGTCCTTTGATAGGTCTGGATTTACCAGCACAGGAGTTGAAGAAATAACATCCTTAACCTTTTTAAAGGATTCTCTATCTTCCTTTGTCTATTTGAACAATTGATCCTTCTTGAGCATCAGCATGATAGGTCTAATTATTCTTGCAAAATCAGAAATGATTTGTTCAAAAAATTTACCTTCCTTGGGAAAGACTAGACTCCTTTCTTGTTGAATGATAGGGGAATTTTCCTTATTTCCTTCACCCGCTCCAAATTGATTGCAATTCCATCCTTGGACACTACATGTCCCAATAATTTTCCTTGTGACACTCCAAAAACACATTTTTTCGGGTTCAGGGATATCTTGAACTCCTAGAATTTTCTAAAAACCATTTCTAGATGATCAAAATGATCATCCTTACTCTTAGAGAATACCATCAAATCATCTAGGTAGATCAAGATAATCTTATTGATCAATTCCTTGAAAGCAATATCCATTTCCCATTGGAAGGTGGCTCCCACATTTGAGAGGCCAAAGGGAATTTTCGCATATGCAAACGTTCCCCACTTGGTAGTGAACGCTGTTTTGTGTTAGTCCTCCTCTTTTACCTAAATTTGGTTGTAACTGAAGAAGCTATCCAACAGAGAAAACATTTTTGAGCCAGCCACTATCTACAAGATTGATTCCATAGAAGGAAATGGGTTATGGTCCTTTAGGGATGCTCTGTTCAGGTCCCAAATATCAACACATAGGAGAATGCCTCTATTGTTCTTTTGGACTAGAACCAAGTTGGATACCCATGTACTATGCTTGACCGAGAAGAAATTCAGGACTAAATTAGCTTTATTAGCTCTTGAGCCATTAGTGCCTCTATCTTTAGGTTCACTGGCCTCTACTTTTGGCAGACTGGTTTTGCACCTTCCATCAACTCTATAGTATGTTGGATGATTTCAGGATCATATCCCTTGAGGTCATCATATGACCAGGCCACTACTCCTTCATATTTCTCACATAAATGGATGAGCCTTTCTTTATCATGATCCATGACATCCTTTCTGACCTTAAGTCTCCTTCCATCTCTGACCTGAAGATCTGCATAGTTTCTTTTTTCCACTACAAACTTCCTCTTTTCATTCCTTGCATCATCACAATCGAATAGGTTTTTGAGAGTGACCAATCCTTTTGGAAGCTTTTTGGACCTCAGCTAAATAATTTTTCCTTCATAGGCCTCAACAATCTTCAGTTGGAGTTGCTCAACAAACTCTCTCAACTACTAGATGAATGAGGCAATATGTTCATCACTTTCAAACACTTGTCAACTTTGGTAATTAGCTGGGATTGCAGGTCAGATGATCACTTGCATAGATTGGAAATTCTAAATTAGGTCAGAAGTAGGGTCAAATTGAGATCTGATTGCTGCCATACAATCCACATCTGCATTTTTCTCTTTGGGCACTGCCTGGTTATTGAATGCTTCAAAGCCCTCAATTAGGTCCTAGAATTGATGTCTATAGGATCTCATGCGGACATTCCTTGCTGCAAAGACCCCTCAAACTTTATTGATGATTAGCTTTGAGTCTCCAAACACCACTATTTTCTTAACACCCATTCATTCTACAAGACTTAAACCTTGCACTAGGCCATCATATTTAGCTTCATTATTTGAATAGAAAAACTGGAAGTGAAAATACCTAAGTGTCTTTTCATTGGATGGGGATGGTAAACATATCTCGGCTCCTATGCTTACTTTGCTTCTCCCACATCCAAAATGCAATGTCCATAGCTCTAAAGATGGACCACTCTCAGATTCCTTCATGACCCTCAGGATCATTTGATCTTCATCATAGATGACATAAGTTCCAAATCCAATGGCATGATAATTTTTGAAAGGATCAGTGTCTATATATTCGCTCAAGAGGACCTCTTCTTGATCAATTCGGTCTCTGGTCACTTTTTCATCCTCTGGTAGCTCAATACAATACATTTCCTCTTTTATGATAAAGGTTGATCATGGCCTCAAAGTTGATCATGGCTTCATTTGCTACATGTTTTGAATGAAGAGGTTCAGACATTATCTTCATTTTAGCTCCATGCTTGGTCTTGAGGATCAATCCAAGGAAAGATATCCACCTATCTTGGAAGTGAATTCCTAGGATAAGAAGAGGCCAAACATGGGGGAAACATCTATGATCAAAATATCTTGTGGAACTGTGATACTAAGGCAAGAGAATAGAGTCAAGGGGAGGTTCTTAATGACACCTATAGTTTCAACCTTGTTTCCATCAAGCTACATAACCCTTATGTTTAAAGGTTCATAGCTAAGGCCTAAGGCTTCAACTATCTGCTTGGGTATGACTATGGCGCTAGCACGAGAGTCAATCATGGAATTATGTAATAATTTCTTACAGACAATAAGAGTTAGGAAAAAGGGTTTCGATTTTGGCTTACCTCTAACTTTGGTAGAGGCTTCCTCTATACTGTTTGTGAGAACTTTGGTTGGAGGTGATGAATCAACAACCTTTCCTTTGAGTGATTTCCTTGTTGGCTCAATGATTGCATCTTCCGAGAGGGCGTTCTACACCAATTAATTTTGCTCCAAAATAGCTAGGATATCCCAAAGAGATACATTAGTAGAGGATTTCTTCAATTGTTCCATCACATTGAATGGTGGTGGATTCAAAGACTTTTATTCCTTAGCCTACGTTATAATAATCTCCTTGTGTGGCTAATATTGTTGTGCAATCGCAGGGGCACTAGGAGTTTGATCGGGGACACTTTTGGGATGCGGGACGACCGGTTTGTCTTGTTGGTGGTCTTTTACTACAATTATTATGTAACTAGGTTTGTCTCCTAATCTACCTATGGAAATGCCAATTCCAATTAGGGGAAGCTCGAAGGACTTGGACCAACTGACAAGGATTTTAAAGACCTCCTACACTTTGGGCTTTGCAAGACCTGAGAGGGTGATCCCTTAATGTGTTTATAACCTCTACACCAATATCATAAACAACATTAACAATACAAATGATCTCACTTAATAGCTCAACATAATAGGATAACACTGAAATAAATTGGTTGTTTATTAGTAATATCAACTATTTGGAGCATGAGCTAATTCCCACACAATCCATAACATAATTTTTCATTTGATTCACAATCTATAGCAAGCTCTAGGCGAAAAAACTAAATTATACAAATGAGTACAACTTAGATCAGTGCCACATATCCATTGGGGAGTCAAACTCACATGAACCTAAAGGTATATGATAGATTTAACACAACATATGAAATCCATGATAACATTGCATTACAATCTCACCAGTATGCATTCTAACCCAATACTACATACCAAATTCCTATATAGAACATACCCACCTATAATTCTATTCAAGCATTTTAATTAATTCCTTGAATTAAAGCTAAAAAAAATCATACACACCACAATAGTGAGATGAATGAAACAACCATTAGTTATTTGATTCAAAGTTTAGATATGCATGCACAGTGGAGAGATATGAGCTTGAATTTATCATCTCAACTCAAATGCTAGTATTGTTATACAACATTAAATCCTCATTTCAAAACATTATTACAGACTGACGTAGAAACTAAATTGTATTTATCTCTGAAAACATCTGTCTTTACAATGTACTCTGAAACTTCACCTAGACTCGACCAAGAAATGTATAACTTGCTAACTCGTACTTCTGGCCTTGAAATCCTTCTTATAGAGAATGAAGGAGCAAACAAGCAATGAGCCAGAAAGTACACCTGTCAATTAATAACATTTTGTTTCCACAGTCCATGATAGATGTGAACAAGACTTCTGGATTAACTATGTGCAATTTTTTACATCAACGTTTCAAATCAAACTTCATGATCCATCATCAAGATGATAAGTAGAAAGAGAGAGCAATCATCCTGATGATGGATCATGAAGTTTGATCTAAAATGTTGATGTAAAAAATTGCACACAGTTAATCCATAAGTACACTTGTCATCAGTTGAATGAAGCACCTAGCCAGATAGTACATATGTCACTAGCCGAATGAAACACCTAGTGATATTCAAAAATCGGTTACAATGACAATCATCCTGGAGAATTCACTGACCTATGGTATTCTTCATCCATCAGTGGAAATATTTGGTACAAATTTAAATTCTAACCGTTGATCTTTCAGTTCGACCAAATCATCCAACGACTACCTTCAAAACAGGCTGAGACAGTCAACAATGTGACAACAAGGGGCCCATGATACCATACATCGTGAAGGAAATCCACATGGCAGCTACCCGCGATATCACAATCCTTCAAAACACCATTGTGGGATGGCGGGAAACTGTTGATCCTATTTATCAGTGATCTCACCCCTTCAACATGGTCGCCATCCTTATTGTTAATTGTCGAGCAACTTTTCCCTCAAGATTATAACATCTTGATTGATCTGAAGTACGTGCATCTCACAAGAACTTTAGTAACCCGCAACATAACATATTAAAGCACTTTATTCTTTTGGCTTCTTTAGGTGAGACACATGGCGGTCGCTTGTGACATTGCGATCCTACAAAACATCATTGCGGGATTGCGGGAAACCATTGATCTTTATGAAGTTTGATTGATGTCATACCAACTGATCTCCTTTGGCCTCACCAAGGAAGTACACATGGCGCTTGCCTGTGACTTTGCAATCAACCAAAGCATCATCGTGGGATGGTAGGGAACAACTTAGATCAAAGGACAGTTGATGAACAGTCGCACAAATTTGATCCCTTAGATGGGACACATGTCACCCGCTCGCAATATTTCCATTCTACAATTTCCGATCGCACGATGGCAGGGAACCGTTGATCTTGAAGGAAACTTAATCAACGATAGTGTGAATTTGATCCCTTCTGCAAAATAAAATATTCTTTCAAAGGACAAGGGGACTTTACTAGGCAGATAGTAAACAACATAAGTTGTTTTAAAAACAATGAAACCACGACCAAGCAAGACTTAGGGAAATAAAACCCGCGGAGAAAAATAAAAATTAAGACCAAAGGGACCCAACCTTAGATGGAACAATGGGACATAAGTTGTTTTAAAACCCATCGAAAAAGGTAACAGTGAAATAGATCTCGACCAAGGCATAAGGTAAACACAAGGCTTTGACATGAAGAAAAAGCTAAAACCCCAGCCCTTAGAAATTTTTAACACCATGAAAGACCAGTGACATAAGGCAGGGCATGAGTGAAACATTAAGAAAAAAATTTGAAGCTCTATCACATCTGTGAATCTTTGCTTTGAGAAAGTGCTATAATTTGAATACACTTGTGGTGCCTTTGATGTAGACGTATCATTTGCAAACACTACATTTTCCTCTTCTATCCATGAGAAGAGTGCATGGTTGGGAGCTATATTTGTCTCTTGCTCCAGGAACATCCCTTGCATTTGTGCGGTAAGCACTACATTTTCTATTTGGGGAGAGGCATATACATAACCTCCAAAATCTAACACTACACCTTGGTTGCGTTGTTCCACCACTTTTGTTGTAGAATTCCACATGGGAAATTTCGAGGCATATGTGCTTCATTGTAGGGGAAGCACCAGGGATTGATATCATCAGTGAGATTGTTTTTCCCCACTGTTATCTCTCTACTTGAGCTTGGGTGAGTGTTCTACAGTGGAGTAGGCACTAGTACCATTTGACTATTTTTTTGAGTTTGTGAGTTTGTGCATGAGCCTCCTTGCAATTGATTTTGTTGGTAGGAAGATATTATTCTTTGATAATTTTGGTAGGTTGGCTTCAGAAAACCTGAACTAGTTCTTCCAGATGGTAGTTATTTCATTTGAGATGGTTTGCAACAACTCCTTGATATTGCTCATCTCATATTTTGAAGAGCCAGACATGGAAGAACATTTTATTGTGCACTCATATATGTGAACATAGATTGTGGAGGAGCGGGTGCACTGGTAGATGCTATCTCCTGTGCGGGAACTAATATCTCTAGAAATATAGGCATAGTGGGCCAAGGTGGCAATTTCCAGATGTCTATCAGATTGTTCTCCACTTTGACATTGATGTTGTACACATTTGGTAGAGTGGTTCCACCAAGAGACTAGATCATCATCAAGATGTCGACATTGATGGAATTCAAGTAGATCATGAATGCCAACTTGGTTGACGGGCAGATAGAAACCTAGATCCTTTGCAAAGTTGTATGGAACTGAGTGTTGAAGTTGGTCATGGCTTCATATAGGGCTTGCTTTATGGTCACCAGCTACTGATATAATGAAGACCAATCTCCATTATTTGAAAATATTTTGTAGAAAGGATCTTCAAGCTGATCCTAGGTACCAATAGTGTTAGCGTCTAGAGTGCGGTATAAATCTAGCACCTTGCCTTTGAAAGAGGCTAGAAGCAACCTTAGAAATTTTGGTCAGTGAAGCCATGCACCAAACATACGTCTACCACATCTTGCAGATGGTCGGATGGTGTCTTCAAGCCTTCTCCATTGAACTTTGGCAAAGATTTTGGTTCAGAAGAAGGAATAGGAGCCCATACAGTTGGTCCTACTAGTGCTATGAGAGGGCTTCTAGCGTCCCATGCCATAAAATTTTTGTTAGCAATTGGCAACATGGTTGGTGGAGGGATCAAGATGTTTACTCGATGGGTTCTTGTTCATACTGTTACCAGTGGTGGTGCTAGCAGATCAAGGCTTTTTGTTGTTTGGGATCTAGTAACAGGCCTATGGCTCATACACCCACTTTGAATTTAGATACATTAAAAGCATAGGTCCCATTGAGCGTGCCAGAAAAAGAAACTATTGATGCCAAAGATTGCCAAGCAACAACTTTATGGTAAACTTGGTTAATGGGGGACCAATTGTGCTAAACTGAGTGACCTCTAGGTTTTTGAAGAAGACATCTCCTTTTGAATTTGGGGCTTTGGAATGGAAAACATAAGCAGATATATAAAATAAAGATCTTACCTAAGGTGATGTGCCAAGATGTAGGTGTGGGCATAGTAAACTTTCCTTTTCGATGAGGTTAAAGGGCCTGTTCAATAATCTACATGTCCCAGAATAATAGAAAGTACAGATGAAAAACCCAAACAGTCTATTCAATAACATAAAATAACTCCCATACACATTTACTGAAAAGAAGAGTCCAAGACATGGTCTAAATTAGCAAACTTATATTGAAATTATAGAAGTTCTAAAGATAAACTACTTAGTATAATAACAAAATAGTATAATGTTTTATCTACTAGCTAAGAAACAGAGAGGCCGAATGACAATGGCACAGTCTGTAAGTCTTAATGCAATAATCTAAAACAATACAAAGGCATGGTGTCTTTCCACCAATTTTCTGAACTCATTTTTAGAAAGTTGAAGCAGTATAGATAGAGAATCATCCCATCGCCTGAGAGCCAGTAACAAAAAAGATTCTTTGGCACGAGCAATGATGTCCATCGCAATGATTTCCCAAGGTCGTTCCAACATAAAAGATTCTGAAACATGGAATACAACAACCTTTGAACTAGATGCATCCCCTACAAATGATGACTATGGTTCCAATGATGAATATACAAAGTTCCCACATAGACACGTGTCGCTAACCCATAGAGTTGGTTAGGACACGTCACAATAGGACGGGGCCTTTTGTTCATTCTTCCCTTCACTGCGATGAAATATTTTGAGGAGAAGACATGTGGAGGAGTCTTCATTATAAGTGCTGACTATGGGGCCCACCAAAAGGTGCCCATGGAATGATGCTACGTGGCACAGGAGTGGAGCTCGGTGGAGAAGCAAAGGGGAGTGGGCTCTCAAAGGCATGTGTTGCTGACACATGTAAGCATGGCGGGGCTCGATAAAATAGCAAGGGAAGAAATCTTTGCAAGGAGTGCGCAGTGGACACCTAGAGGAAGTGGGTGGAACTCTTCAAAAAGGGAGTTGAGGATCTTCAAATACATGAGGCGTGGGTCGGGACCAATAAGAAACAATACTATCAACCCGAAGGGAGCTCAAGGGATTTTTAATCCATAGACTTCAAGTGAATCAAATTGATAAGGGGATATTCATTTCACAATCAAATTATGTCAAAAAATTGTTGAAGAATTTTGGAATGTATGACTCCAAACCGGTTTGTACTTCTATGGTAACCAGATGCAAACTAAGTAAGAATGATGAATCTCCTAAAGTTGATAAGAGCTTATACAAATCTATGGTTGGTGGAATGTTATATCTTACTGCTACTAGATTGGAAATCATGCATGCAATATGTTTGGTTGCCAGACTTCAAGAAGAACCTAAAGAAGCACACGTTACAACTGTAAAGAGGATATTCAAATATCTTAAAGGTACTCCAGATTATGGCCTGTGGTATCCTAAGGATATTGATTTTACCTTGAGTGCTTACATTGATGCAGATTGGGCTGGTTGTGTGGATGACCAGAAGAGTACAAATGGTGGAGTATTCTTTCTTAGAGGAATATTGGTTTCATGGCTAAGCAAGAAACAAGATTCAGTTTCTTTATCTACTGCAGAAGCTAAGTACATTGTAGCAACATCTTGCTACACATAGGTGTTATGGATGAAGAAAACACTGAAGGATATAGGAGTGATATGTGATGATCCTATTCTTATATTCTGTAATAATACAAGTGATATAAACATTTCAAAGAATCTGGTAATGCATTCAAGGACAAAACACATATCTATCAGATATCATTTCTTGAGAGAAAAGGTATTGGAGAATGAAGTTAGGTTGGAGTATGTGCCTACAAAGGATCAAATTGTAGATATATTTACTAAGGCCCTTCTGAAGGTTACTTTTCAGAATCTCAGGGAGAAGTTGGGGGTTACTGCCCCTCCTTCCTTGAATTAGGTGCACATGGAGGTGCATTAGTCTAGTGGATCTACAAATTCTTCATTTGTCTGGACTGATGATTAGGGTCTACTCCATAGGGGGAGTAGAAAATATCATTGTTGCAGTATGAAATGGGTGTACTCCTAAGGGGGAGTAATCAGAGCTACATATGGCTGAAGAATTTTTGTTCTTTGCCATTGATTTCAAAGGGGGAGAGAAAGTCATGTGAAAAATAGTGAAAGAAAAAGGGGAGAGAAAGTCAAGTGTAGAAAAAGTTGTGTAGGTTGTCTAATCATAAAATATAAAAGGAAAGTGCAAGAATGGAATGTATATTTTCTTTGATGGTTTTTCACATCATGTGTTGCCATCAATGACAAAGGGGGAGATTGTTACAAGTATGAATGAGTATGGTGGTGTTGTCTTTAATGTTTCCATTGATGTCAACACAATACGGGTTGTTGCAGAGAAATGAAACAAGTGATTGTAGGTTGTGCATGTATAGTTGAGATGTTGTGAGTACATGGAGCTATCCTTATGGTGTTGTAGGTGTGCTGATATGATGAGTGATCAAGTGCTTTTGAGAAATAGTGAGGTCAGAATTGTGTGTGTGTTCAGAATGTGCTCCGGTTTGTGCTCTGCATTTCTTCTGTGTTGATCCTATGCTTGTGCGAATTTGAAGTGTTGTTTATGGGCATCATTGAGTGATATATCTTGGATTGTAGCTTTTGGTTTGTTCAAGAGTGAAAATTGTGTTCATCGGTGTGCAAACTGGTTTGGCAGAGTTGTTTGTTTATGGATTGGGAGAAATTTTTTTGCTCTGCATTCCTCTGCCGGTTTGTTTCTTGTCTTGTGGATCTAGTTAAAAGCTTGTAATGATGGTATCTATGTTCTGACAAAGGTGTTTGTGGTTTGGTGCTCTAGAAGATGAGTTCAAGAGTTCCAATGTATGTTTGTGCAGTCTGGATGGACTGATCGATAGTATTATGTGTATGAATATTGTTGCAGCTGATGCAAATGAATCTGATGGTATCCAAGATGTGTTCTAGTGTATGGTGAAGCATATTATGTGGTCCACATGCTATCTTCTTGTTGAGGAAGCATGTACTTCAAAGCTCATTTGTGTTTTCATTAGGTTTGGTCAACCTGGTGTCTACACGTCATACAAAGGATAAGTATCAATTGAGGAAGTGTGTGATTGATCTAAGACGTTGTTTTGGGTCTTGCTTAAGTGTTTGTTTGGTTTGTTCTCATTCTCTTCCACTACAAGAATGTTGAGTTTCCAACCTAATTTGAATTTATAAAATAAAGCGTATGTAGCTGACCTTGGAGAAAGTTTCAAGGGTTGACGATGGTATATATAAAAGTCGAGATGTTATGGATTGATGTATCAGAATGCCACACGTGTGAGAAGCAAGAGTACGAAAGTGAATTGAAGAAACAATACTTTAATGTGTTAGATTCCTAAATGAAGTGAGCTGATGGTTTCTGTAATTTTCTAATCAAGGCTGTAGATGTTTGTGAATTGCTGTGGTGGATTTTTCTGTTATCTTTTGTATCTGTAGGCAGTGAGCCTCCCTTTTGGACAATGAGTCCTATCTGTAGGCAGTGAGCCTTGTATCCGGATAGTGAGTCCTATTTGGGCAGTGAGCCTCTTTGTAATCGATTGTGCATTTACTTTATATTGTGAGATAATCCTCACCGTGATTTTTCCTTTTTGGGTTTTCCACGTAAATTTGGTGTTACTTGTGTTGATTTTGCTTTCTATTATTTTCATTTCATATTCATACTTAATAACATAATAAAGTAGTACTGAAATTGATAAGTGTTTGAGATTTGTGATTGAGTTTGGTGACATCTGATTCACCTGCCCTCTCAGTTGTCTTGCGCCTTTCAACAATATTGTGGGACATCATTGTTATTGAATGGAAGATGGTCAAAAACCTTCCATCACCTATCCCAAAAATTATTCCTTATCCCTTGGTATTGGCACCAATGGATAGGGAACCTCTTGTAAGCGTCGCGTAGGGGTGCATTTGTTCATGGGTTAGTGAACAATGCACACAAGTCCAATTTTAATTTTTTTTTATTTTAAGTATTTGTAGGATAATTTGGCCACTCACATAATCTATGTGAGAGATGATATATTATAGCGAAGTGATGAGGGTAGAACAATGGGAGGTTTTTCTAGATGGATCTCTCAACTTTTGAATTATTGTCTCAAGTTCTTTCTTGTTCTTCTATTTATACTAATATTTTTTCTTGTGCCCTAAGAGGATGTTGAGGCATTATTCGAGGGGTTTGTTGTGGTTGTTCTTCACTAGGGTTTTCATGAACTCGGGAATGAGGGTTTTCTTCAATCACTAGGGGATTCACAATCTTTAGAAATTAAAAAAAATTAACTCAAATGATTTTTATCTAGATATTTAATCAATTATTTATACCAAATTTTTTTTTTTACCTCCTCAACCTTGGGGGCATCATGACATTGGCATATTGGTGGTAATTTGATGATGAAATGGTGATTTACCAAAGGCAAGTGCACTCCTCCAAGGTTGCAAACTATTATAATTTTATAGGTTAAAGATTGAGTTATGATGAACTCAACCTCTTGATGTTGCTTTTTCATGCCATTCAAAATGTGAATGTGTTATAAAACACTTGAGTTTTGGTTTGGCAGTGACCAAGCATAGGCTCAATCACTACCAAGCCATAATGCAAGTGTGTTATAATATGCTAACATTAGGATTAGATGGGGCCAAAATGTGACATGGCCAATTTTTGGTCTCCCATCTTCTTGCATATATCCATTCATAACAATAGCATATATATAACCCATATATCAAAAATTAATAATGTCTATATATATCATCAAATCATGAATACATTAATGTCATATTATAAATGCATCAACTCCATAGAACAAGATAAATAATATGCCCTTAAGCAACATGCATAAACTCTCTGTGTATTAGACTAGCTACTATTGCCTCCCTCTGACTATGTTGAGAATCTTGCACTCCCTTGCTCATAGTGGTGGTAGTCCCATGGCTGGTAATCCTAGCTTAATAGATCCTAATATTGTTGATCTTGATCTCCCTAAGCGACTGCTTGCTACAAAGCTAGGTGCTCTTTTCCTTGCTAGTACTACATTCTCATACAAAAACAACAATATTGCACCTCTCGTAATGACCACACCACCTAAATGCCCATTTGTGACAATCCATATCCACCTATCATGCTCCTAGCAGTATCACTCTCCATCCTCAATAACAACACATCCACCTCTACCCTCTATAATTATGTCAATAACTTATTCCTTTCCAATTGACAGGTGTCATAGGCCAAAATGGGGCTATCCCTTTCTTCTTGTAGGGTGTCCCTATCTAACTATAACCTATCCCTCTCAACTTATAGGGTGCCCCTAGTTCCTTGAAACTAGGCTCTCTCCATTCATAGAGTGTTGACCTCATTGAAGGATCTTGCAAACTTATCCTCAAGATCAACCAGTCTCCATCTCCATCTTGTGACTATGCCTGACTTTATCCCTATCCTCCTTTTTCTTCCCCTTCTATCCCAATGACCTCTACCCTGTTAGCTCCATCTCTATCTGATTTGAGCTCTTAGAGCTTGATGAATTTGATTCACTACTACTACTACTGTGATTACCACTCTTCTCCACCTCTACCTCTGTTACCTCCTCCTCAACCAACTCCTCCTCATCTCCTCTTCCTCTCCCCCTTCCTCCACCCTTACCCCTTCCACCATTTTGAACACCATGTTTCCTCTACCTCTCCCTCTAGCTCAACCCCTCAATAATCCTCCTCCTCACCTCCTGCATGGCAGCTTACATCATGCCAATCATGCCCTGTCATTGTAGTGACATGAAGTGCATCGACTACTATCCCCTCCACCATATGCCCTATAGGAAAATTTCATCACTTCATTATCTACCCTTGCATGGGGATCCTAGATCACTTCTGCAAGGTTCCTCCACACCTGTGCTACCTCATGTCTCCCACATTCCTACCTCCCTCACAACTTATGCAAATACATGATGCCTTGTTGTCACGTCTTGTGTAATACCAAACTAGCTCATAAACCTATTTGGCCTATACCACTCGATCAAAAAGTCATAAATTTCAATCAAGTTACACGATGTTAGCATATACTACTACACACTCATATCCTCTTTCCACCCCCCATCCTCCATTTATGGACTTTAGGTGATATCACTTGGTTGTAACTCATCCAATAGTCATCATTAGTCCTCAATCCCTCTACCTCTTGATATTGTAGAACCCTACACCAATTGTATACAATGGTCTCCTTTATATCTCACACTACTCGATCTCCCATTTGTCAACACACTGAAATGTTCTCCTGTGCTTTAATATTTAGTAGTGTCACATGACCAATGTTGGATCTATGTCTATAACATGCCATGTGCATGTATCTATACAGGTGTGCTAACATGCACACTCCCCACACAAACCTTCTCTTGTGCTCTAGTATTTTTGCAATGTGGTCTATTAGGCCCATTGAGAAGTGTCTTTCTCTTTTCAAGCAATAATATGTTGATGAAAAGAGCCATCATGACAAGTGCCACATCTAACACCAACCCTCTACACCCACCTATGTTGAGTTGCCTCCTTGTATGAGGAATATCGACCCTCCATAACAATATATCAGTAAAACATTTATACCATGGTTTGTTGTGTATACTAATTGTATTGTGATTGGGAGTCTCAAGATCCTCCAAACATACTCTAGAGTCACAATAATCTCCCTTGTTAGGAGATGAAATGTGCTCATCTCACTCCACCATTTTGCCAAGTTTGTCAACATCATCATATGTGCTTAGATAGTCGACATCTGAGCTACATAGTAGATCCTAATTTGCATCTCGAAACCCCTCTATCAAGCTCAACACTGATGATCTCCTCCCCTAGGTGACCTTAATACTTAGTTTCATTTGCACATCACAACCATCCATTAGCCTATCATGTTTAGCCAAAACGACAACCCAGAATCATACCCTCCCTCCAACCATTTTTCCATTTTCCTCCTTGATAGATTTGCTGGACGCCATTTTCAACATATTTATCGAGACAGGATGGATTTTCCCCGTTTATACCCTATTTATCGGTTTTTGACGTATTTGTTGAAAATTCCATGAATTTGCTGAAGCGCTCCACATTCGCCAAGATTTTGGTGGATTCACCGATTCCTTTGCGCACCTGTCAAATCGTGATCCGCGTAAGTGTCCCACGTAATCTTTTAACTCTCCATTAAATTCCCTAAACTACCCCTAAAAGAAAATTTTGAAGTGCGTACCCATTTGTCGCTCCGTCTGGTTGTCCTCACGCGGTCCGCGCAGTGCTTCACTGCTGGTACATTCGTTGTTTAACTCTTTATTACTCTTCACTCCTCTCTTCCAAATCATTATTTCTTAGGGTAAAAATAAATATTTCTTACCCCTCCAATCCTATTTATTGACCCCAATTCCCCTTCTTATTGCCATTTTTGCATCCTAGCTTTGTTTTTCTCTTCAGCCCTTTTCTTCTTTCCAGAGGTAATCTATGTTCCTTTCCCTTCACCTACCCTCTCCAGGGGGAATCACCTATGGTAAATATTTATTTCTAATTATTTTCCTATCTTAATGCTCCCCTTCCTCTCAAAATTAAATAAATAATTTTAATTCCACTTTTTACCCATCATGCATAATCTTTCGCTAATCTTCATTACCCATTAATCCTTATGCATGTCTTAATCAATGATTGAGTGAGGATTTGGCCACTCCAAATCCCTACAATCCACATGTCATATCAAGTATCCTCATGGGGTTCTGTAAGGCATGTGTCAACTTTAAATGATCCTTTGAATTCTCCCATGTACGTTGAAGGTATGAATCATTTTCTTTCGAATTTTAATTCCCTTTGTACTCCAAGGATATGATGGTGACAAGACCCACCTTTATGAGGAATCTTCCAAAGGTACTTGGAGAAGTATCCTATCTCAATCCCATCCATCCACTAACTCCCATGTAAAATCTCCACTATTGATTCTCCACTTATATTGGAGTCTCCACCCTCATCCAACCTCTTCTTACCACTTGTCACTCTTTCATTTTTTGACCATTGATCTCTCCAACCAAAAATTTATAAATTCAACCCCAACTCAATCCTTTTTAACAACTTGGAGTGTAATTTTATGCTCTCAAATTATAAGCACAAATATCAAATATCATTTGGAAAAATCCACTTCATTGTGTAACAAAGGAGTTTAATATGAAATACTTCGATTGTTTTATGTTTTTATAGATTTCCTAATGCCTAAGCTGAGTTTTGTAGCTTAATTGTGTGATCAATTCAAATGTTTTTATTTTCTTATTTTATGCACAATTTACCTGCACATAGGTGTATACAAAATATATTAAATTAAATATTTAGAATGTAAGATTGAGACACTTTTTCCTAACATTCTTCCACTTGTGGATCACCTTGAAAGAGAAAAAGAAAAACTTACTAACATTAAAATCTAACTACTAAGAGTGGAAAGGCCCATAGATTCATTGCACCATCTAAACTTATCTATGCTTATAGGATTTTTAAAGAATCTATAACATTCATCAAAGTATCAAACTTCTCCAACATTACAATCTCATCCTCTACCATGTCACAAAAATGATATTAAACATCAATATGATTTATCCTCGCATGGAAAGTTGGGTTCTTTTCAAGACATATGGCACTCCAATTGTCACATAGAACTATAATAGTCCATGTATCTAGCGCAATACCAAAACATGGCCTCTTAAATGAAATGTGTTTTTTAAAAGCATGGGTAGCTACCATATAATATACTTCTATAATGAAAAAGTGGCCAAAACCTACCACCTATTCATTCAACTAATGACACCACCAACCATCATAAAAATATATCCATTGATGGATCTTCTACTATCAATATCACCAACCCAATTAGAATCTACATATCCATTAATACAAACTAAATATGGAGTCCTCACATTATAATTGTGATAACATAAAGAATACTCATAAGTAGCTTGCAAATATTTGAAGATCCTCTTTAATCCTAATGTAGCAATCTAAGATTAGTCATTTCAAAGGATGAACAATCTCTACAAACTCTTATATAAACTTCTCAATGAAGATTATCTTCCCAAAAAACTAATTTTTTCTCTTTATTGCTTCTAAGAAGAGGAATCTTGAGAATAATTTTTATTATATTTGTATTTATAAAAATACTCTTCTTAGATATGATATAGCAGAAGAGCTTGTCTTTGGTAACACATAAGATATACTCTTGAGATTCAATGATATCTCCTACTTTACATGTTTAAAATATTTTTCTTAGGTCTTTTACATGGTTCACTCTATTTTTAGAAAAGAAAATAAAGGCAAATTCACAATTACAAACTAAACCTTGCATATAGAAATAGGAATATTTTAATCCTAAGGTGAATATCAGTCTTAGATTCTCTATTATAGATCGCGTTATGCTTTATATTTCATAACATTCACTTTGGATCACTTCTTCTTTGTCTATCAAGCTAAGCACCATTGTTTTTATTTATATTTATGTATTTCATTAGCACGATAATTCATAATATCAATGCCCTCAACTTATTTGTTTAGAAGTCTAGATTATTGTGTGTTTATGAACATGCATTATTAAATTAAACTAGACATTTCTTAAGGAAAATAAAAATTTCTCTATACTAATATATATGAAAACCTTCATAAAAAGTAAAATTTAATTGCACTAATCAATGCTTATAATTAAACTTTAAAATAAAATTACAAATATTAATCTATTTTAACAGTATCATCAAAATCAACAACAATATAAATAAATAAAAATTAATCAATAATCAACAATAATTAAAAAATAAAATAAAATTATTTACCACTTCTTAGTGTAAATAAAATATAAAACTATAAAATTTCCTATTTACTTTTAATCAATGAAAATATTATTCTTACAACAAATTGTATTAAACAAAATTAAAAGTAGTGATAATAACTATTCTTTTCTGCTAGTGTTATGTCCAAATCACATTTTTGACATCACGATGAAGATGGACATAGATTCCACAAGATTTTTTTTTATAGTTCGGGTTAAGTTTGTCATATATTCAATAATAACTATCTTTTCTCTTGTAAAATTCAATGAAAGGAGAGGAACTGCCTAAAGAAAGAATTACACGGGGTTAAGTTAGGTACTAACTATGTTTTTTCATGTAAATTTCAATGAAAGGGGATAAACCACATAGAAGTAGTGATCAGATTTTCGACATCGAAATGAAAATGGGCACACAGATTCCAGAATTTTTTTTTGGTGCTGTAGGGTTAAGTTTGTTAGATATTAATTATGTTTTCTCTTAGAGAAGAAACTGAATAAAAGTAAGGATCACATTTTTGACATCATGATAAAGATCGACACGTAGATTCAAGATTTTATTTGATACTGCGAAGTTAAGTTTGTCGGATATTAATTTGTTCTTTCTTGTAAACTTCAATACAAGGGGAGAAACCCCTTAAAAGACAGATGCTTATCACTAGTCAAACATAAAAGTAAAGTTTGAAATGAAAATGTACTGAAAATTCATTTGTCTTGTTTACATTAATGCCTTCGTATATGCCTTTTCGTACAAACGCCTTCCCCATTGTTTCCTGTCTAAGCTCTTCACGTATTATTTCTACTCATTTACTCCATCTTATCCTATACTCATTCACTGACCTACCACTCATCTTATCCTTCCTGTCTCCTTCTTCTTCATATACTTTGCTTCGCCTGTCTGCTCACTTATCTGGCAAATTCCCTTCATTAGTCTTGTTTCTTTCACTTCCTCTTCAATCGTAATCAGATGGTAACAGCTGGGAAAATTCACAATGCTTTTGAGGAAATTGCACTACTATCTACATCTGCATCAAAGAAAGTGCCCTGCGTATTCAATAATCAGCGCAGTATTGACACAAAACACACGCCAGCCTCTTCTATCTACACTATCCTCCATCGCATGGGACTTAATTTTTTCTGGACAAAGGGGTGCTTTAACTGGTCGATGTCGTCTCTATCTCCTTTGAAATTGTAGAGTTCCAATTGAGTCTTTCTATTGTTAAATTTATGGATCCAAAGATTTTAAAATAGATAAAGAGATGTGTCTCTTGCATGACATGGATGTTTATTGATAAGTAGGAGGTATTTTCCACAGTATGTCAAATTGTGATATTGCTATCAAGATTCAACTGTGTAGTTTTACGAGTCAAACTCGTTGACCCATGTTTCATGAGTCGTAGTTCACAAGAACCCATCTCTCATGATAATGAATGGTCCACTTAGCACTCATTGCATCTAGGTGATGCTCACAGAGGTGAATCACTTAGCACTCGTTGCTTCTAGGTAATGCTCATAGAGGTGAAGCACTCGGTCTTCATTGGGTTCTTGTGAACCACTACTCATGAAACATGGGTCAATGAGTTTGACTCGTAAAACTGCACGGTTGAATCTTTATAACAGTATCACAAGGATTATTTATGACAAATGTGTGGGGGTGTGATTAAATATAGTTTATATTTTTTAATATCATCCTTAAATTTTATTTTATCGTACAACTTAACTAGATGATGGGAGCACCTATAACAAATAGATTTATTAGCTGTCCATGTACAAATGAAGAGCATTTAACACCAATGCCTTCTCAAAAGTATACAAACTTATACTAGAAATATGAGGCAATGCGTCAACTTCATGCAATTATTTAGTTTTATTTAAGGCTTATGTACATTGTTTTGTTTCTATTACGCTTTTGTGCTTGTTATTTGTATTCGTCTATTCCCCTTCTTTGTGCAGTTTATTTTTTAATTGCATTGTTCTTTTTGTAATTAAGCTTTATTTAATACAAAATATATATATACAAATGTATCCTTTTTTAACACCTTCGAGTACCTTTGTTCATACCTTTGCTTTTGAGACATTGTCTCTCAAAATAACCAAAACAATTGTAATATTGGCAAACCTTTCCTTTTCTTTTTTCATCATTATCTATAACAAGATGTCTTTCATAATCCTATAAATAAATGAGATGAAGTTTGATAAAAGAAAAAATATATTTTCATCTAATGATGACATTCTTCAAAGTTGTGACCACCACTTAACTTTTTAATATTAACACTCAATATACTATTTTACCATTTGCAATGATCTTTGGGATCAAAACCTTTATAGATTTAGCAATGATCTTTGTAATAAATGCTACAAAATTTTAATTTAACAATGATTTCTATGATCAACATTACAATTTTTTATATTTAGCAATGAATTTACAATCAACATTGTGACCTTTTACATTTAGTAACAATCAAAATGCTCAATGATCTATCTGATTAACACTACAAATTTTTAGATTTAGCAATGATCTTTGTGATTATTTTACAAAATTTTAGATTTAACAATGATATTTGCAATCAATATTGCAACTTTTTAAATTTAGCAACAACCTTTGCAATCAATGCTACAACTTTTTAGATTTAGCAATCTCTTCAATCAATGCTACTTATTTCACATATATAAGCGCTCTGATTGTAAATCTCATGTATCTACATGGATGAAATTCAAATGGATCTTTATAGTGATTGAAAGTATGTAGATTATATTATATGTTTTATAGGATGATATCCACCCTTCCATGTCTTTGATACTATAATAGAATTTTCTTGTGGAAAGATAAAGAAAATATTTTAGAATTATCAAATTTGATCCTCTCTAGTATGTTAGAGTAATAGGTTAATCACCTAATTAATTAATTCATATTGATTAATTGTTTGGTCCCCTTTGCTTTATTCGCTTAAGCTAAACTTATGATTTCTCTTTTGCATTATTAAATTAGCTTATGGTATATCATTGCATAGAATTGTGACACTTGTCACACGCTGATTTAATCCTCTCCTAGGATTTCACTTCTAGGGCTTGTATCTCATTTTCATAAGGATTGATTCATTATTGTAATTAATCATTCAAGTTTTTGCATCAATTCATTTTCTAGTTATTGAGCACCATTGTGCCTTTGATCTCCTCTTTTGTGATAGGATATTTGCTTTTAGGTGGTTTCTAGGTTTAGTGAAGTTGGTGTTGCAACCTCAACATGATATCGGAGCTCTAGATTTGTAGTTTCTTATTCAAAATTTGAGGGATCCGACCTTGAGCGAATTTTTGGTGTATCCTGGATAAAAAAAATGATGCAATGGTTGAAAACCTATAGATCAATTGTCATTTCGTGAAAAACAAAGAATTTGAAGTTTGGAGGCAAATTTTTGGAGGGCATGTTTTATGAGGCAAAGAATTTCATACAACTATATAGATCTATACGAATCCATCCAACCATACATGGTTGTATAGTCATATGTGACCATACAACCGTACGCAGCCATATAACCATATTGGTATGATGCCATTAATCCTATGCAGGTGCTTGGTTGCAAATTTTTTTTGCAGGTTTATAAAAAAAATAATTTTTTTTTTAATTGTAGTGGTAATTTTTTTAAAACAAAATATTTGGGGAGCTTTTAAAAAAATTGGGTGGCTATTAATTGCTTAGGGAATGCTCCTTGGCATTTCCTTTGCCACTGCTTAGCCCATTCACCACTCTGCTCTACCACTGTCACCACTGCTCTATCATAGTGCCACTCGTCTTTAGCTCACACTAAATCACCAACCCCTACTCATATCAGCGACCAGGGGCCCTCGAAAAATCCCCCAACCCCTATAACTAGGCACCCATATGCCTAAGGGTAGAACCTTTTTTAACCCCTTGAGTGCTCTTTCAAGGCATATTGTGCAACTTTCACAAAATCGAGTATAACTTGGGTGTAAATTGTCCATTTTTTGAAAAACTTATATCGTTGGAAAGGTGGTTCTGAGTCCAATCTAGTGGTGTGAATATTGTTTCTTGATTCTTTGCCAAAAAAGGCTTTATAGTTAGTTGAATATAGATCTTTTGTGTTGCGTTTCTAGGGGCACAACTTAGGCACACAAACTCCATTTTATACAAACAAATAGGCATCAAAAAGGTGCTTTAATGCTCTATCTAGATTTGCAAACCACTTTTCCAGAAAACTCACCATGTACAAAAATAATTGTATAAAGTGAATTTTACTTTTTTTATTTTTTTTGCTTTTAGAGTTGTATTGGGGTTTGGTTTTTCGTGTTGTGGGGGTATTTTCTTGCTTTCTATATCTACACACATTAGAAAATAAAAAAACCTTTCAAATATTATTTCAAAAACCTTAAATGCCATGGTAGACACCTCTTTAGTTGAACATTTAATGCCACACAACTATCACATTTGGAAAGCTCATATGGCTAGATTACTCATGTCCAAGGGTTTATGGTCCACTTTGGATCAAGTACAACCAACATTGAATCTTCAGTTTGAGATTATTCAACATAGCAACAAGATGAATGAGGCCATGGGACTGATTTAACTCCATGTTGCAAGTAGTCTACTTGTTCATCTTGAGTCTTGCACTACTCCTAGAGCTATGTGGAAGAAGTTTAGTGATCTTTTTGGCACCATCAATGAGTTTTGGGAACTTTAGATTGAGGCAAAGTTGAATTCTTTTGTACCTAATTCCTTCTCCTCCATTGAGGATTTTCTAGTAAAATTTAAGTTCCTCAGATCACTTTTACGTGGTTGTGGGAAGAATAAAATTGACACAGGGTACATTTACCTAATTTTTTCTAAGCTTTGAGGCCTCCCATTTTAGGTCTTCTCTTCCAAATTTTACTCTACAATGGATGTGTTGGGTTAGTCTTTTTCCATGCCTACCTTTGAGGTTTTCTGTGAGCATTTGACATGAGAATAGTCAAAGTTGGTTCAGTTGGATGCTCTTTCAAGTTCAAAAAACCATGCCTTGGTAGCTCAACCATCTAATGGGAAAAAAAAAAAGAATCAAAATACTAAGATAGATTCATCAAGCAGTGAGAATCCCTCCAAGCCACCTCCAAAGTCAGAATAAAGCCCACATCCTAATCCCAAGAATGATAAGTCTTCTAAGTATGATGAGTCTTCCTCCAAGACAAAGAAGAAATCAGGTGAACCTTGTAGCTTTTGTGGCAAGGAAGGACATCTAGTTACCAAATATTGGAAGGGATTAGAGGCTTTATAGGATAACATCTCATCACCTCAGTCTTCCTCCACATATATAGAGAAATATCATACTCTTTTTGCATGATCCTTACCTTCAACATCTACACATGGATACTTAATTCTAGTGCTTCTCACCACATGCCACATACTTGAGATTTTGTTACCACTCTTTCACATTTTGCCACTTCATAGATTGTAGTTGGTGACTCCATTCAACTTACAATTTTTAGTTTAGGTTCTATTCAACTGGAAGGTGGTTTTCTTTAGAATGTACTTTTTGTTCTTGACATTTCAACCAAAGTTCTCTTAGTTTATTAGATTTGTCATTCTAGCACTGGTTGGACAATTGAGTTCTCACTGCATGATGTGGTTATTCGAGACCTCCATGATTATGATCTTGTTGTAGCTATTGGGAGTGTTGATTTTGCATCACAACTATACATATTTGATGGATTTCAAAGCTAAACTAGTTTTGGTTCATCTCTCATAGCACACATGCAGATTCAGTGAGTAAGCTTTGGCATGAACATTTTGGCCATGTCAATTATAGATATCTCCAGTAGATGAGCACACATGCATTGGTGTTTGGGATCCCTACAATTTCTTGTACTGATGGTGTTTGTTGAGGATGTGTTCTTAGAAAACATCACCACTTGATTCTTTTCCTATGAGTAGAGCTACATGTGCTAAGGCACGCTTAGAGTTGGTACATAGTGACCTATGTCCTTTTTGACTCCTTTTTTAGGGGTCAAATATGTGCTCACATTTATTGATGACTTCTCTAAGCATATATGGGTGTACTTTATCAAGTACAAGAGTGATGTCCTTGATTCCTTTAGGATCTTCAAGGTATTTATGGAGAAGCAGTTTGGTTTTTCTATCAGGAAAATACAATAGATAATGGGCGGAGTATGTCAATCAAGCTTTTAGGGACTTTTGCATTGCACATGGTTTGCAACATCAACTTATAGTTCCCTACACACCTCATATGAATGGTGTTGTTGAGCAAAAGAATAAAACTTTATGAGAGATGGCCAATTGTGTGATTTAGTCACAAGATATGGATTCTTCATTCTGGGTTGAGGTAGTGAATTGTGCCAATTACATTCAGAATCAGATGCCTCATAAGGCATTACGACATATGACTTGTAAGGAGGCTTCGACACATGTCAAACCTGATGTATTTCATTTAGAGTTTTTAGTAGTGAGGCTTGGGCATACATTCCAAATGCTTAACAAAAAGCCATGGAGAGGAAAATTTGACCACTCATATTTGTTGGCTACTATGAGGATGTTACGACATATAGGTTGTCTGATCTTGATTCTAGAGAGGTCTTATTTAGATGAGATTTCTACTTTGATGAGCACTTTCCTCAAATGGATTCTTCATCACCAACTTCTCCCTCGTTGCCTACTCCTCTCACTTCATCTCTGGAGGATTGCTTATCTCTCAAGGATGATGATGATGGTCTACCTTTACCACCATCTCCAGATATTCACCCTTTACCCAAGTGGTCTCATAATACTCTCGATGCAGTTGGATCTTTGGTAGGTGATCCTTCAAATTCCAATCGTACTTGTCACAAACATTAGGTTTAGTCTTTTGAGTCATGAAATTTTGGATGATCCTCAAAAAATTTCAAATGTGATAGGTACTCTTGAGTGGCATAGGGCCATGGAGGAGTATTCTTTACTAATGAAGAATAATACTTTGGATCTTGCTTCTCTTCCAAAGGAAGAAAGTTGGTTCAATGCAAGTGGGTGTACCATATCAAATATGTTTTAGATGGTTCCATCAAAGTAAGTATAAGGCTCATCTTGTTGCAAAGGATTTTTCTTAGGTTGAGGGAATTGACTATTCTAAGACCTTTGATCTTGTTTCCAAGATGGATTCTTTTTGCCTTTACTTTCTCTAGTAGATTCACAAGGATGAACAATATTTCAGATGGGTGTGAAGAGTGCCTTCCTACATGGTGACCTTCATGAGAAGATTTATATGGAGCAGTCATAGGGGTTTTTGTAGGAATCTTTGCTAGTTTTAAAACTTTGTTGTTCATTATATGGTCTCAAACAAGCCCCTCAACCTTGGTATGAGAAGATGGGCTCTTTTCTACTTTCTTCTAGATTCACATGATGCCATTCTAATCACATAGTGTACATCGAAAGACATGAAGGTGTTCTTTTGATTCTAGTGTTATATGTAGATGATCTAATTCTTACAAGTAGCTCATCCTCCATGATTTAGAGTGTTCAACGAGCTTTGATGGAGTAGTTTGAGATGATAGATCTCAGCCTTCTGCACTACTTTCTTAGTTTACAGGTTATTTAATCTTCAGAGCAGATTTCCATATTTTAGTAGAAGTATGCTCTTGATACGCTTCAAAGGTTTGGCATGCTTGATTGCAAGCCTACCCCCACACCAATTCAATCAAGTTTTTTATTGTCTCCCACTTGTTCTACTCCTTCAATAGATGCAACATTATACAAGAAGTTGGTTGGCAGTTTGTTGTACTTGACACATTCCTATAATATTCACTCCAATTTTTTCCACAAATTTCACCCATTAGCATTAGATAAAATGCAAGGATAAGCAACTAAATAAGAAACCCTCCACTTTTTGATCACCCAAATCTTAGTGTGGGCACTAGTGAGAGAATATAGTGAAAAGGGGATCTTGTAATTACTGGAAAGATAAGCTAACTAGAAACAAACACCTTCCACTTTTTGATCACCTAGATCCCAACGTGGAAAAGTTGAGAGAAAACAGTGTGGCTTACAATATTAAAAATACTCTAAGCTACCACTTCTTCAATGGGGTGATTAATCACAATCTAGTGCATGAAAGTAAATATCCACTTATTCAGCAGGAATTACAAGAAAGGAAAATGCACTTGCTGGAAAATAGACCAACCTCCACTTATTCAGTGGGCAATAACAAGAAAGTAAATAAAGAACTCAACCACTTATTTAGAGAGAGTAGCAAGTAACATAAAGAAATCTCAACCACTTATTTAGTGGGAGCACCACTTGTTCAATGGGGTAAGTATCCAAAATAAGAATAATCAAATCATTGATTGGTACTACCAATTCAAAGTTACAATGAGTGTTCAATACAATGTATTATGAGATAATCAAGTCAACATGATAGCCTACTGAATCAATACACAATCCATGCAACATAGGAATGATTAGGAATCATAAAACATGAGAAGTTAAAGGAGTATTGGGTTTGATATGACTAGTGCAATAGTTTGATATGCATGAACAAGAAGCACGAAACCCCAACCAACCCTCATGAAATGAGCATATCTCCTCCAATACTCAACGAAATCTCACCAAACCACTTGCAAATGATTCCATAATACTAGGAATGCCAAACAAGATAGTAATCTTCCATAAACAAGACTGATTAGCATAGGCACAAATACCGATAAACCCCCCAACCAGGTGGTACAACCTCCTAGGTAGGTTGACTAGCTCTTAAAAATCCATTTCTCAATCAAAAATTACCAAACCTTTAGTGAAGTGGTTCCCAAGCATGAGAAGAACGATGAACCAACACCCACAAAATGATATTCACTTCTCCATTTAGCATGAGGAAAAAGGTGGATCAATTAGGCATGAACCAACAACATCAAAGTCTAATATAACACACAAAATTCCTCCAAAGGTGTAAACCATCACACATACACCAAAATATATCTAGAAGACATCAAAACTAGCAAGTATTTGAAAGGAATAAGATAGCCATCACCATAGTAAGCTCAACTGTAACCCTTGAGATGGAGCTACAACACTGTTTAGCTAGTAGATATCTTTCAATCTCAAAGCTGAAGTTAACTTAGAGGGATTTCATCCTCAAAGCACAAGGAGATCACTTTTCATTTTGACAATAGTTCATTACGTCAAATTAGCATGAAAAAATTAGAGCAAGTGAGGGAATTATATAGCCTTTGAGATCCAAGAATTTGAATTGCTTTTCCCTCTCAAAATGGGATGCCACATTTGGAGAATATTGTATTTTATTAAAATAACTTAACCCCTTCACTTTTGACATCCACCTTTGAATATGTACAAATTTAACTTTTAAAATGCTTAAGTCCTCAAACTTGGCATCCAACTCATATTCCCCCTTTTAAAACAACTTAAGTTGATCATCCTAGGTATGGGGGTCAAAAAGTGACAACATTATATAAAATGAACTTAAGTTACCATCCTTTCCATTTTCAAACTCCAAAGATGATGGGAAATCCAACTACTAAAAATACCAGGATGCTAACCACTACAACTGCCACCACTGCTAGAAATAGTAACCCTATACTAAACTACAACCAAGACCACTGCTAGAAATAACACTTACTAAAACTAACATACTGCTAAAAATAGTGACTCCAATCTCAAAATAAGCACATTCTAAGAAGCAATAGTGACTTACTAAAAATAGACTTTGCTAAAAATTACAGTGACTGCCCACCAAGGTTCTTAGAAAACCCAAAAAGACCTAGAAACCCTTTTGGAAAATTCCTACAACAAAATCCTAAAAAACTAATGAGAAATCTCCAAGAATATTGGAAACCCTAAAATACCTTCGAGTAGCTTATGGGTCTTCAAAAATAGGCTAACAGCTATAGAAATTCCTAGTATTAAGAAGGGGACATTATAGTCCTCCCTCCCCAAGATTACTTATGCCCAATCAATCACAAGTCTGGATGCTGCAAAATCTACTCATCCTCCCAAGTAGTATCCTCAACTGGAAAATTCTTCCACTTCACTAGATACTCTTTGATAGACCTCCTCCTCAAAGAACGCTCTCTAAAATCAGTGACTATCTCTAGCATCTAAACTAATTTCCCTTCCTCATCCAATGGAGGTAAACCAATAAAGGCAACAATATTATGCCCAAGTGCCTTCTTGAAGTGTGACACATGGACTCCCTCCACATCTCCCTTCTCTCTCTCCCTCCCACCCTACCAATCCTTATCCCCTCTCTCTCTCTCCCTCCCACCCTACCAATCCCTATCTCCTTCTATCTCTCTCCCTCCACCTACCAATCCCTATCTCCTCCTTCCTTCTCTCTCCCTCCCACCCTACCAATCCTTATCTCCTCTCTCTCTCTCCCCCCACCCTACCAATCCCTATCTCTGGGCACCTTCCCTCTCTCTCTTCCCCTCCCACCCTACCAATCCTTGTCTCCTCTTTCTCTCGCTCCCACCCTACCAATCCCTGTATCCCTCCTTCCCTCTCTCACCCTACCACCTTACCAATCCCTATCTCCCTCCCTACATCTCCCTCCCTCCCACCTTACCAATCCCTATCTCCCTCCTATCCTACCTCTCACTATCTCTCTCCTTCCCTCTTTTTGTCCCTTCCTCTCTCCCTCCCACCTTACAAATCCCTATCTCCCTCCCCTCTTTCTGTTCCTCCCTCTATTCCTCTTTCCCTACCTCTCCTACCCCACCTCTCTCCACCTACCCCTCCCTTCCTCCCCAACTCTCTCTACATCTCTCTCCCTATCTCCATTTCTCAGTCTAGATTTTTTAATAATAATACAATATATAATATAATAAAAATGTACATTAATATATATATAAATATAATATATATTAGAAAATTAATATTAATATGTAATATATACAATATACCATATAATACATAATACATAATATATAATATAATAAATAAGTTATAATATATAATAGATTTCTTAAGTTTGAAATAATGGATATCCATTCAATTTAAGAATGGATACATAGGTACCCGTTTCATTATGTGTAAATACTTTACTCTATATATTAAAATTAATATATTAATGTGTATATATTATATATATTTTATATATGTATAAATAAAATAATATTATATAATAAATTAATATATCTTAATATCTTAATAATAATATATAAAGATCTATATAAAATATCTTTATATATCTTTATATATAATAATTATAATATTAATTGTAATATATATAGATCTTTATATATTAATATTTTTGCTTTTAACAAATGAATATTCATTTTGCTTCGGTACTACTTTGGTATTTGGCTTGGGGGCTACCAACCAAAAAAGTCAACATCCCTAACATGTTTATAGGGGTTGCAAGAGTTTTTGAACTTCACCCTTTGTGTTGACAACTTTTTTCCATCCGATTTTGATGAAACGAAAAGGGTTTGTTTAGCAAATTGACAACATTCTACTGATATAAGATATGTTTTATTTTAAATTTAATGGGTAATTATTATTGATTTTCTACATGCACTATGTGTAAAGTCCTGATTGATAGGTTGATTGAAAAACATTTATAACTTTTAAACAGTTACATTTTTTTGAATTTAAAAGATGCGTCACACACCATGCTTCACAAATTATAGTTTAAAAAAAAGATCATAATTTCTTGACCAAGTTAAGGCGGCTAGACAAATGTTTTTTTTTTTTTTTGAAATTCTTATTAGAAAATTCATAACTAAATATTTACTTGCAAAATAATTACAAAAAAATATGCGTCACATCTGGGCATGTGTCCTCTACTTATATTGCAAGATTTGCAAAAATATTTATTTTTTCTCCACATTAGGGTGGCTGGACAAACACCTTTTTACTTTTTCCTAAAAAATTTAGTACTACTACATTGAAATTTCAAATTTTCACCAAATAGATTTACTTTTATCCAAAAAAAGCACTGGTAGCTTAGAAACTACATTCAATTTTCTACGAATTCTATTGTTACTTGTATTTTTAAAATTATGTTAATAACCTATTCAAATTTTTATGTCAAGTTGCATAACTCTATTTTATTGAATTTTCATTGCCACTTAGGGGCCTAGTTTGGAGCCCCATGATCCTACACTGATCCATATGTCTTAACAGTTATTGTGTTTAAGTTGTTTAAAGTGTTTTTTTTTTTTAAGTTTCTTAAAGTTTTGGGTTTTATTTAGATTTACTAAACTAGAGGTGTATACAATTTAGGTTTCGGGGAACATTATGCGAAATTGGGTCTTCATAAATCACGTTTTATGATGTAGGGTTTAGATTATAAATAGGTTTGGTCATATAAAATGATATGTATCTTTCTCCTTTGAACCTAAAAATAGTAGATTCTTATTACTATATTAGCTAGACCACCAAGGAAATATATGCCTTAAAATTGACTATAAAGAAAAGTTTGAAGTGGATTATTAAAATTATTGCTTCAAATTCAAAATATCTATAGCTTCCCCTAAGGCCAATTGAAGAAGAAACTACAATAAAATTGATAAATAATCAAAGTTATCTATTGGAAAACTAGAATAGACTAATCCACATGTAAAAGAAAATGCATTTTTCTAATCTCACCTTCCAAGGCATGTCATATCTCGTAACCTATCACTATATCAACAAGAAGTGGGTCTCTCTACAAACCAACTTCTTTAGGTTATGGTAAATGTTATTTCCAATAATGGATAATTGAATCAATCTCTTGCAATAATTGAGCTGAGTTAAATCACTACCAAAGGTCTATAGGACCATGATTATGTCCTACTACAACTTCCACATTTTACTAATGAACTTGTTAAGAAGTAGAAAAATGTCCATATGAGCACCAATTTTTAATCAATTCATAGTATTATATTACAATATTTATATATTATAAAGTTTATGATTGTATAGGCATGGGATATATTTCATTAGAATCTTACACTAGATTGTACTGTACATTTCTAATTTAAAACATTTAAAACCAATATTCTAATATTAATTTTCCTAACACTACGTTGAAATGTGTAAGCCTCACCAATCAAGCCATCAAAATAGGTGAACATAAATCAATCAACTATAAAACTTATTACCAACTTCTATTTTCTTAACATCCATAAAATCTATCCACTCATCTCACATGAAGCAATCCAAAACTAGTTCAATTTCAATTACAAACCAAACAAGAGGATAAAAATTTAAGACTTCTTCCAAAAATGTATTCAACCAAATGAATTTTAAGTTTTGTTTTGGTTGTACACAAATAAGTTTTATGTTGGTAGTAAAAAAATATGTCTCTTGTTGAGAATTTGGGATTCATGGTTTCCTTGCATCATAATCAAATTTCAAAAAATATTTCATTGAAAAATAAAAGATAAATATATGAGATACTATTGATTGGATATATTGACATGTTTTAGTTGAAAATGGAAGACATAAATATGTAATACATGCCTCCCTAGGCTACAATAAAAAAAACTTGTGTGTATAATGATTATAGTGCAAGAAATAGGCAACCCTTTTCACTCAAACCATGGGAAAAAGATAATAGAAAAATTCTAGTGCCAAACCAAATGATCCTTCAAGAAGAAGATGTTTGGTAGTGAAGCAGTGGTGGAAAATTAATGCTACAATAGGTAGTATTAAAGGTTTCATCATTTCAAAAAGTGGTGCCATCTAAAAAATCAAAATGTGAAGGGCATGAAGCTAATGTGATGGTTTATAAATGGAGTGTGAGGTGATAAGGGATAAATGTTAACATGTTTGAATATTAAAACATGTCCATCCATTTTGTGATCTTGCAATAAAGTCTATACATACTAGGGAAATTGGAAACTACCAAGTTAGGGATCCTTGTGATCCTCCTTTAGTCAACATTTAAAATGGTAAGAAAATGCACAAAGTCTCCTCTTCTCACCATCCTCCATGTGGAAGCTAACTAGGACACCCTTGAAAAGAAGATTTTTAACTTTTCCATCACACTACATTAACAATGAGAAAAAAATGGCCTTCATCTCACATGATGCTCCATGTGGGCCATATAAGATAGTATATCCCACTATGCAAACCTCTTCCCTAGATATAGTTTTAATCAACATATGAGTGGATTATGCACAAATAATTTTCATGTTGAGCATTTGGGATTCATAGTTGCACTTGCCTTGAATCATTAACAAATGATAAAAAAATATTTCATTAAAGAATGGAAGACACATATTTGAAATGTTATTGATTGAATATATTAAGACATTTCATTGGAAAATGGTAGAAATAAATATGTAATACATAATTGATGGTAGGTATAGTTCAACTGACATACAACATGCAAAAAATATGTCTCCCTAGGCTATAATATCAAACTTGTTTATGTATAATGATTGCATTCAAAAAAATAGACAACCCTTTTAACTAAAACCATAAGGGAAAAGACAATGAAATTGATGTGATAGATTTTGTCATTGTCTAGTTTAAATTGAAAAAGTTATACCACTCATGTTCTCCTTCCTTATTGGTGGAACTGGAGAGCTAGTTACATGAAATAGGGTCGGACCTTGAATTGGAGTGCTAGTTACATGAGATGGGGTTAGACTTGGAATTTGAGGGCTAGTTACATGCTTAATGAGATCGAATCTATACAATTCATTGTACTAGAATAATGAGGGACATGGATGTTAATCATATCCCCAAATAATGCACATGCTGTTCAAATAAAGGTTTTAGTAGATTTCTTAAACACCTTGGTCTTTCTAAATTCCTCCTTTCCAACTCAAATTATTTTTCCCTTCTTTGTTGGTCCCTTGGGATTCTCACTTGCACCAATTTTTTATTTTTTCCTACCTTTCTAATATTTTTTATTCTATTTCTTGTCATTGAAGGCCTCTATCTATCTTTTCTTGCTCCTTATTCTCTTGTAACAATTTGCAATTCTTTTCTCTCCTCTATTTTTTTCTCTTTCTTAATTTCAACTCTTCAAGTTATTTCTTCCTTTGCTCTTGCTCCCCCAAAAGAGTCATGTAACCATCTAATGTTAGGAGTTGAGATTTCCAGCACAAAGAAATGCCATTGTCCTTTGTATTCCTTGATCTTTCATTGAAAATGTGAATAGGTAGTTTGAGGAATTTTTTGAAGTCTAATTTGGTTTGGAAACCCAATGAATTATTCAATTTTGTATTATTGGTATGTTGAATTTTGTTGATAACTGACCCATTATCTTGAATTTGTACCAAATCTATAGCTTTATATCCATATCCCAACCTATATAATCAATATAGTGTGTACCATTTTAGACTCATTCAATGTGGGTGGGAGATGTGGGAAGGAAAGTGCATCTTTTTCGTGCTACGAATGTAAGCTAATTCCCAAATTCATAACTCCCTCCAATAACCATGATGGTTGGCTTGGAAGAATAATTCCATGTTCATATTGATCATGTCAAGTCTTGTATTTTAACACAAACTTCACCCTCCAAAGAATTTATTTTAGGTGTATTATTATATTTTTGTACCCATGGTTCAAGTGTTGTAGGATGTAATTCCCCTACTACAAGCAAGTTATTTACCACTTCTACTTCTGAAAAATCAACTCTTAAGATATAATTTCTACACTCCATAAGCATTATCATGTATACTAATCTAAAATGTGTCACTAGGATGCATGTCCTCAATGAGGCATTAGGATTAAGTGGCCATATACCTATCCCCCTGAATCTTGTTGTGATGTTTATAATTGATTTTTTTTTCTAAATTCCCTACTACCAAGTATTGTCAATTCTATCCTATTAATTTAAATATAAGGAAACTTGGCTAGCCACACTACTCTTTCAGATTTGAATATAATTTGAATGTCCAAAATTAAAAAAAAAGCATCTATTGACAATACTTCAAGTGTGAAGTGTGGGATGGTAGAATTAGAAAGTCAATCCATAATGACCTTCACTCTTGGATTTTCATTATAGTAATATGGATTTCATGACCATTAAAAAACAGTAAGTGTTGATTGGTTGGTGAGACACCAATTGGAATCAATCTTGCAAACTAATACAATTAGTTCATAAATAATTCTTTAGCCATCCTTGCATGGGGTTGGACAACCATACAAGCACCCAATTTATAGTTACCAATATTATTGTTTATTTTCTTTTAAATATCCTTTAATAAATAAAAATATGATATGCTTTTATTGACAATATTCACACAACATAAAATGGTAACCCACTACCTACTCTTTAGTATGATGTAGGAAACACTCCAACTGCCTTTTTTGGCCAACACTTGCATCACTCCATTTTTAGTTGCTTTAATGCCAATTTCATATCATAATTTTATATTTTTTGATGACCATATGGATTGATATCATAAGCTTTATATAGTGTTGTATGTAATTTGGACAAAACTACAAGCTTGAGGTTTAGTGCTATATCTCTATAAAGGCCATTCACTATCGTTAATGTGAGTTTAGACTGACACCTCTTAAAACTGATTAAAATTTTAGAATCATTAAAATTTATTTAGTATTAATTTAGAGAAAAATAAGAAAAACAAGCATTGGAATGGACATTCTACCAACCATTACTATGCATTTCAAGATTATAATAATCACAAAGAACCAAAATAAACAAGGCCTATAGTAGATGAATAATAAATATACAAAATCCAAAATAATAGAGACAAAGTAATGCATGATGACTTCACTTTCCATTTATAGCCATATAAAGGAGTGAAGTGAATAATTTTTCTTTTTAAAAAAAACCATTATTGTAGCCCCATAGTGGAGCACCCTATCTTGTGGGGTCCACATGGAGTGTCACATGAAACAAAGACCCATTTTGCTTAGTCACATATGAAGTAATAGAGTGAGGCCTACAAAGTGGTGTACAACCTAACTTTCAAGGTCCAAGTGGGCTTATACATGACAAGGAGACAAACTATTTTTTGAAACCACGATTGTAGTGAAGTGGCCAATTTAAAATATCCATTCAAGTGAACAACAAAGAGTAATATTTAGTTTAAATAGTTTGAATATAAGTAGGAATGAAAACAAATTTATAGTATCTTTTACAAACAATAATTTTTTTGTTATACCATTTTGATTACCATTGAAGTACTAGTTTGTAACTACAGTTTGGTAGTTCGTAGTGATCATTGAACAAAAGATTAATTTATAACTTAATTCTCACATTTTGTGTTTGAGAGTTTTAGTTTGATAATTTGATGTTTGAGAGTTTGATTTCTAGTATATAAAGTAAATAAGCATTTATAGTATAGAAAATCGATAAATGGAAAAGCATTTACAATATATAAAGAAGATAAGCATTTACAATATAATGTGAACTTACCATTGATTGAATAGATAGTAGTGTGGAATTTGAATTTTATAGATTTTTTTCTTAAAGGGCTGTAGAAAAATTGAAATAGAAAATTGGATTTATTTGTAGCAAGATTTGAGAGGACATGTAGTTGATTGTGCGCTTTCATTTGATTGGTTAAATTTGAACTATGTAAATCAATTCATATGAGATTAATGGATGGATTTGATGGATGCTTTAAATTTTGAATTTGGTAATAAGTTTAGTAGTTGATCAATTTAGTTGAATGCTTGTTTGGTTTGAAGTCTTAAGTTTCCATCCTGTTTTTTTGACAACTTGATTGGTGAGCCTTGCACCTTTGATTGTGTTGTGTGTAGGTATTCATTGAGGAAGTGGCTAGTTGTTGGTTTAATATTACTAAATCAAATTAAGTTTATGAGGATATATGTGATGTATTTGTTTGATTGATAAGACACTTGACAACAAATTTCCTATATATATATATATATATATATATATATATACATTATGGGTAGTTGCTTCATGTGTCACTAAGAAAATTAATATGTTTTTGTTTTAAAGTGATATGTATTTGGTACAATTAAAACGTTTCTTTTTCATATATGAACTTACCATTAAGATATGTGTTTACAATCTTTTCACAAAACAATATATACAATATGTGTCAATTTGAAATTTACGAAATAGATTTGTGTATGTCCTATCTCTACCACCTTTTTTAATAAAAAACTAAATAGTAAACATGAACACTGATTAGATCTCAAGTTATTGTAGATTTTAGAAATATTTAAATTATTGTTTCGATTTAAAAAATCTCAAAACAGACCCATCTCGATTAACCTCTATACCGAATATAAGACCCTGCCCCCTCTAATGTCCCATTTTCTTTTCCCTTCCTCTCAATTGAAACTTGCACAACAAGATTCCACAACATTTCTGACATCGCGAAGAAGACAGGCACGCAGATTCCACAAATTTATTATCGGTGGCGTTGGGCTAAAGCTGTCAAGTATTCAATTCTGTAGAAACGGCGTACAGAAGATACATTGGTTGCACTTCTGTCCGTACTCACGCGTTGTCTACAAACGCCTTCCCTGTTGTTGCCCCCCTTGACCTTTGCCACGCATTATTTCTATCCATTTACTCGAGAACTTTATTTATTCACTCAACCTATCGCTCGTTTTAGCATTTCTTGTCTCTCTTCTTCAGATTCCTGGCTTCGCCTTTCTGATCAAAGCCTAAGCACGCTTCCATTCATAAGCTTGTTTGTTTCACGTATTTTATTGCAATGGCAACAGCTGAGCGGATTAGCAATGCTTTTGAGGAAATTGCACCGCCATCTACATCCGTATCAAACAAAGTGCCTTGCGATGTATTTATTAATCATCGGGGTACTGACACCAAAGACACGCTGGCCTCTTCTATTTACAGGACCCTCCATGGCATGGGACTTCATGTTTTTCTGGATAAAGAGGTGCTTGAACTGGGTGATTTCATACCATCTGAAATAGAAGAGGCCATGCGTACCTCTCTCCTTCATATTGCCATACTTTCACCCAATTATGCACAGTCTCCCTGGTGTTTGGCCGAACTGTCCTTTATGCTTAAAACTGGCAACAAAGTTATTCCTGTTTTCTGTGGTGTTCAGCCCAGTGATGTCCGCTACATGCAAGGAACCTTTGCTCATTCATTTTCCGAGCATGAAAGGAAGAAGAGGTATAGTTCAGAAAAGCTCCAGGAGTGGAAAAGAGCTCTCCACAACGTTTCATTTCATTCTGGCGAAATCCTTAACGGGAATGAGTAAGCACGAAGCATTCTGTTCCCTCTGTCATATAATATGAAATCTCATGCAGCCACTCTATTCTAATTGTTACATGGTATCTTTTTTCCGTGAGGATGAGTTTGGTAGACATTCATATTGATCCCAAACTATCTTAAAATATTCATTTAAATTTTATTTTATTTAAAGTTGTTTGGAAAATCTCTGCTTAATTGTCTTGATATTTTAATAGTGGTTTTATACTAACATATATATTTATTAATAATATATATAAAAGTCGTGAGAGAGATATCCTTTAATTCATGAGGATGAGTGTAGTAGACACTCACATTGACCTCAAACTATCTTAAAATATTCATTTAAGTTTTTCTTCCTTTTTACTTTTGTATAGTTTTGTACCGTTTTAAAATTTTATTGTATTTAAAATTTTATTCTGGTTATTTGCTTTGATATTTTTTTTGATGAATAGGCAGCTATCTATATTAATTAATAATATAAAAATATATATTCACAAAAAAAGTGGGTGGTAAAAAGACACACCCTTAGAGTCAAAAGGGCCACGCTCAAAAAAATTACATGATCAAGTTTTTAACAAACATAACAAGAAAAAGGCCATTAGGCGGCCAGAGCAGTGCCAGCAGAGCCAGGAGGGTCTCTGTCATCAGGCCGCTAGAGCAGTGCCCTTTCTATGGGCAAGTTGAGACTTTTAAGCATCTTTTTTGGTTTTGTTCCAGAGCTCAACAATACTGCACTTGGATTCATGACTTCTTTCAGCCATTTAGGCTGGTGCCGTTCTCCTCGCATGTGATTTTGCTGGGTGATTCGCCTAGAATCCCGACTAAGTATACCCAGCTTTCCCTTGATATTTTAATAGTGGTTTTATATTATTTTAATTATGTGAATAGAAGGTTATTAGTAAAATCTATAAATGTTATTGAATACTAGTATAATGATAAAATATATTTAATTTATATATAATTTATTAAAAATTTGAAAAATAATAAAAATATTTCATTTATATAAAATTAATTGATATAAAAATTTATTAGAATTTGTGTTCTCTAAAAATATTTAGTTTAAAAGATTTATTGGATATATAATTTTTTTTTAAAATAATATAGTTTAAATTTTTAAAAATATATATATTAAACTAACTCAACTTGTATATGTAAATATCTAATAAATGAAATGTATTTTTAGTGAATCTTATCTCAAGATTTTTTCATTTTCCTACACCTTTAGTTATTATATTTTCTAGTTTTAGTCCACTTAAAATTTGTCAAGTTGTTCCTCTAAACTCCTATTGTTTCTTCTCCTTAACATGTTGTACCTTGTTAACATTTGTTGTTGCTTGTAGTCTTCTCTATCTTCCCAGCTCCTAAGTGTTAGTGTATATTGTTAGGGAATAAAAATTAAAATGTTTAGGATTTTTTAAATTTTATTTTAGAAAAAAACTATTATGTATATTAATTTTATAAAATATTAATTTTAATGCAACAAACTACAAATATCTTGTGCAAGTGTGATTCTTGAGTGTGTGTAATGACTATTCAAACCTTTTGATACCATTTTAATACAAAAATTTCATCAACAATTTTATCTAAATATTGCTCCTTCATTCATTCCTTTCCTTTGACCCCATGAACTCTCACCATTGTTCCTTTTTTCCTCATACTTTAAATCCCAAAAAAATTCTTTAGATAAAACAATTTCAATTTTCCTTGTTTCTCTTCAATATTATTCCATAGAAACAAGGTGTGATTACATTTTTTTAGAGGAAATTGTTCCACCAAATACATATACAACACCTTTGAATTGTCATCAAATAAGGCTCCTAGTGCTATATTTATCAACCACCATACTATTGACATCAAACACATATAAGTAGTTTGACTATCATAGCCTTATTACACAAGACTTCAAAATTTTCATAGATGCTAAAATGATTTATCAAGCAATTTCATACCATCTAAATTTAGGACAAGATATAAATTTTCCTTTATATTACCATTTTTTTCTCAACTATGTATGTTAGTGTCGGCTTTTTATTTTTCTTATGTTAGGGTATTTTCTCCTATACATATTATTAAGATTTCTTAGGCTAATTAGACATGTTTATTATGAGAAAACATTAGTTAATCCATTAGTTACATGTGTAGCTCTCACTCACTTTTGAGTAATTCAGTCTCATACCCTCCTTTGAATTTTTTCACCACCTCTCATAACCATTTGTTTGGGTAAACACACAATAGTGAGTCTCAAAATTGTGATGCTAGTTTTTTCAACTCAAAAGTGGGAAAAAGTTGAAAACACCTTCATTTGAAAGTGAGTCAAAAAATACCTTCATTCAAAGGGGGACCTTCGTTTGAAGGTGTAAAATGTAAAAAGCCTTTGGACAAAGGTAATTTCCAAAAACAGAAAAATAGGACCTTTGAACAAAGGTCCTTTTTTCATTATTGGAAATTATCTTTATTTGAAGGTTTTTTTTTGTGTTAAATCATATTACATTCCTTTTGAATGAAAACCCTAAAGGTGACCTTTCCATCTTAGGCCTCAAATTTTACTCATTTTTTTTGGTTTCTAATCTTGGATTGGACCAACAAATGAAATGAATGTGCAAGATAAATTACAAGATCACGACACTTGAAATAAGATTTTCAATGAGTATAATTTGAATATATTTAATTTGATTATTATATTTTTCTAGTGTATATATACATATATATATATATATTTGTGTACTAGGTATTGATGTTTTTATTTTAATAAAAAAGAATAATTTAATTCAGATGCATAAAAAAATTATGTGTTACTGAAGTAATATATGTCTAAATTATAGTTAATCTCACTTAAAAAAGTTATCGAAAAGATTATACAACAAAAAATTATGAAAAATATAAGTGCATTAGATATTAGTATTACAAATCTATGTTTAAAAATTTATAGATATATCCTTTCTACAAATAAAGTTATTCTTTATTGAAGTAACATCGCTTTTTACAAATATTGTTAACTATAAAAACTAAATTATTAAAAGTTATGTAAAAAAATCAAAAAATGTTTCTTAATTTTTTAAAATATATAAATTTATAATCTACAGATAAAATCTCAAAAATCACTAGTTCAAATCATCATCAAATTCTTAATGGTTTAGTTGCAATAAGTGTCAAAAAGTAGAAATTTGGTGAAAAATATTGATTTCAATGTTCTACTTTGGCCAAAAAGTGGGGCACACTATTGTGGAGTTACTCATTTGTCTTTATCTAAGTATTTACAACCATGCATTTGTCATTAATCAAGTAGATAAAATTCTTAACATATTTTGCATAGTTGGAGCTATTATTCCTCTTGGATCTATATGCCCCTATTTTTTATATATACAACATTCACCACTCTTTTTTTAGTCAAAAAGAGTAATGTGAGTATTTTCTAAATTATCTTGTACTTTTTATCTTGAATTTCCTCTTTTAGGAAACTCTTTGTTCCACTATTTTGATATTTAATCATTTGTTGATGGAGTGCATATGATCTATGACCAACAACAAATCCTAGCTTAGATTCTTAATTTTGTTCAAACTTAACATGGTATTAGAGTAAAATTGTTAAGTATAGTTTATTTATATCCTATTTTTGAGATATTTAAGTCTAATCATTGCTAATAATTTTTAAAAAAACCTGGTATGCTTTTCTCTTGCACCCTCATATGATTTGGAAAATTAAAATAATTTAAAAGAAAAATAAGAATCTAATAATTCACTCTAGTTTGCATATATGTGTTTTTGTGAATCCTAGTGATTGGAACTTTTTAGTAGCCTTTAAAAGATTTTTTAGATATTCCATAGCATTCAAGATGCTTGAGAAAATCAAGATTAACTTTTGTTTAACCAAAATTAGAAATTTGAGGACCTAGTTAAAAATAGGGTTTAAAGTGTGGTTCCACTAGGTAGATATCATTTTAAAGTATTTTTATCTTAAATAGATCTTGGAGTCACACTCAAAAGAACCAAAACCCTTAATATTGATTATTAAACTATCAAAATTAGAGCTAGAGTTAGGAGTCTTTCTGGTAATTTTTTCCTTCCCAAGTTGCATGGATCATTATACCAAATAATATTTAAAATAAACATAAAATTATGCATTTCACTTGCAATGTCCATCACACTATAGTAGTGGTGCTCACAATGCCCACCAGTGTCACAACCACTAGCTTAGCCACTCTTGTGCTAGCTCCAATATATAACACTAGGTAACACAACCTCCCACCACCTTAGAATATTTTAAGAAATATTTTCCACATTAGTAGTTTCACCAAAAATTGGTTTCAATTAGTAAGATAGGCAACTTTGGCTTGAAATCAATTGTGTTACATTTAAAGAGTAGTTTTAATAATTTGAATGATAGTTTTAGAATATTTGATAGTATAAAATAATATTTTGCCACTATTCAATTAGAAAAAAAATATTCTTCTAGAATTTGATGTGTAGTCCTCATTTTGAGACATTCCAACATCATAACATGTGCAAATAGACTCATTTTTGGATCCCATCTTTTTAGAGTTCATATTTTTATATGTATTTGGAAAAGGTGCTCTCAAATTGATCTCATATTATACTAAAAATATAGTTTCAATATTTGGCCCTTTTTGGGTCATGTAGGAGTTTGAAATTATGATACTTACATTATAAATTTTACAAATTATAAAGTTCCAACAATAATATTTGTTTCTTATTTTTCCATTTCTTTTTTTGCACAAAAATAATCTACTTTCATGCACTAATGGATTGATTAATAGTTCCTTTACTCACACCATATAATTGTAATGTTGTAAAATTTCATCCCTTGCAATTTCAAATGCATTCTTGTATCCAATTTAGTGTCCACTCCCTTAGAACTTGTGTAGGCTCATTTTAGCCCCATGCATTAGCTTTTTTCTCTGTCAGGATGCTTAGAACCCTTTTTCAGTAGCTACCTTTGTGCATCAGCTTTGCATCAACCTTGTGCTTTTCTTATTCTCATTGTTTTGTAGTGTGATGTGTTTGGACACTAGCATGCCACACAAACATCCACATGCTGTGATAGCCTCTTGTAACATTTTGACATTTAAATGATTGTTTTCAAGTCTTTTCCACTTGTCAACTACTTTTGTTGGTGGTAACGACCCAAGACGCTTTGTAATGGCTTAGGAACCTTCCCCCCCTCTTTTCTCTTTTAATTCCATCTCTTTCATTTATTTGGACTCTCTGATTATTTCTCTCTTGGATACACTCTCATTTCTCT
>VDFB02058242.1:593364094-593466898 GCA_007258455.2 Sequoia sempervirens | reverse complement strand
TACAAGATAATTTAGAAAATACTCACATTACTCTTTTTGACTAAAAAAAGAGTGGTGAATGTTGTATATATAAAAAATAGGGGCATATAGATCCAAGAGGCATAATAACTCCAACTATGCCAAATATGTTAAGAATTTTATCTACTTGATTAATGACAAATGCATGGTTGTAAATACTTAGATAAAGACAAATGAGTAACTCCACAATAGTGTGCCCCACTTTTTGGCCAAAGTAGAACATTGAAATCAATATTTTTCACCAAATTTCTACTTTTTGACACTTATTGCAACTAAACCATTAAGAATTTGACGATGATTTGAACTAGTGATTTTTGAGATTTTATCTGTAGATTATAAATTTATATATTTTAAAAAATTAAGAAACATTTTTTGATTTTTTTACATAACTTTTAATAATTTAGTTTTTATAGTTAACAATATTTGTAAAAAGCGATGTTACTTCAATAAAGAATAACTTTATTTGTAGAAAGGATATATCTATAAATTTTTAAACATAGATTTGTAATACTAATATCTAATGCACTTATATTTTTCATAATTTTTTGTTGTATAATCTTTTCGATAACATTTTTAAGTGAGATTAACTATAATTTAGACATATATTACTTCAGTAACACATAATTTTTTTATGTATCTGAATTAAATTATTCTTTTTTTATTAAAATAAAAACATCAATACCTAGTACACAAATATATATATATATATATATATATATATATATATATATATATATATATATATATATATATATAATATATATATATATGTATATATACACTAGAAAAATATAATAATCAAATTAAATATATTCAAATTATACTCATTGAAAATCTTATTTCAAGTGTCGTGATCTTGTAATTTATCTTGCACATTCATTTCATTTGTTGGTCCAATCCAAGATTAGAAACCAAAAAAAATGAGTAAAATTTGAGGCCTAAGATGGAAAGGTCACCTTTAGGGCTTTCATTCAAAAGGAATGTAATATGATTTAACACAAAAAAACCTTCAAATAAAAATAATTTCCAATAATTGAAAAAGGACCTTTGTTCAAAGGTCCCATTTTTCTATTTTTGGAAATTACCTTTGTCCAAAGGTTTTTTACATTTTACACCTTCAAACGAAGGTCCACCTTTGAATGAAGGTATTTTTTGACTCACTTTCAAATGAAGGTGTTTTCAACTTTTTCCCACTTTTGAGTTGAAAAAACTAGCATCACAATTTTGAGACTCACTATTGTGTGTTTACCCAAACAAATGGTTATGAGAGGTGGTGAAAAAATTCAAAGGAGGGTATGAGACTGAATTACTCAAAAGTGAGTGAGAGCTACACATGTAACTAATGGATTAAGTAATGTTTTCTCATAATAAGCATGTCTAATTAGCCTAAGAGATCTTAATAATATGTATAGGAGAAAATACCCTAACATAAGAAAAATAAAAAGCCGACACTAACATACATAGTTGAGAAAAAAATGGTAATATAAAGGAAAATATATATCTTGTCCTAAATTTAGATGGTATGAAATTGCTTGATAAATCATTTTAGCATCTATGAAAATTTTGAAGTCTTGTGTAATAAGGCTATGATAGTCAAACTACTTATATGTGTTTGATGTCAATAGTATGGTGGTTGATAAATATAGCACTAGGAGCCTTATTTGATGACAATTCAAAGGTGTTGTATATGTATTTGGTGGAACAATTTCCTCTAAAAAAATGTAATCACACCTTGTTTCCATGGAATAAAATTGAAGAGAAACAAGGACAATTGAAATTTTTTTATCTAAAGAATTTTTTTGGGATTTAAAGTATGAGGGAAAAAGGAACAATGGTGAGAGTTCATGGGGTCAAAGAAAAGGAATGAATGAAGAAGTAATATTTAGATAAAATTATTGATGAAATTTTTGTATTAAAATGGTATCAAAAGGTTTGAATATTCATTACACCCACTCAAGAATCACACTTGCAAAAGATATTTGTAGTTTGTTGCATTAAAATTAATATTTTATAAAATTAATATACACAATAGTTTTTTCTAAAATAAAATTTAAAAAATCCTAAATATTTTAATTTTTATTCCCTAACATTATACACTAACACTTAAGGGTTGGGAAGATCTAGAGAAGACTACAAGCAACAACAAATGTTAACAAGGTAGAGCATGTTAAGGAGAAGAAACAATAGGAGTTTAGAGGAACAAAGACAAATTTTAAGTGGACAAAAACTAGAAAATATAATAACTAAAGGTGTAGGAAAATGAAAAAATCTTGAGATAAGATTCACTAAAAATACATTTCATTTACTAGATATTTACATATACAAGTTGAGTTAGTTTAATATATATGTTTTTAAAAATTTAAACTATATTATTTTTAAATATATATATATATATCCAATAAATCTTTTAAACTAAATATTTTTAGAGAACACACATTCTCATAAATTTTTTATATCAATTAATTTTTTTATTAATAAAATTTCAATTAATTTTATATAAATGAAATATTTTTATTATTTTTCAAACTTTTAATAAATTATATATAAATTAAACATCTTTTATCATTATGCTAGTATTCAATAGCATTTATAGATTTTTCTAATAACCTTCTATTCGCATAATTAAAATAATATAAAACCACTATTAAAATATCAAGGGAAAGCTAGGTATACTTAGCTAGGATTCTGGGCGAATCACCCAGCAGAATTATATGTGAGGAGAACGGCTTCGGTCTAAATGGCTGAAAGAAGTCATGAATCCAAGTACAATACCGTTGAGCTTTGGGACAAAACTAGAAAAGATGCTTAAAAGTCTCAGCTTGCCCACAAAAAGGGCACTGCTCTAGCGGCCTGATGACATAGACCCTCCTAGCTCTGCGGGCACTGCTTTAGCTGCCTAATGGCCTTTTTCTTGTTATGTTTGTTAAAAACTTGATCATGTAGTTTTTTGGGTGTGTCCCTTTTGACTCTAGGGTGTGCCTTTTTACCACCCACTTTTTTTGTGAATATATACTTTTATATTATTAATTAATATAGATAGCTCCCTATTCATTAAAAAAATATCAAAGCAAATAACCAAAATTAAACTTTAAATACAATAAAATTTTGAAATGGTACAAAACTATACAAAAATAAAAAGGAAGAAAAACTTAAATGAATATTTTAAGATAGTTTGAGGTCAATATGAGTGCCTACTACACTCATCCTCATGAATTAAAGGATATCTCTCTCACACTTTTTATATATATTATTAATAAATATATATGTTAGTATAAAACCACTATTAAAATATCAAGACAATTAAGCAGAGATTTTCCAAAAAACTTTAAATAAAATAAAATTTTGTAACGGAACAAAATTATAATAAATAAAAGAAATCTAAAATTTAAATGAATATTTTAAGATAGTTTGGGATCAATATGAATGTCTAACAAACTCATCCTCACGAAAAAAAGATACTATGTAACAATTAGAATAGAGTGGGTGCATGAGATTTCATATTATACGACAGAGGGAACAGAATGCTTCGTGCTTACTCATTCCCGTTAAGGATTTCGCCAGAATGAAATGAAACGTTGTGGAGAGCTCTTTTCCACTCCTGGAGCTTTTCTGAACTATACCTCTTCTTCCTTTCATGCTCGGAAAATGAATGAGCAAAGGTTCCTTGCATGTAGCGGACATCACTGGGCTGAACACCACAGAAAACAGGAATAACTTTGTTGCCAGTTTTAAGCATAAAGGACAGTTCGGCCAAACACCAGGGAGACTGTGCATAATTGGGTGAAAGTATGGCAATATGAAGGAGAGAGGTACGCATGGCCTCCTCTATTTCAGATGGTATGAAATCACCCAGTTCAAGCACCTCCTTATCCAGAAAAACATGAAGTCCCATGCCATGGAGGGTCCTGTAAATAGAAGAGGCCAGCGTGTCTTTGGTGTCAGTACCCCGATGATTAATAAATACATCGCAAGGCACTTTGTTTGATACGGATGTAGATGGCGGTGCAATTTCCTCAAAAGCATTGTTAATCTGCTCAGCTGTTGCCATTGCAATAAAATACGTGAAACAAACAAGCTTATGAATGGAAGCGTGCTTAGGCTTTGATCAGAAAGGCGAAGCCAGGAATATGAAGAACAGAGACAAGAAATGCTAAAACGAGCGATAGGTTGAGTGAATAAATAAAGTTCTCGAGTAAATGGGTAGAAATAATGCGTGGCAAAGGTCAAGGGGGGAAACAACAGGGAAGGCGTTTGTAGACAACGCATGAGTACGGACAGAAGTGCAACCAATATCTTCTAGTGTACGCGGTTTCTACAGAATTGAATACCTGACAGCTTTAGCCCAACGCGACCAACAATAAATTTGCGGAATCTGCGTACCTGTCTTCTTCGCGATGTCAGAAATGTTGTGGAATCTTGTTGTGCAAGTTTCACCGGAGAGTAAGGGAAAAGAAAATGGAACATTAGAGGGGGCAGAGGAACATTAGAGGGGGCAAAGTCTGACATTCGGTAGAGAGGTTAGGGGAGAGGGCCCAGTAGTCGTGCACCCTAACTTCGCGCTTCTAATTATCCTACGTCGAAATTTCAAATCACTCCTAATTTTTTACAGCAGCTTACTTGGTAAGTTCTCTGCTTATAACTAAGGTTTCAGGGCCACATCATCAAATATGATGCCACATCAGCATGCGTTTTTGTCAAGGTGTCCAAAAAAGCCCCAAAAAATAGTGAGACCAATTCTCGTGCATTACATCATGAGTACTTGAGTGCTGATGTGGTATCACATGATTGGTTGCTTTTTAGATCAAAAGCATACATTTTGTTTAATTATGGGTAGTCAAATCACAACTATTGGACATTATATAAACGACTATTGGGTATTATATTCACGATTGGATGCACGACTATTGGACCCCGCACGACTATTGGGCCCTCTCCCCTAATCGAGATGGATCTGTTTTGAGATTTTTTTAATCGATAAAATAGGGGAAACGTACTAGTAGCCACCACAGCTAACTTCGCGCATTCGTGTAGAGTGCAAAATAGGTCTGATTTCAATTTTTTTTTTTAGGCTTCTTCGTAACCGAGTCAGGACCTTAAAAAGAAAATTTTGGCTTTTGGGTATTTCAAACACGTCTTGTGGAAGTCGTAGAGCGAAAGGTGGTCAAAAAGGGGTTTTTTTTTACCTTCGTCCCCTACATTTTCACTATATCGCCTATACCCATTCATTACAAATCCAAAAAAAAATAAAAAAAAATTGCCTATTACCAATTATCATTTCACTTATTTCAAGTTACGTTTGTATGCGGGCCCCATCAAAATATCACGTGGGTCTGTTAGGAGGTGGTCCCTTTACCATCAACCTCATCACATTAAAATGTTCTCCACATGCCCCATATTCCTTCATCAAACCATGCATATGAGTTAACCGCGTACCCCTTAAGCCTTCATCAAACCACGCGTACGTGTTAACTTAACCGCGGGTTGCTGGGCAGCTTTAAGCCCTAAAGTCTTCATCTCCCGCGATTTCCTTCTAGAATGTTCGTCGTTGCGACCACGGTTTCCTCTCTCCCGCCACCGACTTTGGCTCAACGACCACGGCGACGACCTTCGGCTATAGGTAACGTCTCCACCTCTCTTCACTTGCAAGATTGCTTGTTTAACAATGGAATTTTGTTGGGTTCGACAGTGTTTGAGTGCATTTTGGCGTCTTTAAAAATCATTTATGTGTATGGCATGAAGGGTTTGACTATAATCATTTATATTTACATGTGACTGCCGACTAGTAGAAAAATGAACCCTCGTGAATTATTTTGTCTACGTCATCGACTTTTTGACTGCTATGCCTTGAAGCAATCACATGTAATGTGATTTAAACAAGACATTAACGAAATTTTGACCAAGTATCATCATGAAATTTATTGGGTATATAATAAGATACTTAATCTTCAAAGATTTTTTCATTTAATCTTATATGGAGCTGCATAAAACGTCTCCACCTCTCTTCACCTGCAAGATTGCTTGTTTAACAGTGAAATTTTGTTGGGTTCGACGGTGTTTGAGTGCATTTTGGCATTTTTAAAACTCATTTCTCTGTATGCCATTAAGGGTTTGACTGTAATCATTTATATTTACATCTGACTGCCGACTGGTAGACAAGTGAACCCTCGTGAATTATTATATAAAATTTAAACATTTAATCAAAACTCAAGTGAGTGCTACTAATTAATTTATATGGAGCTGTAGAAAACGTCTCCACCTCTCTTCACCTGCAAGATTGATTTTTCAACAGTGGTTTTTCTAGGCGTTGTCAATGTTTGAGCGTTATGATTTCTATTGACATTATTCTAAAATCCTCTCTCGCCATTCTGGAAGCTCTCGACTTTCCTCAGACTGCTCGGTTGTCCCTTCTCCAAACCGTTTTATTGTTTTACGGAGAGAAAAAGTCAATTTGTTTCACTTAGACTCAATACACAAAGAATTTGCCCCAAAATTAAAGGAATATCCATTTGTATGTGGCACAAGCAGAGCCTTACAGTATTTCTCATTTACAATTCTGGATATTAAAAATTATTATTCTCATAGTTCAAGCAAAAATTTGAACATACTATTCCCTCCAAAACCCCAGTGCGGGTAATCCAAACCAGCCAACTCCCATCATGATGCAGGATATTTGCACTGAAACAGGGGTATGTCATGCCCACAACTTCGATGAGTTAGAATGTCATATACTTAATGACCAAACTATATGTATCAGTTTGAAATAGTCATCTCATCCAGACAACCTACTGCTATCACCTAAAAGAAGGCGGCCTATTATAAGTGCCTCTTTCCACCAGAACACAATCTACAGTACATGCCCATTAGAAATGTTATGGACAGAACCTATCCCACATACCTCTTGGACACCAAAACTGAACCCACGTCCCTTGATTTGTTTATGTAAGGAACTGTCACATATTCATCCTATTCACATATTTTGTATTTTTATTTTGAATTTCCAAATGATTTTACAAAAAATAATCTTATATACTAGCTCATGTTCCCCCATATTCATCCTAATCTCATGTACCCAATCTTCGATTTATAGGAATAAATTTTGTAAACCTCCTCCATTTTTTCTTAAAAATATTAGAAAACAACACAAACCCATTTCGCTTACCATGATTCCACACAACCCCAATTTTGCTTACCATAATTCCACACATACCCATTTCACCTACAATTATTTCTTACGGACCCATTTCATAGAAAAAACAATTACCATAATATAAGATAAGTACAAATCAAAGGAAACCCAAAAAACTTCAAACAATTGTTTTAGTTAACAACTAAACAGACTCCTTACACCCACTGAAACACAACCCTCTGCATTCCAATCACGTCCAAAGTTCTTACTAGATAAAAAGATAGTCAGTAAACATAATCACTTACCAGCAGCTTTGAGTGAGCCTAATATCTACTTGCCTTTTTCCTATGTACAATCTTCACACAACTACTAAAAGAGAATATATACAATTTATATACATGGACAGTTCACTTTTCTAGAAGACAATCATCATATAATCCACAGACAATCATCATTGCAACAAAGCACTATACATATCTTGTCTTTTCCCAAGCAACTTTAGTCTCTGGCTAATATCCAAAGCTATTAGGTTCTTCTAACTTTCATTATTGTTGTTGGTAAATAAAGGATTTTATTTTAGCTTATATGGTCCAAGTATGAAATAAACATTCACTCTCCTCTAAGCTCAAGGTAGTTGCATAAGGATTTTCCCCCATAGGTGCTTTCTCTTTATTCAATGCAGACTTTTTTTGTACCTTCCTTCCAAACCTTAGAATTATACAATCATGGCAACATGAATTGCTATGTGTATTACCAAACTCAATTTACAAAAAGACAAATACTGATCAAAACATATTCTCGATCAAACTCTTCTTAAGGTTCTGGATAAAGTATGTTAACCTGTTTTGAGTCTTCACATTGACAATAGCTTGTTATACGATCATCCATGATTCTATTTTGGTGATATTTTATAAGCATAATGAGCAAAAACATCCTTATGGCATACATGAAAAAAGAAAATCATGATGAATTAGGCTTCGAACAAATCCATTTGTCAAGTTCCTACTTGATATCTATAGAAGACTGTATATATATATGTATAATCTTATATGGATAATAAAGGTGAAAATGACATGGACCTTAACATATATAATTTGATGGGTGGTATATATCTATATAAGACTGTACATATGTAATCTTATATATATATATATAATCTTATATATATATATATATATATATATATATATATATATAATCTTATATGGATAATAATGGTGAAAATGAGAAAGAAAACCGCGGGAGATGAAGACTTTAGGGCTTAAAGCTGCCCAACAACCCGCGATTAAGTTAACACGTACGCATAGTTTGATGAAGGCTTAAGGGGTACGTGGTTAACTCATATGCATGGTTTGATGAAGGAATACGGGGCACGTGGAGAACATTTTAATGTGATGAGGTTGATGGTAAAGGGACCACCTCCTAACAGATCCGCGTGATATTTTGATGGGGCCCGCATACAAACGTAACTTGAAATAGGTGAAATGATAATTGGTAATAGGCAATTTTTCATTCAACACACCATTGTTTGGCAGGAAAATACAAATGTGAAAGTCAATCACCACAATTCAATGCATTCAATATACACATTCTAATGATTTTATAAGAGGCAATTTCCAGTATCATTTTCACTACGAATTTGCATATGCTTTCACAGCATATCCTCTACAAAACTCATGCATAGACGGCCACTGCAAAATGAAATGACAGATTGTTTCCCACAAAAAATTGAAATTTGAAACTCACCCACCACAATTCAATGCATTCAATTTACCCATTCGAATGATTTTTTAAGAGCGATTTCCCACGGTCATTTTCATTACGAATTCCCCCTTGCTTTCACTGAATATCCTCTACAGACTTCAGAGCTTACTAAGGCAACTTCTGCACATTCCTCTTAAAAGGGAGCTTATTCGTGTTGGTACATCCAGAATAAGTAAATTCATGTTTTTATTTATCAGTATACCGGATTTACATTTATGTTGTCTGTTTCATTGTTCAATATACTCTTTTATATTTATGTACTCAGTGTCTACATTATTTTCAGCGATACATTATTTTCAACTTATTTTATGAGTTTTAATAATTAGATTACATATTTGTATATACATATACATATACATGTACATGTATATGTATATACAAATATATATACACATGTATATGCATATGTATGTATGAATGTATATGTATATACATAGACATGTATATTTATATAGATATACATAAATTTATTGAAAGTCGTGGCACGAAGTATATGCACAATACACACTGTCAAATAAATTTGTGCAACAGTTGTCCCTAAATATATGTATATTTATATAGATGTACATGTATATGCATATAGATATACATGTATACACATACATATATATGTATATATATATGTCCATTTTATTGCACTCTGCCATATATGGTGCCATCATATGTAATACACACTATTATTTTCAGCTTCATACCAAGGATCAAAACATTATGGATTTTAATTATGCTCCAATCAAAACTCTTATTGTTGTGCATGCAATATTGTAAGGATGATTTGATGTGGGAATGTTACAAGTACCGAGTACTACCCCTGTTTATTACAATTATTTTGCAGGTAAGCGGGAGCTTGGAGAGGTGAATCAAGCATGTGGATTATCAACATACCAACAAAGTTGTGTTTGTTAACACAACAAACTCTATAGGGACATTTTGCTCTGAATGCTTCTTGATATGTTTACATTTTCTGGTATACACATGTTCATAAATAAATACTTTTCTTATCAGATGCTTATTTCATTCGAGGAATATATTTATTGCCATTGGTCTCTTAATGGCAGGAATGCGAGGACTTATCCGCAATCAACAGAAGACATTCAGCGTTAATGACAGGTAAAGTCTATGAATTTACTTTGGCAATGACCTAATAATATTGAAAAATGTGTCTTTTTATATATATGGCTAAAAGTTAGATGAAATGAGCAATAGTATACAGTAATTATGAGATTAGTTAGTACTAGATTAATTATATGTCTGCATGTATATACATATGTATATTGATAGGTATACATGTACATACATATATATGGTTATGCATATATGTATGTACATATATAGCTATGTGTGTGTGTGTGTCTATGTGTATAAATATAATTAATCTGATAATTAACATGTAGTTCCATTAATTTTTGATACTGATAACTGATAAGAGTATATCATTGTCTTTATATGCCTTCATCAAACCACGCGTATGGGTTTACGTAACAAAGTTTTGTGATTATTTTTTATTGACAAAGACTGAAATATAGTGTAATTAGTGAGAACATAGAAAATAGAAGGTTGAAACCATCATCAAACATAGAAGGCATACAAATTTGAGGTTCCAATAACAAACAACAATAGCATTAGGACATTTTATAATCATATCATAGTTATATTTTGAATCAAACTGCAATAATTGATTGGGTGACCAGTGCAAGAGAAAAACATGGCTCGAACATACTTGAAACATAATTACATCAACATTATCACATCTTATAATCATATCACAGTTATAACTTTAAGCAGATAAACAGATCTGATTTGCAAACCAGATCACCAAAATATACTACTACATCGATCAAAAAACAAAATTGAATATGGACATCATCAATTGTCCATATTTCTAGGAAAAGGTGGTGGCATGATATATCCGCCAGTAGTTGAGTCAGGTCCACTTGTAGGAGGTGATACTTGGTTAATACCTCCTTGAAGGCATGTTGCTATTTGAGCAAGTAATGCCTAGCTTGCATCAGTAGTCAATCCCATTTGTTGTGAGCCACTCCCAACCTGCATATTGTTGATGGATGTAAAGGTTGGTGTCAAAATTCTCATCATATCAAGCAAGATAGGATGATGGGTGGGTATAGGATCCCCCACTATTGACTTATGTTTTCTCTTCTCAGCTTGTTTTGCTTTCTTTTCTACTTCCTTTTGTAGACGTTCAGCCTTGGCCTGCTCCTGTCGAATGGCTTTCTCTTGCATTCTTATCATTTTATGTTCATCTTCTATCGCTTTCCTTGCTTGCTTCTCAGCCCTTGCTGCTTCCTTTATAATTGCTTCTGTTTCACGTTCTTCCTTTCTCTGCAACATCTGCTCCTTCTTACGTTGTTGCAACTCCTCTTGCCTTTTCTTCTCTACCTCTTGTTGGCTGAACAATTCGATGAAGGCATCAGATGTTAGTACTTGGGATTGCCTACTAAGGCGAAGCACTCTTGAACGACCTCTCTGTGATGTTCCTTGCACCCTCTACACTGGAAGTTTCAAGAATTTTCTTATTGGTCTTGTTGTTTGTGATCCATCATGTGGGGGGCATGGCACAAACTCGGCTTCTTCCTCACTAATAGCATTGTCATCTTCACTTTGACCATCACTATGCTCTTTCCAATTCCTTGCATTAGTGAAGTAATGTATTACTTCAGCTAGATCAACGTGTGGTGGGGAAGGCATAGAGAGGCTGACTTCTTCCTCAGTTGGATTTATTTGCACTCCAAGGTTTGTGGCTGCTTCATGCATCCATTCCATTGACTAACTTGAGTTGGAAAACTCAAGCTTGTTGATATAGTGGTTGTATCTTCAGTGGACGGTGTAATAACTGATTGAACTTTTGGTTGGAAATCTGCTAAAACTTGTTGGATTTCTGGTTGAATGTGTGTTGTAGCTTCATCACCCCCATTGCATTCTACTGCAACATCACTTGCCACTTCCCTTGCATCATATTCCCTCACAAAACCATCTATTACATCCTCATTGTAACCAAGAAGACACAAGCATGTCTCTGCTGCCATAACATCGTCTTTAGTTTCCATTGTGACTGGTTCATCTTCTGTTCTAGGAGTTGCAACATCATCTTCAACAACATAGCCCTCACTTGGGCCCATGTCGTTGTCAAGGGCTGACCGATTAAGAGGCCATATTCCTGTTCTGTGGAACCCACTAACAATGTTGCTTGGTTTCAAGGCTTTTCTGAAAGCTTGGCTTGCAAGACTTGCCAACTCTTCACGTCCAATATCAATATGCGGGTTTGTGGCCTGCCAAATAGTTCTTTCCTCTCTAAAATATGCCTTGAATGGAGCAAAAACCCTGACATCCAATGGTTGCAGCTTGTGACTGGTATGAGCAAGCAGCGTTAGTAGATCTATTCCTAATTTTTGTGATTGTTCAATGGTCTTGAAAGCCACGTGGCTGCCATGACCGTCAAAAATGAGAAGGGCCCTGTTTTTTGGTGAAACCCCACCGGGGATATTAGTTGTAAAATGGTCTAACCATTTGAGAAATAGTTCCTTTGTCATCCATGCATGTTCTTGGACTGCCATCAATGCCCATACCTCACAATTAAAGATATAGTTCTGCATGTGCCTCTTTGATTTAAACAAGTAGAACCCGGGAATGCTTATCCCAGCTACACTTACACAAGCCAGCACTGTGATCCACTCTCTACTTTTTGAAACCAAATGTGGTAAACCTTTTGTACCCAATTTGGCAATAACTCTCATGCCACAGTTCCTACCAGCCTGAATACCAGTCTCATCGTAGTTCCATATTCGACTTACTCCATACTAGTTAAGTTTGATCAGGTTCTCAAGGTTGTCGTAGAATGCTTGCACAACTAAAAAACGAACCATAATCGCTCTGTCACTGCCCACTCCTTCAACTGTTCTGATTGTCAAATCTGGGTGCCTTCTTTGAAATCCTGCCCACCATGACCTCTCGGGGACCCCATTTGTGAAAGGATTGGGTCGACTTGCTATTATTTGGGAAACGATGGCTTGTAGTTGATTTACTTGCAGTCCATTGCCCAATCTTGCCATGTCCTCGCACCATTGGACAACTTCAGTCTCCTCCTCTTCAGTTAAGATTGTACGTGGACCCCTCCTCTTTGTGGTGGTTTGTCCTAACAACCACGCCCTCAAACTGCTAGGTGGCATACCCCACTTGATTGTTGATGCCCTGATTTACATGTTGTGTTCTTCAACACTCTTAACTGTTCCTTCCATATCAACATATGCCCACTACCTAATGGGTACAAGTGAGGGCAGTTGTACAGCAAGTTGAACATTTGGTTGAACAGGAGGTTCAACTTCTATTGTGTTGGTGGCTTCATCTGCAAAGTCAGGAACATCTTGTGGGTTGGGATTTGCATGAACTTCCTCATCAAGCTGTGTTTCAACGAATTGCACCCCATGAGCTACTCTAATTGCACGTTTTCCTCTTCCTACAACCCTTGTAGTCCTTCTAGCAGGTGCCATAATTTTCCAGTTAACCTGCACGAACAGTAAAAATTGAATAACTTGTTAGTGCAGCAAAGAATAACATGAGATTAGTTCATAGAATAATGTCAATAGAAATCATAGTGCTCAAACATTAAAGACACCCAAAAAGACCCACTGTTGAAAAAGCAATCTTGCAGGTGAAGAGAGGTGGATACCTACTAATCAAAATTTCTAGATAAAACTGTGTGCAATTTTTCTTCATCAATGTTTCGGATCATACTCCATGATCCAAAATGTTGATGAAGAAAAATTGCACAGATTTTTATCCATAAATCTTGATTACTAATGGTCATGGACTATGGAAATAGAATGTTATTAAGAGGTGGAGACATTTTCTGCAGCTCCATATAAGATTAAATGAAAAAATCTTTGAAGATTAAGTATCTTATTATATACCCAATAAATTTCATTATGATAATTGGTCAAAATTTTGTCAATGTTCTGTTTTAATCACATTACATGTGATTACTTCATAGAATAATGTCAAAAAAAGGCATAGCAGTCAAAAAGTCGATGCCATAGACAAAATAAGACAAAATAATTCACGACAAAATAAGACAGTCAAACTCTTCATGCCATACACATAAATGATTTTTAAATATGCCAAAATGCAATCAAACACCATCAAACCCAACAAAAATCCACTATTGAACAAAAAATCTTGCAGGTGAGAGAGGTGGATCAAATTTGTACTAGTCACATGTAAACTCTACACGGCTTGATATGAGGAAACAATACATGGCATGACTATATATATATATATGTATATATATATATATATATATATATACATATATGTATATATGTTATATATATATATATATATATATATATATGTATGTATGTATATATATATATACTGTATGTATATATATATATGTATGTATGTATATATATGTATGTATGTATGTCTACAGTCTTATAAGAATATGACAGAATAATTCACGAGGGATCATTTTTCTACCAGTCGGCAGTCACATGTAAATAGAAATGATTACAGTCAAACCCTTCATGCCATACACAGAAATGATCTTTACAGATGCCAAAATGCAATCAAACACCAGATTCTTACCAGATTTATATATATATATACAATCTTCTATGATGAAACCCTACACATTCTTATCAAATTATATATATATATACAATCTGCTATGATGATACTGTATACATTCTTATCAGATTATATATATATATATACAATCTACTATGATGAAACCCTACACATTCTTATCAGATTATATATATATATATATATACAATTTTCTATGATGAAACCCTAGTCATTATTAAAGATGGATTTATAATATAACTGTGATATGATTAAAAAATGGGTAATGCTGATGTTATTATATTTGATGTATGGTATAATGTTGCTATTATAATCTTTGATTTATGATGAATGTAGGTGAAAAAAATGTAAATACAATATGATTAAATAATGGATAATGCTATGTTGAACAACTGATTGAAAGCAAAATTATTAGTATGCTTGAAAATAATGTAAACACTAAGTACATAAATATAAATATAATGTAACTACAATATGATTAAACAATGCTAAGTTGAATCGCTGAGTGAAAGCAAAATTATTTGTATGCCTGAAATTAATGTAAACATTGAGTACATAAATATAAAAGATTATATTGCACAATGAAACAAACAACATAAATGTAAGCATTAAGCCTGATAATAATGTAAACACTGAATATATTGAATAAATAAAACATTATCCCTTATAAATATGAAAGAGTATATTGAATAATGAAACAAACAACAAAAATGTAGAATAGTATGGCTGAAAAAAATGTAACCAGTGAGTACTTAAATAGAAAAGATTATATTGGATATTGAAACAAATGTAACCAGTGAGTACTTAAATGGAAAAGATTAACCATGAATATTGAAACAGACAACATAAATGTAAAACAAAGAGGCTGAAAATAATGTAAACACTGAGTACATAAATATAAAAGAGAATATTGAATGATGAAACATACAACATAAATGTAAATCCAGTATACTGATAAATAAAAACATGAATTTACTTATTCTGGGTGTACCGACCTGAATAAGCTCCCTTTTAAGAGGAATGTGCAGAAGTTGCCTCAGTAAGCTCTGAAGTCTACAGAGGATATTTAGTGAAAGCGGGGGAGAATTCGTAATGAAAATGACTGTGGAAATTCCCTCTTAAAAATTCATTTGAATTGGTAAATTGAATGCATTGAATTGTGGTGGGTGAGTTTCAAATTTGAATATTTTGTGGGAAACAATCTGTCATTTCATTTTGTAGTGGCCATCTATGCCTAAGTTTTGTCGTGGCCTTTAGGAAATCAATTTTATATTTGGTTTAATTGTCAAAATAGGTGGCTCTATTAAATTCAGTCATATATATATGAATTATACTATGTTTTTTGGTATATTAGGGAGCCTTACACCATTAACTGTTTATTCAGGTACCAGAACTAGATGGAGTTAATGCATGAAGATGTCAAGGAATTTGTGGGTGATTGTGCAACTGATAGCTTATTAAGTTGTTCAATGTTTTGTATTATGTCAGAATGTGGACCATTAACTGTTTATAATGTTTTAAATTATGTGACATTGTGCACCATTAACTGTTTATGTATTCATGTAAATACAATCCACTAGAAGCTTTAAGCCACTTGCATGGAGTGGTTATTGTAAACATCAATGTACCTTTTTTAATTCATAAATGACTTTATTTTGTGCAAGTTGACTTGTGTTGAAAACATAATTGTACCAATATATGTTTAAATTTGTTTTTTTTTGTTGGTTGGTTATAGACTAAGTAGTGAACATATACTGGTGCAATGTCTAATTTTTTATTGGCATAACCACAACATTTTAATGACTAAAATGTAAACAAATATTGGGGGGACAGGTGAATGAGGAGTGAACGGCAATCGGATCATGGACGACAATCAGGGGTTTTCCCCTAATTTAAATATTTCTAAAATCTACATAAATTATCTAATGAGTGTTCATGCTTACTATTTAGTTTTTTATTAAAAAAGGTAGTAGAGATAGGACACACACAAATCTACTTCTTAAATTTCAAATTGATACATGTTGTATATATTGTTTTGTGAAAAGATTGTAAACCCATATCCTACTATTAAGTTCACATATGAAAAAGAAACATTTTAATTATCCCAAATATGCATGGCACTTTAAAACAAAAACATATTAATTGTCCTACCCACATATGAAGTGACTACCCATTATATATATATATATATATATATATATGAAATCCTTTATGAAGGAAATGTGTTGTCAAGTGTCTAATCAAACAAACAAATACATCACATATATCCTCATCAACTTAATTTTGTTTAGTAATATTAAACCAACAACTAGCCACTTCCTCAATGAATACCTACACACAACACAATCAAAGGTGCAAGGCTCACCAATCAAGTTGTCAAAAAAAGAGGATGGAAACTTAAGACTTCAAACCAAACAAGCACTCAACTAAATCAATCAACTGCTAAACTTATTACCAAATTCAAAATTTAAAGCATCCATCAAATCCATCCATTAATCTCATATGAATTGATTTACATAGTTCAAAGTTAACCAATCAAATGAAATCGCACAATCAACTACATGTCCTCTCAAATCTTGCTACAAATAAATCCAATTTTCTAGTTCAATTTTTCTACAGCCCTTTAAGAAAAAAATTTATAAAGTTCAAATTGCACACTACTATCTATTCAGTCAACTGTAAGTTCACATTATATTGTAAATGCTTATCTTCTTTATATATTGTAAATGCTTTTCTATTTATTTATTTTCTATACTATAAATACTTATCTACTTTATATACTAGAAATCAAACTCTCAAACATCAAATTATCAAACTAAAACTCTCAAACACAAAATGTGAGAATTAAGTTATAAATTAATCTTTTGTTCGATGATCACTATGAACTACCAAACTGTAGTTACAAACTAGTACAGTTTCAATGGTATAACAAAAAAATTATTGTTTGTAAAAGATACTATAAATTTGTTTTCATTCCTACTTATATTCAAACCATTTAAACTAAATATTACTCTTTTTTGTTCACTTGAATGGATATTTTAAATTGGCCACTTCACTACAATTGTGGTTTCAAAAAATAATTTATCTCATTGTCATGTATAAGCCCACTTGAACCTTGAAAGTTAGGTTGTACACCACTTTGTAGGCCTCGCTCTATTACTTCATACGTGACTAAACAAAATGGGTCTTTGTTTCATGTGACACTCCATATGGACCCCACAAGATAGGGTGCTCCACTATGGGGCCACAATAATGGTTGTTTAAAAATAAATAAATAAATCTTCACTTCACTCCTTTATATGGCTATAAATGGAAAGTGAAGTCATCATGCATTACTTTGTCTCTATTATTTTGGATTTTGTATATTTATTATTTATCTACTATAGGCCTTGTTTATTTTGGTTCTTTGTGATTATTACAATCTTGAAATGCATAGTAATGGTTGGTAGAATGTCCATTTCAAAGCTTACTTTTCTTATTTCTCTCTAAATTAATACTTAATAAATTTTAAAGATTCTAAAATTCAAGATTGATGCTAAAGGGTGTTTGTTCCAATAGTTTGATTTGTGGAATGGTTCTCAATATGAGTCAGTTTCATTTTCTATTAGTCCATTTGTGGCTTCTATATATCTATAGATGAACAACAAAGCCCATATGCAAACCCAAAATGGCACAACAAAACTAAGGACAACACTACCTCCATGCAAAAGAGGAGTACACTTCCCACTAGAGGAAGACACTCAAGATGTTAATGAGGTCACTCCATAACCATTTGAAGTAGTTGTTCAAGCTGTGAATGCAACTTCTAGAACTAAGAAGATTGAAATGTGATAAGAGTGGGCCAAAGAGGACATGGATTCAATCTTAAAACAAAATTCCTCCTATAGTCCTAAATGCAAAAAAAAGACACATTAATTGTTGAATAGTTTAAATAGATGGTTGTAATGGGCCACATAATTGAGATTATCAATTTCAAGATAGAAGTTACTTGAATTACCAAACATGAACTAACAAATTTAAGGATGGATTTCTTGGTAAGTCATGGTGGATCAGTTTTAAGAGGTGTCACTCTAAATTCACATTAAGGATATTGAATGGCCTTTATAGAGATATAGCACTAAACCTCAAGCTTGTAGTTTTGTCCAAATTACACACAACACTATAGAAAGCTTATGATGTCAATCCATATGGTCATCAAAAAATATAAAATTATGATATGAAATTGGCATTAAAGAAACTAAAAATGGAGTGATGCAAGTGTTGGCCAAAAAAGGAAGTTGTAGTGTTTCCTACATCATACCAAAGAGTAGGTAGTGGGTTACCATTTTGTGTTGTGTGAATATTTTCAATCAAAGCATATCATATTTTTATTTGTTAAAGGATATTTAAAAGAAAATAAACAATAATATTGGTAACTATGAACTGGGTGCTTGTATGGTTGTCCAACCCCATGCAAGGATGGCTAAAGAATTATTTATGAACTAATTGTATTAGTTTACAAGATTGATTCCAATTTGTGTCTCACCAACCAATCAACACTTACTATTTTTTAATGGTCATGAAATCCATATTACTATAATGAAAATCCAAGAGTGAAGGTCATTATGGATTGACTTTTACTAATTCTACCATCTCACACTTCACACTTGAAGTATTGTTAATAGATGTTTTTTTAAAAATTTTGGACATTCAAATCATATTCAAATCTGAAAGAGTAGTGTGGCTAGCCAAGTTTCCTAATATTTAAATTAATAGGATAGAATTGACAATACTTGGTAGTAGGGAATTTAGAAAAAAAATCCAATTATAAACATTACAACAAGATTCAAAGGGATAGGTATATGGCCACTTAATCCTAATGCCTCATTGAGGACATGTATCCTAGTGACACATTTTAGATTAGTATACATGATAATGCTTATGGAGTGTAGAAATTATATCTTAAGAGTTGATTTTTTCAGAAGTAGAAGTGGTAAATAACCTGCTTACAGTAGGGGAATTACATCCTACAACACTTGAACCATGGGTACAAAAATATAATAATACACCTAAAATAAATTCTTTGGAGGGTGAAGTTTGTGTTAAAATATGAGACTTGACATGATCAATACGAACATGGAATTATTCTTCCAAGCCAACCATCATGGTTATTGGAGGGAGTTATGAATTTGGGAATTAGCTTACATTCGTAGCAAGAAGAAGATGGGCTTTCCTTCCCATATCTCCCACCCACATTGAATGAGTCTAAAATGGTACACACTATGTTGATTATAGAGGCTGGGATATGGATATAAAGCTATAGATTTGGTACAAATTCAAGATAATGGGCCAGTTATCAACAAAATTCAACATACCACTAATACAAAATTGAATAATTCATTGGGTTTCCAAACCAACTTAGACTTCAAAAATTCCTCAAACTACCTATTCACATTTTCAATGAAAGATCAAGGAATACAAAGGACAATGGGATTTCTTTGTGTTGGAAATCTCAACTCCTAACATTAGATGGTTACATGACTCTTTTTGGGGAGCAAGAGCAAGGGAAGAAATCACTTGAAGAGTTGAAATTAAGAAAGAGAAAAAAATAGAGGAGAGAAAAGCATTGCAAATTGTTGCAAGAGAATAAGGAGCAAGAAAAGATAGATAGAGGCATTCAATGACAAGAAATAGAATAAAAAATATTAGAAAGGTAGGAAAAAATAAAAAAAATGGTGCAAGTGAGAATCCCAAGGGACCAACAAAGAAGGGAAAAATAATTTGAGTTGGAAAGGAGGAATTTAGAAAGACAATATACTAAAACCTTTATTTGAACAACATGCATTATTTAGGGATATGATTAACATCCATGTTCCTCACTATTCTAGTACAATGAATTGTATAGGTTTGATCTCATTAAGCATGTAACTAGCACTCCAGTTCCACCAATAAGGAAGGAGAACATGGGTGGTATAACTTTTTCAATTTAAACTAGACAACGACAAAATCTATCACATCAATTTCATTGTCTTTTCCCTTATGGTTTTAGTTAAAAGGGTTGTCTATTTTTTTGAATGCAATCATTGTACATAAACAAGTTTGATATTATAGCCTAGGGAGACATATTTTTTGCATGTTGTATGTCAGTTGAACTATACCTACTGTCAATTATGTATTACATATTTATGTCTACCATTTTCCAATGAAATGTCTTAATATATTCAATCAATAACATTTCAAATATGTGTCTTCCATTTTTTAATGAAATATTTTTTATCATTTGTTAATGATTCAAGGCAAGTGCAATTATGAATGCCAAATGCTCAACATGAAAATTATTTGTGCATAATCCACTCATATGTTGATTAAAACTATATCTAGGGAAGAGGTTTGCATAGTGGGATATACTATCTTATATGGCCCACATGGAGCATCATGTGAGATGAAGGCCATTTTTTTCTCATTGTTCATGTAGTGAGATGGAAAAGTTAAAAATCTTCTTTTCAAGGGTGTCCTAGTTAGCTTCCACATGGAGGATGGTGAGAAGAGGAGACTCCATGCATTTTCTTACCATTTTAAATGTTGACTAAAGGAGGAACACAAGGATCCCTAACTTGGTAGTTTCCAATTTCCCTAGTATGTATAGACTCTGTTGCAAGATCGCAAAATGGATGGAAATGTTATAATATTCAAACATGTTAACATTTATCCCTTATCACCTCACACTTCATTTATAAACGATCACATTAGCTTCATGCCCTTCACATTTTGATGTTTTAGATGGTACCAATTTTTGAAATGATGAAACCTTTAATACTACCTATTGTAGCATTAATTTTCCACCACTGCTTCACTACCAAACATCTTCTTCTTGAAGGATCATTTGGTTTGGCACTAGAATTTTTCTATTATCTTTTCCCCATGGTTTGAGTGAAAAGGGTTGTCTATTTCTTGCACTATAATCATTATACACACAATTTTTTTTATTGTAGCCTAGGGAGGCGTGTATTACATATTTATGTCTTCAATTTTCAACTAAAACATGTCAATATATCCAATCAATAGTATCTCATATATTTATCTTTAATTTTTCAATGAAATATTTTTTGTAATTTGACTATGATACAAGGAAACCATGAATCCCAAATTCTCAACAATAGACCTATTTTTTTACAACCAGCATAAAACTTATTTGTGTACAACCAAAATAAAACTTAAAATTCATTTGGTTGAATACATTTTTGGCAAAAGTCTTAAATTTTTATCCTCTTGTTTGGTTTGTAATTGAAATTGAATTAATTTTGGATTGCTTCATGTGAGATGAGTGGATAGATTTTATGGATGTTAAGAAAATAGAAGTTGGTAATAAGTTTTATAGTTGATTGATTTATGTTCACCTATTTTGATGGCTCGATTGGTGAGACTTACACATTTCAACGTAGTGTTAGGAAAATTAATATTAGACTATTGGTTTTAAATGTTTTAAATTAGAAATGTGTACAAGCTAGTGTAAGCTTCTAATGAAATATATCCCATGCCTATACAATTGTAAACTTTATAATATATAAACATTGTAATATAATACTATGAATTGGTTACAAATTGGTGCTCATATGGACATTTTTCTAGACTTCTTAGCAAGTTCATTAGTAAAATGTGGAAGTTGTAGTAGGACATAATCATGGTCTTATAGACCTTTGGTAGTGATTTAACTCAGCTCAATTATTGCAAGAGATTGATTCAATTATCCATTATTGGAAATAACATTTACCATAACCTAAAGAAGTTGGTTTGTAGAGAGCAGCACTTCTTATTGATCTAGTGATAGGTTACGAGATATGACATGCCTTGGAAGGTGAGATTAGAAAAATGCATTTTCTTTTACATGTGGATTAGTCTATTCTAGTTTTCTAATAGATAACTTTGATTATTTATCAATTTTATTGTAGTTTCTTCTTCAATTGACCTTAGGGGAAGCTATAGATATTTTGAATTTGAAGCAATAATTTTAATAATCCACTTCAAACTTTTCTTTATAGTCAATTTTAAGGCATATATTTCCTTGGTGGTCTAGCTAAAATAGTAATCAGAATCTACTATTTTTAGGTTCAAAGGAGAAAGATACATATCATTTTATATGACCAAACCTATTTATAATCTAGAACCTACATCATAAAACGTGATTTATGAAGACCCAATTTTGCATAATGTTCCCCTAAACCTAAATTGTAGACACCTCTAGTTTAGTAAATCTAAATAAAACCCAAAACTTTAAGAAACTTAAAAAAAAACACACTTTAAACAACTTAAACACAATAACTGCTAAGACATATGGGTCAGTGTAGGATCATGGGGGTCCAAACTAGGCCCCTAAGTGGCAATGAAAATTCAAAAAATTAAATTTATGCAACTTGACATAAAAATTTGAATAGGATATTAACATAATTTTAAAAATACATGTAACAATAGAATTCGTAGAAAATTGAATGTAGTTTCTAAGCTACTAGTGTTTTTTTTGGATAAAAGTAAATCTATTTGGTGAAAATTTAAAATTTCAATGTAGTAGTACTAAATTTTTTAGGAAAAAATAAAAAATAAAGTGTTTTTCCAGCCACCCTAATGGGGAGAAAAAATAAATATTTTTCCAAATCTTGCAATATAAGTAGAGGACACATGCCTAGATGTGACACATATTTTTTTGTAATTATTTTGCAAGTAAATATTTAGTTATGAATTTTCTAATAAAAATTTCAAAAAAAAAACCATTTGTCTAGCCACCCTAACTTGGTCAAGAAATTATGATTTTTTTTTTAATCTATAATTTGTGAAGCATGGTGTGTGGTGCATCTTTTAGATTAAAAAAAAATGTAGCCGTTTAAAAGTTATAGATGTTTTTCAATCAACCTATCAATCAGGACTTTACACATAGTGCATGTAGAAAATCAATAATAATTACCTATTAAATTTAAAATAAAACATATCTTATATTAGTATAATGTTGTCAATTTGCTAAACAAACCCTTTTCGTTTCATCAAAATCAAATGGAAAAAAGTTGTCAACACGAAGGGTGAAGTTCAAAAACTCTTGCAACCCCTGTAAACATGTTGGGGATGTTGACTTTTTTGGTTGGTAGCCCCCAAGCCAAATACCGAAGTAGTACCAAAGCAAAACAAATATTCATTTGTTAAAAGCAGAAATATTAATATATAAAGATCTATATATATTACAATTTAAGATGTTATAATATTAATATTACTATAAATATTTATGTATATTTTATATTAGTATATATAATTTATATAATATTATTTATTCATAAAAATATATTAATATTATATTTATTATAATATTATGTATATTAATATTATAATTATAATAATATTTATATTTAATAAATATTAATATATCTTATTATTAAGATATTAAGATATATTAATATTATATAATATTATATTATTTATACATATATAAAATATATATAATATATACACACTAATATATTAATTTTAATATATAGAGAAAAGTATTTACACATAATGAAACGGGTACCCGTGTATCCATTCTTAAATTGAATGGATATCCATTATTTCAAACTTAAGAAATCTATTATATGTTATAACTTATTTATTATATTATATATTATATATTATGTATTATATGGTATATTGTATATATTACATATTAATACTAATTTTCTAATATATATTATATTTATATATATTAATGTACATTTTTACTATATAATATATTGTATTATTCTTAAAATCGGCATCGAACCGACATCAAAGATCAAAATCAAAAATCGAAAAAATCAAAATCAAATCAAAATCCGATCAATCAGGCAGATCATCATCAGATCAAACAGAATCAAGATCATCGTCGAAAAATCAGATCATCATCCTTCAGGAAATCGCAAGATCAGATCTGTCAATCACGGCAGATCATCAAATCGAGCTTTTTTTTTTTTTTCGAATCAAATCATCAAATCAAAGCGCATCCAGATCATCGTCAGGCGCTTGCAAGAGATCATCAAAAGGTGGGAGATAGGGATTGGTAGGGTGGGAGGGAGAGAGAGAGAGGAGATAAGGATTGGTAGGGTGAGAGGGAGAGAGAGAAGGAGGGAGATGTGGAGGAATTCCATGTGTCACACCTCAAGAAGGCGCTTGGGCATAATATTGTTGTCTCTATTGGTTTACCTTCATTGGATGAGGAAGGCAAATTAGTTTAGGTGCTAGAGATAGTCACTGATTTCAAAGAGCGTTCTTTGAGGAGGAGGTCTATCAAAGAGTATCTGGTGAAGTGGAAGAATTTTCCAGTTGAGGATGCTACTTGGGAGGATGAGTAGATTTTGCAGCATCCAGACTTGTGATTGATTGGGGATAAGTAATCTTGGGGAGGGAGGACTATAATGTCTCCTTCTCAATACTATAAATTTCTATAACTGTTAGCCTATTTTTGAAGACCCATAGGCTACTCGAAGGTGTTTAGGGTTTCCAAGATTCTTGGAGGTTTCTCGTTAGTTTTTTAAGATTTTTTTGTAGGAGTTTTCCAAAAGGGTTTCTAGGTATTTTTGGGTTTTCTAAGAACCTTGGTGGGCAATCACTGTTATTTTTAGTAAGTCACTATTGCTTCTTAGAATGTGCTTATTTTGAGATTGGAGTCACTATTTTTAGCAGTATGATAGTTTTAGTAAGTGTTATTTCTAGCAGTGGTCTTGGTAGTAGTTTAGTATAGGGTTACTATTTCTAGCAGTGGTGGCAGTTGCAGTGGTTGGCATCCTAGTATTTTTAGTAGTTGGATTTTTCACCATCTTTGGAGTTCAAAAATGGAAAGGATGGTAACTTAAGTTCATTTTATATAATGTTGTCACTTTTTGACCCCCACACCTAGGATGATCAACTTAAGTTGTTTTAAAAGGGGGAATATGAGTTGGATGCCAAGTTTGAGGACTTAAGCATTTTAAAAGTTAAATTTGTACATATTCAAAGGTGTATGTCAAAAGTGAAGGGGTTAAGTTATTTTAATAAAATACAATATTCTCCAAATGTGGCATCCCATTTTGAGAGGGAAAAGCAATTCAAATTCTCAAGTCTCAAAGGCTATATAATTCCCTCACTTGCTCTAATTTTTTCATGCTAATTTGATGTAATGAACTATTATCAAAATGAAAAGTGATCTCCTTGGGCTTTGAGGATGAAATCCCTCTAAGTTAGCTTCAGCTTTGAGATTGAAAGATATCTACTAGCTAAACAATGTTGTAGTGCCATCTCAAGGGTTACAGTTGAGCTTACTATGGTGATGGCTATCTTATTCCTTTCAAATACTTGCTATTTTTGATGTCTTCTAGGTATATTTTGGTGTATGTGTGATGGTTTGCACCTTTGGGGGCATTTTTGTGTGTTATATTAGACTTTGATGTTGTTGGTTCATGCCTAATTGATCCACCTTTTTGCTCATGCTAGACGGAGAAGTGAATATCATTTTGTGGGTGTTGGTTCATCGTTCTTCTCATGCTTGGGCACCACTTTGCTCAAGGTTCGGTAATTTTTTATTGAGAAATGGACTTTTAAGAGCTAGTCAACCTACCTAGGAGGTTGTACCACTTGGTTGGGGGGTTTATTGGTATTTGTGCCGATTCTAATCAGTCTTGTTTATGGAAGATTACTGTCTTGTTTGGCATTCTAGTATTATGGAATCATTTGCAAGTGGTTTGGTGAGATTTCGTTTAGTATTGGAGGAGATATGCTCATTTCATGAGGGTTGGTTGGGGTTTTGTGCTTGTTGTTCATGCATATCAAACTATTGCACTAGTCATATCAGACCCAATACTCCTTTATCTTCTCATTTTTTATGATGCCTAATCATTCCTATGTTGCATGGATTGTGTATTGATTCAGTGGGCTATCATGTTGACTTGATTATCTCATAATACATTGTATTGAACACTCATTGTAACATTGAATTGGTAGTACCAATCAATGATTTGATTCTTCTTATTTTGGATACTTACCCCATTGAACAAGTGGTGCTCCCACTAAATAAGTGGTTGAGCTTTCTTTATGTTACTTGCTACTCTCTCTAAATAAGTGGTTGAGTTCTTTATTTACTTTCTTGTTATTGCCCATTGAATAAGTGGAGGTTGGTCTGTTTTCCACCAAGTGCATTTTCCTTTGTTGTAATTCCTGTTGAATAAGTGGATATTTACTTTCATGCACTATATTGTGATTAATCACCCCATTGAAGAAGTGGTAGCTTAGAGTAATTTTAATATTGTAAGCCACACTATTTTCTCTCAACTTTTCCACATCGGGATCTAGGTGATCAAAAAGTGGAAGGTGTTTGTTTCTAGTTAGCTTATCTTTCCAGTAATTACAAGATCCCCTTTTCACTGTATTCTCTCACTAGTGCCCATACTAAGATTTGGGTGATCAGAAAGTGGAGGGTTTCTTATTTAGTTTCTTATCCTTGCATTTTAGCTAATGCTAATGGGTGAAATTTGTGGAAAAAAATGGAGTGGATATTATAGGAATGTGTCAAGTACAACAAACTGCCAACCAACTTCTTGTATAATGTAGCATCTATTGAAGGAGTAGAACAAGTGGGAGACAAAACAACACTTGATTGCATTGGTGTGGGGGTGGGCTTGCAATCAAGCATGCCAAACCTTTGAAGCATATCAAGAGCATACTTCTACTAAAATATGGAAATCCCCTCTGAAGATTAAATAACCTATAAACCAAGAAAGTAGTGCAAAAGGCTGAGATCTGTCATCTCAAACTACTCCATCAAAGCTCGTTGAACACTCTAAATCATGGAGGATGAGCTACTTGTAAGAATCAGATCATCTACATATAACACTAGAATCAAAAGAACATCTTCATGTCTTTGAATGTACACTTTGTGATTAGAATGACATCATGTGAATCCAGAAGAAATTAGAAAAGAGTCCATCTTCTCATACCAAGCCTGAGGGGCTTGTTTGAGACCATATAATGAACAAAAAAGTTTTAAAACTAGTGAAGATTCCTACAAAAACCCCTGTGACTGCTCCATATAAATCTCCTCATGAAGGTCACCATGTAGGAAGGCACTCTTCACATCCATCTGAAATATTGTTCATTCCTGTGAAGCTGCTAGAGAAAGTACAAGGCAAATAGAATCCATCTTGGAAACAAGAGCAAAGGTCTTAGAATAGTTGATTCCCTCAACCTAAGAAAACTCCTTTGCAACAAGATGATCCTTATACTTATTTTGATGGAACCATCTAAAAAATATTTGATATGGTACACCCACTTGTATTGAACCAACTTTCTTCCCTTAGGAAGAGAAGCAAGATCCAAAGTATTATTCTTTATTAGTAAATAATACTCCTCCATGGCCCTATCCCACTCAAGAGTACCTATCGCATTTGAAATTTTTTGAGGATCATCCAAAATGGCATGACTCAAAAGACTAAAACCTAATGTTTGTGACAAGTACGATTGGAATCTGAAGGATCACCTGCCAAAGATCCAACTGCATCAAGAGTATTGTGAGACCACTTGGGTAAAGGGTGAATATCTGGAGATGGTGGTAAAGGTAGACCATCATCATCATCCTCAAGAGATAAGGAATCCTCCAGAGATGAAGTGAGAGGAGTAGGCAACAAGGGATAAGTTGGTGATGAAGAATCCATTTAAGGAAAGTGCTCATCAAAGTAGACATCTCATCTAAATAAGACCTCTCTAGAATCAAGATCAAACAACCTATATGCCGTAGCATCCTCATAGTAGCCAACAAATATGAGTGGTCAAATTTTCCTCTCCATGGATTTTTGTTGAGCATTTGGAATGTATACCCAAGCCTCACTACTAAAAACTCTAAATGAAATACATCGGGTTTGACATGTGCCCAAGCCTCCTTACGAGTCATATGTCATAATGCCTTATGAGGCATCCAATTCTGAATGTAATTGGAACAATTCACTACCTCAACCCAGAATGAAGAATCCATATCTTGTGACTGAATCATACAATTGGCCATCTCTCGTAAAGTTTTATTCTTTTTCTCAACAACACCATTCATCTAAGGTGTGTAGGGAACTATAAGTTGATGTTGCAAACCATGCGCAATGCAAAAGTCCCTGAAAGCTTGATTGTCATAATCCCCCCATTATCTATGTGTATTTTCCTGATAGAAAAACTAGACTGCTTCTCCATAAATACCTTGAAGATCCTGAAGGAATCAAAGAAATCACTCTTGTACTTGAGAAAGTACACCCATCTACGCTTAGAGAAGTCATCAATAAATGTGAGCACATATTTGGACCCTAAAAAAGGAGTCAAAAAGGACATAAGGTCACTATGTACCAACTCTAAGGTGCCTTAGCACATGTAGCTCTACTCATAGGTTGATCCCATAATAGTGGTTTACAATTTTTGGCCAAACTGGACACTGAAATTATTATTTTTAACTAAATCTTCACATTCGGGCACCTATAGCGGCTAAACTGTGAGGAATTTGAAGATGGTGCAAACTAGAGTCTCATCAAATTTTGTCTGTAGATTCTAAAAATATTTTTTTCAAAATTTTTGGAATCAAATTGCACTTCTTTTTCCATCTCCCCACGAAAATAGATTTTTTTTAGAAAACAACATTTTTAAAAAGTGACTCACACCGTATAACGCATAACTTTTTTTCCATGAAGGATAAAAATCTAATTCTTTCAAATTTAGATTTGTAACTCTGATATCTAGTGCTTCCACTTGGTTAGATATTTTTTTATTGAATTTTTTTTCCTTAATCAAGTTTTAAACTCAAACGAATTACAATTCAGACACAGCGCAACTATATAACGCGTAACTTTTTTTGTATATGTCAAAATTTAATTTAATTTTTTGTTGGATCAAGGACTTCAATATCTGGTGCACTCATATTTTTCAAAAAAAAATTTGATAATCTTCTATTTTTCCACATGTGAAGAACAAAGAAATTCATTTCGATGAAAAACCTATGTTTAATAAAACTTAAAAAACAAATACATAACAAAACCAAAACATATTAAAATTATATTCATTGGATAGCTTGTTCTAGGAATACCATAATCATTTGAAATAAATTTTAAATGAATTCATTTGATCCCCCAAAATCTAAATCAAAAGTGATTTTTTATCAGCATTTTGATAGGTGTAAAGGAGACGCATTTATAGGTATGGTTTAAAACTAGCGAGGTTCTATCCAAGGGGGTTTGATCTAAGGTGATTTGATCAAACCCTCTTCAATTGGAATCCTTAAAATGGAACTTTGTAAGGATTAAATCATTATATTTTCTAAAATATGTGATTTCAATTAAAATTCGTTCCTCTCAGGAATTGTAAACCACTATTATGATAGCACCTCATAGGAAAAGAATCAAGCGGTGATGTTTTCTAAGAATACATCCTCAACAAACACCATCAGTATAGGAAATTTTAGGGATCCAAAACACCAATGCATGTGTGCTCATCTACTGGAGATATCTATAATTGACATGGCCAAAATGCTCATGCCAAAGCTTACTCACTAAATCTGCATGTGCTATGAGAGATGAACCGAAACTAGTTGAGCTTTGAAATCCATCAAATATGTATAGTTGTGATGCAGAATCAACACTCCCAGTAGCTACAACAAGATCATAATCATGGAGGTCTTGAATAACCACATCATGCAGTGAGAACTCAACTATCCAACCAGTGCCAAAATGACAAATTTGATAAACTAAGAGAACTTTGGTTGAAATGTCAAGAACAACAAGTACATTCTGAATAAAACCACCTTCCAGTTGAATAGAACCTAAACTAAAAACTGAAAGTTGAGTGGAGTCACCAACTACAATCTATGAGGTGCCAAAATGTGAAAGAGTGGTAACAAAATCTCAGGTATGTGTCATGTGGTGAGAAGCACTAGAATCAAGTATCCATGTAGATGTTGAAGGTAAGGCCCGTGCAAAAAGAGTATGATCCTTCTCTATATATGTGGAGGAAGAATGAGGTGATGAGATGTTATCCTCTAAAGCCTCTAATCTCTTCCAATGTTTGGTAACTAGATGTCCTTCCTTGCCACAAAAACTGCAAGGTTCACCTGATTTCTTCCTTGTCTTGGAGGAAGACTCGTCATACTTAGAATACTTATCATTCTTGGGATTAGAATGTGGGATTTGTTCTAACTTTGGAGGTGGCTTGGAGGGATTCTCACTGCCTGATGAATCTATCTTAGTATTTTGATTCTTCTTTTGTTTCCCATTAGATGGTTGAGCTACCAAGGCATGGTTTTTTGAACTTGAAAGAGCATCCAACTGAACCAACTTTGACTATTCTCTTGTCAAATGCGCACAGAAAACCTCAAAGGTAGGCATAGGAAAAGAGTAACCCAACACATCATGGTAGAGTAAAATTTGGAAGAGAAGACCTAAAATGGGAAGCCTCGAAGCTTAGAAAAAATTAGGTAAATGCACCTTGTGTTAATTTTATTCTTCCCACAACCATGTAAAAGTGATCTAAGGAACTTAAATTTTACTAGAAAATCCTCAATGGAGGAGAAGGAATTAGGTACAAAAGAATTCAACTATGCCTCAATCTAAAGTTCTCAAAACTCATTGATGGTGCCAAAAATATCACTAAACTTCTTCCACATAGCTCTAGGAGTAGTGCAAGACTCAAGATGAACAAGTAGACTACTTGAAATATGGAGTGAAATCAATCCCATGGCCTCATCCATCTTGTTCCAACACCAGCACCAGCACTATGTTGAATAATCTCAAATTGATGATTCAATGTTGGTTGTACTTGATCCAAAGTGAACCATAAACCCTTGGACATGAGTAATCTAGCCATATGAGCTTTCCAAATGTGATAGTTGTGTGGCATTAAATGTTCAACTAAAGAGGTTTCTGCCATGGAATTTAAGGTTTTTGAAATAATGTTTGAAAGGTTTTTTTATTTTCTAATGTTTGTAGATATAGAAAGCAAGAAAATACCACCACAACACGAAAAACCAAACCCCAATACAACTGTAAAAGCAAAAAAATTAAAAAAGTAAAATTCACTTTATACAATTATTTTTGTACATGGTGAGTTTTCTGGAAAAATGGTTTGCAAATCTAGATAGAGCATTAAAGCACCTTTTTGATGCCTATTTGTTTGTAGAAAATGGAGCTCGTGTTCCTAAGTTGTGCCCCTAGAAACACAACATAGAAGATCTATATTCAACTGATTGTAAAACCTTTTTTGGGAAAAAATCAAGAAACAATATTTGCACCACTAGATTGGGCTCAGAACCAGCTTTCCAACGATATAAATTTTTCAAAAAATGGACAATTGACACCCAAGTTATACCCGATTTTGTGAAAGTTGCACAATATGCCTTGAAAGAGCACTCAAGGGGCTAAAAAAGGCTCGGCCCCTAGGCATATGGGTGCCTAGTTACAAAGTTTGGGGGATTTTTCGAGGCCCCCTGGTTGCTAATATGACCAGGGGTTGGCGATTTAGTGTGAGCTAAAGACCAGTGGCACTACGACGGAGCGGTGGTGACAGTGGCAGAGCAGAGCAGCAAATGGGCTGAGCAGTGGAAAAGGAAATGCCAAGGAACATTCCTTAAGCAATTAATAACCGCCCGGATTTTTTTAAAAGCTCCCCAAATTATATTTTGTTTAAAAAAAATTACCACTACAATTAAAAAATTTCCATTTTTTTTATAAAACTGCAAAAAAAAATTGCAACCAAGCGCCTGCACATGATTAATGGCAGCGTACCAATATGGTTATATGGTTGCATATGACTATACAACCATGTATGGTTGGATGGATCCGTATGGATCTATATAGTTGAATGAAATTCTTTGCCTCATAAAACGTGCCCTCCAAAAATTTGCCTCCAAATTTCAAATTCTTTGTTTTCACGAAATGCAATTGATCTATAGGTTTTCAACCATTTCAGACGCAATGGAAAGGTTTTTTTGCTCTAGGATACACCAAAAATTTGCTCAAGGTTGGATCCCTCAAATTTTGAATAAGAAACTACAAATCTAGAGCTCTGATACCATGTTGAGGTTGCAAAACCAACTCCACTAAACCTAGAAACCACCTAAAAGCAAATATCCTATCACAAAAGAGGAGATCAAAGGCACAATGGTGCTTGACAACCAGAAAATGAATTGATGGAAAAACTTGAATGATTAATTACAATAATGAATCAATCCTTATGAAAATGAGATACACGCCCTAGAAGTGAAATCCTAGGAGAGGAATAAATCAGCCTGTGACAAGTGTCACAATCCTATGCAATGATATACCATAAGCTAATTTAATAATGCAAAAGAGAAATCCTAAGTTTAGCTTAAGCGAATAAAGCAAAGGGGACCAAATAATTAATCAATATGAATTAATTAATTAGGTGATTAACCTATTACTCTAACATACTAGAGAGGATCAAATTTGATAATTCTACCATATTTTCTTTATCTTTCCACAAGAAAAATCTATTATAGTATCAAAGACATGGAAGGGTGGATATCATCCTATAAAACATATAATATAATCTGCATACTTTCAATCACTATAAAGATCCACTTGAATTCCATCCATGTAGATACATGAGATTTGCAATCGGAGCGCTTATATATGTGAAATAAGTAGCATTGATTGAAGAGATTGCTAAATCTAAGAAGTTGTAGCATTGATTGCAAAGGTTGTTGCTAAATTTAAAATGTTGCAATATTGATTGCAAATATCATTGTTAAATCTAAAATTTTGTAAAATGATCACGAAGATCATTGCTAAATCTAAAAATTTGTAGCGTTAATCAGATAGATCATTGCTAAAACTAAAAATTTGTAGCATTTCGATTGTTGCTAGATGTAAAAGGTCACAATGTTGATTATAAATTCATTGCTAAATATAAAAAATTGTAATGTTGATCATAGAAATCATTGTTAAATTAAAAATTTGTAGCGTTGATTACAAAGATCATTGCTAAATCTATAAAGGTTTTGATCACAAAGATCATTGGAAATGGTAAAATAGTATATTGAGTGTTAATATTAAAAAGTTAAGTGGTGGTCACAACTTTGAAGAATGTCATCATTAGATGAATTTTTTTTTTCTTTTATCAAACTTCACCTCATTTATTTATAGGATTATGAAAGACATCTTGTTATGGATAATGATGAACAAAGAAAAGGAAAGGTTTGTCAATATTACAATTGTTTTGGTTATTTTGAGAGACAATGTCTCAGAAGCAAAGGTATGAACAAAGGTACTCAAAGGTGTTAAAAAAGGATGCGTTTGTATATATATATATATATATCTATTAAATAAAGCTTAATTACAAAAAGAACAATGCAATTAAAAAATGAACTGCACATAGAAGCGGAATAGACCAATACAAATAACAAGCACAAAAGCATAATAGAAACAAAACAATGTACATAAGCCTTAAATAAAGCTAAATAATTGCATGAAGTTGACACATTGCCTCATATTTCTAGTATAAGTTTGTATACTTTTGAGAAGGCATTGGTGTTAAATGCTCTTCATTTGTACATGGACAGCTAATAAATCTATTTGTTATAGGTGCTCCCATCATCTAGTTAAGTTGTATGATAAAATAAAATTTAAAGATGATATTAAAAAATATAAACTATATTTAATCACACCCCCACACATGTCATAAATAATCATTGTGATACTGTTATCAAGATTCAACCGTGTAGTTTTACGAGTCAAACTCATTGACCCATGTTTCATGAGTAGTGGTTCACAAGAACCCAATGAAGACCGAGTGCTTCACCTCTGTGAGCATTACCTAGATGCAACGAGTGCTAAGTGGTTCCCCTGTGTGAGCATCACCTAGATGCAATGAGTGCTAAGTAGACCATTCATTATCATGAGAGATGGGTTCTTGTGAACTTCTACTCATGAAACATGGGTCAATGAATTTGACTCGTAAAAATACACGGTTGAATCTTGATAGCAATATCACAATTTGACATATTGTGGAAAATACCTCCTACTTATCAATAAACATCCATGTCAGCAAGAGACACATCTCTTTATCTATTTTAAAATCTTTGGATCCATAAATTTAACAGTAGAAAGAATCAATTGAAACTCTACAATTTCAAAGGAGATATGGACGACATCGACCGGTTAAGGCAGCCTTTTGTCCAGAAAAAATTAAGTCCCATTCAATGGAGGGTAGCGTAGATAGAAGAGGCTAGCGTGTGTTTTGCGTTAATATTGCGCTGATTAATGAATACGCAGGGCATTTTCTTTGATGCAGACGTAGATAGTGGTGCAATTTCCTCAAAAGCATTGTGAATTTTCTCAGCTGTTGCCATTTGATTGCGATTGAAGAGGAAGTGAAAGAAACAAGCTAATGAACGGAAGTAGGCTTGGGTTTTGCGAGATAAGTGATCAGAACGGCGAAGCAAAGAATATGAAGAAGAAAAAGACAGGAAGGATAAGACGAGTAGCAGGTAAGTGAATAAAGAGGATGGAGTAAAATACGTGGAAGAGCTTAGCCAGGAAACAATGGGGAAGGCGTTTGTAAGAAAAGGCGTTAAACAAGACAAATGAATTTTTAAACAAGACAAATGAATTTTCGGTACATTTTCCTTTCAAACTATCCTTTTATGTTGACTAGTGAGAAGCATCTTTCTTTAGGGGGTTTCTTCCCTTTCATTGAAATTTACAAGAAAGAAGACAATTAATATCTGACAAACTAACTTTACAGTATAAAAAAAAATCTGGAATCTACGTGTCCATCTTTATCCATCTTTATCGTGATGTCAAAAATGTGATCATTACTTTTATTCAGTTTATTCCCTTTCATTGAAATTTATAAGAGAGAACATAATTAATATCTAACAAATTTAACCCCACAGCACCAAAAAAATCTTGTGGAATCCACGTACCCATTTTCATCGTGATGTCAAAAATCTGATTACTACTTTTATGTGGTTTCTCCCCTTCATTGAAATTTACAAGATAAAACATAGTTAGTACCTAACTTAAGCCCGCATAATTCTTTCTTTAGGGAGTTTCTCTCCTTTCATTAAAATTTACAAGAGAAAACATAGTTATTATTGAATATATGACAAACTTAGCCCCAACATATAAAAAACAATCTTGTGGAATCTATGTCCATCTTCATGGTGATGTCAAAAATGTGATTTGGACATAACACTAGCAGAAAAGAATAGTTATTATCACTACTTTTAATTTTGCTTAATACGATTAGTTGTAAGAATAATATTTTCTTTGATTAAAATTAAATAGGAAATTTTATAGTTTTATATTTTATTTATAGTAAAAAGTGGTAAATAATTTTATTTTATTTTTTAATTATTGTTGATTATTGATTATTTTTTGTTTATTTTTGTTGTTGTTGATTTTGATGATAATGTTAAAATAGATTAATATTTATAATTTTATTTTAAAGTTTAATTATAAGAATTGATTAGTGTAATTAAATTTTACTTTTTATGAAGGTTTTCATATATATTAGTATAGAGAAATTTTTATTTTCCTTAAGAAATGTCTAGTTTAATTTAATAATGCATGTTCATAAACACACAATAATCTAGACTTCTAAACAAATAAGTTGAGGGCATTGATATTATGAATTATTGTGCTAATGAAATACACAAATATAAATAAAAACAATGGTGCTTAGCTTGATAGACAAAGAAGAAGTGATCCAAAGTGAATGTTATGAAATATAAAGCACAATGCGATCTATAATAGAGATTCTAAGATTGATATTCACCTTAGAATTAAAATATTCCTCTTTCTATATGCAAGGTTTAGTTTTTAATTGTCAATTTTCCTTTATTTTCTTTTCTGAAAATAGAGTGAACCATGTAAAAGACCTAAGAAAAATATTTTAGACATGTAAAGTAGGAGATATCATCAAACCTCAAGAGTATATCTTATGTGTTACCAAAGACAAGCTCTTGTGCTATATCATATCTAAGAAGGGTATTTTTATAAATACAAATATAATAAAAATTATTCTCAAGATTCCTCTTCTTAGAAGCAATAAAGAGAAAATATCAGTTTTTTTGGGAAGATAATCTTCATTGAGAAGTTTATATAAGAATTTGTAGAGATTGTTCATCCTTTGAAATGACTAATCTTAGATTGCTACATTAGGATTAAAGAGGATCTTCAAATATTTGCAAGCTACTTATGAGTATTCTTTATGTTATCACAATTATCATGTGAGGACTCCATATTTAGTTTGTATTAATGGATATGTAGATTCTAATTGGGTTGGTGATATTGATAGTAGAAGATCCATCAATGGATATATTTTTATGATGCTTGGTGGTGTCATTAGTTGAATGAATAGGTGGTAGGTTTTGGTCACTTTTTCATTATAGAAGTATATTATATGGTAGCTACTCATGCTTTTAAGAAACACATTTCATTTAAGAGGCTATGTTTTGGTATTGCGCTAGATACATGGACTATTATAGTTCTATGAGACAATTGGAGTGCCATATGTCTTGAAAAGAACTCAACTTTCCATGTGAGGATAGATCATATTGATGTTTAATATCATTTTTTTGACAAGGTAAAGGATGAGATTGTAATGTTGGAGAAGTTTGATACTTTGATGAATGTTATAGATTCTTTAAAAATCCCACAAGCATAGATAAGTTTAGATGGTGCAATGAATCTATGGGCCTTTCCACCTTTAGTAGCTAGATTTTAATGTTGGTAAGTTTGTCTTTTTCTCTTTCAAGGTGATCAACAAGTGGGAGAATATTAGGAAAAAGTGTCTTAATCTTACATTCTAAATATTAAATTTAATATATTTTGTATACACCTATGTGCAAATTGTGCCTAAAATAAGAAAATAAAAACATTCAAATTGATCATAGAATTAAGGTACAAAACTAGGAAATCTATAAAAACATAAAACAATCAAATTATTTCATATTAAATTCCTTTGTTACACAATGAAGTGGATTTTTTCGAATAATATATGATATTTGTGCTTATAATTTGAGAGAATAAGATTACATTCCAAGTTGTTAAAAAGGATTGAGTTGGGGTTGAATTTATAAATTTTTGATTGGAAAGATCAATGGCTAAAATTTATTGGCATCTCTCAAAAAATGAAAGAGTGACAAGTGGTAAGAAGAGGTTGGATGAGGCTGGAGACTCCAATATAGGTGGAGAATTAATAGTGGAGATTTTACATGGGAGTTAGTGGATGGATGTGATTGAGATAGGGTGCTTCTTCAAGTACCTTTGGAAGATTCCTCATAAAGGTGGGTCTTGTCACCATCATATCCTTGGAGTACAAAGGGAATTAAAATTCGAAAGAAAATGATTCATACCTTCAACGTACATGGGAGAATTAAAAGGATCATTTAAGGTTGACCATGCCTTGGAGAACCCCATGAGGATACTTGATATGATGTGGATTGTAGGGATTTGGAGTGGTCAAATCCTCACTCAATCATTGATTAAGACGTGCATAAGGATTAATGGGTAATGAAGATTAGCGGAAGATTATGCATGATGGGTAAAAAGTAGAATTAAAATTATTTATTTAATTTTGGGAAAAAGGGGAACATTAAGATAAGGAAAATAATTAGAAATAAATATTTACCATAGGTGATTCCCCCTCGAGAGGGTAGGTGAACGGAAAGAAACATGGATTACATCCGGAAAGAAGAAAAGGGCTGAAGAGAAAAAGGCTAGGATGCAAAAATGGCAATAAGAAGGGGGATTGGGGTCAATAAATAGGATTCGAGGGGTAAGAAATATTTATTTTTACCCTAAGAAATAATGATTTGGAAGAGAGGAGTGAAGAGTAATAGAGAGTTAACAACGAATGTACCAGCAGTGAAGCACCGCGCGGACCACGTGAGGACAACCAGAAGGAGCGACAAATGGGTACGCACTTCAAAAATTTCTTTTAGGGGTAGTTTAGGGAATTTAATGGAGAGTTAAAAGATACGTGGGACACTTACGCGGATCACGATTTGGCAGGTGCGCAAAGGAATCGGCGAATCCACCAAAATCTTGGCGAATGTGGAGCGCTTCAGCAAATTCATGGAATTTTCAACAAATACGTCAAAAACTGATAAATAGAGTATTAACTGGGAAAATCCATCATGTCTCGATTAGTATGTTGAAAATGGCGTCCAGCAAATCTATCGAGGAAAATGGAAAAAATGGTTGAGGGAGGGTATGATTTTGGGTTGTCGTTTTGGCTAAACATGATAGGCTAATGGATGGTTGTGATGTGCAAATGAAACTAAGTACATGATAGGCTAATGGATGGTTGTGATGTGCAAATGAAACTAAGTATTAAGGTCACCTAGGGGAGGAGATGAGCACATTTCATCTCCCAACAAGGAAGATTATTGTGACTCTAGAGTATGTTTGGAGGATCTTGAGACTCCCAATCACAATACGATTAGTATACAAAACAAACCGTGGTATAAACGTTTTACTGATATATTGTTATGGAGGGTTGATATTCCTCATACAAGGAGGCAACTCAACATAGATGGGTGTAGAGGGTTGGTGTTAGATGTGGCACTTGTCATGGTGGCTCTTTTCATCAACATATTATTGCTTGAAAAGAGAGACACTTCTCAAAGGGCCTAGCAGACTGCATTGCAAAAATACTAGAGCACAAGAGAAGGTTCATGTGGGGAGTGTGCATGTTAGCACACCTGTATAGATACATGCACATGGTGTGTTATAGACATAGATCCAACATTGGTCACATGACACTACTAAATATTTGAGCACATGAGAACATTTCAGTGTGTTGACAAGTGGGAGATCGAGTAGTGTGAGATATAAAGGAGACAATTGTATACAACTGGTGTAGGGTTCTACAATATCAAGAGGTAGAGGGATTGAGGACTAGTGATGACTACTGGATGAGTTACAACCAAGTGCTATCACCTAAAGTCCATAAATGGAGGATGGGGGATGGAAAGAGGATATGAGTGTGTAGTAGTATATGCTAACATCGTTTAACTTGATTGAAATTTATGACTTTTTGATCGAGTGGTATAGGCCAAATAGGTTTATGAGCTAGTTTGGTATTACACAAGACGTGACAACAAGGCATCATGTATTTGCATAAGTTGTGAGGGAGGTAGGAATGTGGGAGACATGAGGTAACACAAGTGTGGAGGAACCTTGCAGAAGTGATCTAGGATCCCCATGCAAGGGTAGATAATGAAGTGATGAAAGTTTCCTATAGGGCATATGGTGGAGGAGATAGTAGTCGATGCACTTCATGTCACTACAATGACAGGGCATGATTGGCATGATGTAAGCCGCCATGCAGGAGGTGAGGAGGTTAGCATCGATCTGAGGCAAAGGAGGAGGATTAGTGAGGGGTTGAGCTAGAGGGAGAGGTAGAGGAAACATGGTGTTCAAAATGGTGGAAGGGGTAAGGGTGGAGGAAGGGGGAGAGAGAGAGGAGATGAGGAGTTGGTTGAGGAGGAGGTAATAGAGGTAGAGGTGGAGAAGAGTGGTAATCACATTAGTAGTAGTGAATCAAATTCATCAAGCTCTAAGAGCTCAGATCAGATAGAGATGGAGCTATCAGGGTAGAGGTCATCAGGATAGAAGGGGGAGAAAAAGGAGGATAGGGATAGAGTCAAGCATAGCCACAAGATGGAGATGGAGACTGTTGATCTTGAGGATAAGTTTGCGAGATCCTTGAGTGAGGTCAACGCTCTATGAATGGAGAGAACCTAGTTTCAAGGAACTAGGGACACCCTATAAGTTGAGAGGGATAGGTTATAGTTAGATAGGGACACCCTACAAGAAGAAAGGGATAGCCCCATTTTGGCCTATGACACCTATCAATTGGAAAGGAATAAGTTATTGACATAATTATAGAGGGTAGAGGTGGATGTGGTGTTATTGAGGATGGAGAGTGATACTGCTAGGAGCATGATAGGTGGATATGGAGTGTCACAGATGAGGATTTAGGTGGTGTGGTCATTACGAGAAGTGCAATATTGTTGTTTTTGTATGAGAATGTAGTACTAGCAAGACAAAGAGCACCTAGCTTTGTAGCAAGCAGTCGCTTAGGGAGATCAAGATCAACAATATCAAGATCTATTAAGCTAGGATTACTGGTCATGGGACTACCACCACTATGAGCAAGGGAGTGCAAGATCCTCAACATAGTCAGAGGGAGGCAATAGTAGCTAGTCTAATACACAGATTTTATGCATGTTGCTCAAGGGCATATTTTTTATCTTGTTCTACAGAGTTGATGCATTTATAATATGACATTAATGTATTCATGATTTGATGATATATATGGACATTATTAATTTTTGATATATGGGTTATATATATGCTATTGTTATGAATGGATATATGCAAGAAGATGGGAGACCAAAAATTGGCCACGCCACATTTTGGCCCCATCTAATTCATAATGTTAGCATATTATAAAACACTTGCATTATGGCTTGGTAGTGATTGAGCCGATGCTTGGTCACTTCCAAACCAAAACTTAAGTGTTTTATAACACATTCACATTTTGAATGGCATGAAAAAGCAACATCAAGAGGTCGAGTTCATCATAACTCAATCTTTAACCTATAAAATTATAATAGTTTGCAACCTTGGAGGAGTGCACTTGCCTTTGGTAAATCACCATTTCATCATCGAATTTCCACCAATATGCCAGTGTCACGATGCCCCCAAGGTTGAGGAGGTAATTTTTTGTTTTTTAGTATAAATAATTGATTAAATAGCTAGATAAAAATCATTTGAGTTAAATTTTTTTAATTTCTAAGGATTGTGAATCCTCTAGTGATTGAAGAAAACCCTCATTCCCGAATTCATGAAAACCCTAGTGAAGAACAACCACAACAAACCCCTCGAATAATGCCTCAACATCCTCTTAGGGCACAAGAAAAAATATTAGTATAAATAGAAGAACAACAAGAAAGAACTTGAGACAATAATTCAAAAGTTGAGAGATCCATCAAGAAAAACCTCCCATTGTTCTACCCTCATCACTTCGCTAGAATATATCATCTCTCACATAGATTATGTGAGTGGCCAAATTATCCTACAAACATTTAAAATAAAAAATATAAAAAATTGGACTTATGTGCATTGTTCACTAACCCACAAATAAATGCACCCCTACGCGACGCTTACAAGAGGTTCCCTATCCATTGGTGCCAATACCAAGGGATAAGGAATAATTTTTGGGATAGGTGATGGAAGGATTTTAACGATCTTCCATTCAATAAAAATGATGTCCCACAATATTGTTGAAAGGCGCAAGACAACTGAGACGGTGGGTGAATCAGATATCACCAAACTCAATCACAAATCTCAAACACTTATCAAATTCACTACTACTTTATTCTGTTATTAAGTATGAATATGAAATGAAAATAATAGAAAGCAAAATCAACACAAGTAACACTAGATCTAGGTGGAAAACCCAATAAGGGAAAAACCATGATGAGGATTATCTCACAATATAAAGTAAATGCACAATCGATTACAAAGAGGCTCACTGCCAAGGGCTCACTTCCCAAATAGGACTCACTGTCTGGATACAAGGCTCACTGGCTATAGATAGGACTCACTATCCAAAATGGAGGCTCACTGCCTATAGATACAAAAGATAATAGAAAAATCCACCAGAACAATTCACACACATCCAAAGCCTTGATGAGAAAATTACAAAAACCATCAGCTCACTTTTTTTAGGAATCTAACACATTAAAGTATTGCTACCTCAATTCACTTTTGCACACTCTTGCTTCTCACACTTGTGGCATTCTAATACATCAGTCCATAGCATCTCGACTTGTATATATACCATCGTCAACCCTAGAAACTTTCTCCAAGGTCAACTACACATGCTTCATTTTATAAATTCAAATTAGGTTGGCAACTCAACATTCCCGTAGTGGAAGAGAATGAGAATAGACCAAACAAACACTTAACCAAGACCCAAAACATCTCAGATCAATCACATGCTTCCTCAATTGATACTTATCCTTTGTATGACGTGTAGACACCAGGTCGGCCAAACCTAATGAAAATACAAATGAGCTTTGAAGTACACGCTTCCTCAACAAGAAGATAACATGTGGACCACATAACACACTTCACCATACACTAGAACACATCTTGGATACCATCAGATTCATCTGCATAAGCTACAACAATCTTCAATACTCTCCATATGTCCATCCAGACTGCACAAACACACACAAGAACTCTGGAACTCATCTTCTGGAGCACCAAACCACAAACACCTTTGTCAGAACATAGATACCATCATTACAAGCCTTTAACCAGATCCACAAGACTAGAAACAAGTCGACAGAGGACTGTGGAGCAAAAACATTTCTCCCAGTTCACAAAAAAACAACTCTGCCAAACCAGTTCACACATTAGTGAACACAATTGTCACTCTTCAACAAACCAGAAGCTACAATCCAGGATATATCACTCAATGATGCCCATAAACAACACTTCAGATCTGCACAAGCATAGGATCAACACAGAAGAAATGCAGAGCACAAACCAAAGCACATTCTAAACACACACACAATTTTGACCTCACTATTTCTCAAAAGTACTTGATCACTCATCATATCAGCACACCTACAACACCATAAGGATAGCTCCATGTACTCACAACATCTCTACAACATCTCAACTATACATGCACAACCTGCAATCACTTGTTTCATTTCTTTGCAACAACATGTATTGTGTTGACATCAATGGAAACATTAAAGACAACACCACCATACTCATTCATACTTGCAATAATCCCCCCCTTTGTCATTGATGGTAATACATGATGTGAAAAACCATCAAATACAATATCCATTCCATTCTTGCACTTTCCTTTTATTTTTTATGATTAGACAACCTACACAACTTTTCCTGCACATGACTTTCTCTCCCCTTTTTCTTTCATTGTTTTTCACATGACTCTCTCTCCCCCTTTGACATCAATGGAAAAGAACAAAAAAAATTCAGCCATATGTAGCTCTGATTACTCCCCTTAGGAGTACACCCATTTCATACTACAACAATGGTACTTTCTACTCCCCCTATGGAGTAGACCCTAATCATCAATCCAGACAAATGAAGAGTTTGTAGATCCACTAGACTGATGCACCTCCATGTGCACCTAATTCAAGGAAGGAGGGGAAATAACCCCCAACTTCTCCCTGAGATACTCAAAAGTATCCTTCGGAAGGGCCTTAGTAAATATATCTGCAATTTGATCCTTTGTAGGCACATACTCCAACCTAACTTCATTCTCCAATACCTTTTCTCTCAAGAAATGATATCTGATAGATATGTGTTTTGTCCTTGAATGCATTACCGGATTCTTTGAAATGTTTATAGCACTTGTATTATCACAGAAGATAGGAATAGGATCATCACATATCACTCCTATATCCTTTAGTGTTTTCTTCATCCATAACACCTATGTGTAGCAAGATGTTGCTGCAATGTGCTCAATTTCCGCAGTAGATAAAGAAATTGAATCTTGTTTCTTGCTTAGCCATGAAACCAATCTTCCTCCAAGAAAGAATGCTCCACCATTTGTACTCTTCTGGTCATCCACACAACCAACCCAATCTGCATCAATGTAACTGTAAGCACTCAAGGTAAAATCAATATCCTTAGGATACCACAGGCCGTAATCTGGAGTACCTTTAAGATATCTGAATATCCTATTCACAATTGTAATATGTGCTTCTTTAGGTTCTTCTTGAAGTCTGGCAGCCAAACATATTGCATGCATGGTATCTGATCTAGTAGCAGTAAGATATAACATTCCACCAACCATAGATTTGTATAAGCTCTTATCAACTTTAGGAGAATCATCATTCTTACTTAGTTTGCATCTAGTCACCATAGAAGTACAGACCGGTTTGGAGTCATACATTCCAAAATTATTCAACAATTTTTTGACATACTTTGATTGTGAAATGAATATCCCCTTATCAGTTTGATTCACTTGAAGTTTGTGGATTAAAAATCCCTTGAGCTCCCTTCGAGTTGATAGTATTATTTTTTATTGGTCCTGACCCACGCCTCATGTATTTGAAGATCATCAACTCCCTTTTTGAAGAGTTCCACCCACTTCCTCCATGTGTCCACTACGCACTCCTTGCAAATGTTTCTTCCTTTGCTATTTTATCGAGCCCCACCATGCTTCCATGTGTCAGAAACACAGGCCTTTGAGATCCCGGTCCCCTTTGCTTCTCCACCGAGCTCTGCTCATGTGCCACATAGCATCATTCCATGGGCACCTTTTGGTGGGCCCCATAGTTAGCACTTATAATGAAGACTCCTCCACATGTCTTCTCCTTGAGATATTTCATTGCAATGAAAGGAAGAATGAACAAAAAGCCACGTCCTATTGTGGTGTGTCCTAACCAACTCTATGGGTTAGCGACACATGTATGTGTGAGAACTTTGTTGATTCATCATTGGGACCACAGTCATCATTTGTAGGGGATGCATCTAGTTCAAAGGCAGTTGTATTCCATGTTTTAGAATCTTTTATGTTGGAATGGCCTTGGGAAATAATTGCGATGGACATCATTGCTCGTGCCAAAGAATCTTTTTTGTTACTGGCTCTCAGGCGGTGGGATGATTCTCCATATATACTGCTTCAACTTTCCGAAAATAATTTCGGAAAATACACAAAAAATTGGTGGAAAGACACCAGGCCTTTGTATTGTTTTAGATTATTGCATTAAGACTTACAGACTGTTCCATTGTCATTTGGCCTCTTTGTTTCTTAGCTAGTAGATAAAACATTATACTATGTTGTTATTATACTGAGTAGTTTATCTGTAGAACTTCTATAATTTGAATATAATTTTGTTGATTTAGACCATGTCTTGGACTCTTCTTTTCAGTAAATGTGTATGGGAATTATTTTATGTTATTGAATAGACTGTTTGGGTTTTTCATATGTACTTTCTATTATTTTGGGACATGTAGATTATTGAACAGGCCCTTAAACCTCATTGAAAAGGAAAGTTTATCGTGCCCACACCTACATCTTGGCACAACGCCTTAGGTAAGATATTTATTTTCTATATCTACTTATGTTTCCCATTCCAAAGCCCCAAATTCAGAAGGAGTCGGCTTCTTCAAAAACCTAGAGGTCACTCAGTTTAGCGTAATTGGTCCCCCATTAATTGAGTTTCCCATAAGGTTGTTTCTTGGAAATATTTGGCATTAACAGTTTATTTTTCTAGCACGCTCGATGGGACCTATGATTTTAATATATCTAAATTCAAAGTGGGTGTATGAGTCATAGGCCTGTTACTAGATCCCAAACAACAAAAAACCCTGGTCTGCTAGTGCCACCACTAGTAACATTATGAACAAGAACCCATCAAATAAACATCTTGATCCCTCCACCAACCATGTTGCCAATTGCTAACAGAAATTTTGTGGCATGGGACATCAGAAGCCCTCTCATAGCACCAATAGGACCACTTGTATGGGCTCCTATCCCCTCTTCCGCACCAAAATATTTTCCAAAGTTCAACGGAGAAGGCTTGAAGACACCATCCGACCATCTGCAAGATGTGGTAGACATATGTTTGGTGCATGGTTTCACTAACCAAAATGTCACTCTAAGGTTGCTTGTAGCCTCTTTCAAAGGCAAGGTGCTAGATTTGTACCGCACTCTAGACGCTAACACTATCGGTACCTAGGATCAGCTTGAAGATCCTTTCTATGAAATATTTTCAAATAATGGAGATTGGTCTTCATTATATCAGTAGTTGGTGACCATAAAGTGAGCCCTATATGAAGCCATGACTGACTTCAATGCTTGGTTCCATACAACTTTGCAGAGGATCTAGGTTGCTATCTGCCTGTCGGTCGAGTTGGCATTCATGGTCTACTTGAGTTCCATCAATGTCAACATCTCGGTGATGATCCAGTCTCTTGGTGGAACCACTCTACCAGATGTGTACAACATTGATGTCAAAATGGAGAACAATCTGATAGACATCGGGAAATTGCCACCTTGACCCGCTATGCCTATATTTCTAGAGATATTAGTTCCCACACAGGAGATAGTATCTACCAGTGCACCCGCTCCTCCACAATCTATGTTAACATATCTAAGTGCACCACAAAATTTTCTTCCATGTCTGGCTCTTCAAAAGATGAGATGAGAAATATCAAGGAGTTGTTGCGGACCATCTCAAATGAAATAACTACCATCAGGAAGAACTAGTACATGCCTCTGAAGCCAACCTACCAAAATTATCAAGGCAAAATATCTTCCTACCAACAAAATCAATTGCAAGGAGGCTCGCGCAAAAACTCGCAAACTCAAAAAAATAGTCAGATGGTACCAGTGCCTACTCCACTATAGAACGCTCACCCAAGCTCAAGTAGAGAGCTGACGGTGGGGCAAAAAAATCTCACCGATGACATAAATCCCTAGTGCTTCCCCTGCAATGAAGCACATATGCCTCGAAATTTCCCATGCGGAAATCTACAACAAAAGGTGGTGGAATAGCGCAGCCAAGGTGTAGTGTTAGATTCTGGAGGTTATGTATATGCCTCTCCCCAAATGGAAAATGTAGTGCTTACCATACAAATGCAAGGGATGTCCCTAGAGCAAGAGACAAATATAGCTCCCAACCACGTGCTCTTCTCATGGATGGAAGAGGAAAATGTAGTGTTCGCAAATGATAAGTCTACATCAAATGCACCACAAGTGCAGTCAGATTATAACACTTTCTCAAAGTGGAGATTCACAGATGAACCAGTCGTCTCGCATCCAAAAAGTTTCCCCGATCAAACTCCTAGTGCCCCTACAATTGCACAACAATATTAGCCACACAAGGAGATTATTATAACGAAGGCTAAGGAATAAAAGTAGTTGAATCCACTACCATTCAATGTGGTGGAACAATTGAAGAAATCCTCTACTAATGTATCTCTTTGGGATATCCTAGCTATTTTGGAGCAAAATTCATTGGTGTAGAAGGCCCTCCGGGAAGATGCAATCACTGATCCAATAGGGAAATCACTCAAAGGAAAGGTTGTTGATTCATCACCTCCAACCAAAGTTCTTAGAAATAGTACAGAGGAAGCCTCTATCGAAGTTAGAGGTAAGACAAAACCGAAAACCTTTTTCCTAACTCTTACTGTCCCTAAGAAATTATTGCATAATTCCATGATTGACTTTGGTGCTAGCACCATAGTCATGCCCAAGCAGATAGCTGAAGCCTTAGGCCTTAGCTATGAACCTTTAAACATAGGGGTTATGTAGCTTGATGGAAACAAGGTTGAAACTGTAGGTGTCATTAAGAACCTCCCCTTGACTATATTCTCTTGCCCTAGTATCACAGTTCCATAAGATACTATGATCATAGATGTTCCCCACATGTTTGGCCTATTCTTATCCTAGGAATTCACTTCCAAGATAGGTAGATATCTTTCCTTAGACTAGTCACACTTGATCCTCAAGACCAAGCATGGAGCTAAAATGAAGATAGTGTATGAACCTCTGCATGTGGAACATGTAGCAGATAAAGCCATGTTCAACTTTGAGGCCGCTCATACCTCTATCATCAAAGAGGAAATGTATTGTACTAAGCTACCAGAGGATGAAAAAGTGACCAGAGACTGGACTGATCAAGAAGAGGTCCTCTTGAGCGAATATATAGACACTGATCCTTTCAAAAATTATCATGCCATCGGATTCGAAACTTATGTCATCTATGATGAAAATCAAGTGATCCTGAAGGTCATGAAGGAATCCGAGAGTGGTTCATCTTTAGAGCTATGGATGTTTCATTTTGGATTTGCGAGATGCAAAGTAAGCACAGGAGCCGAGATATGTTTGCTATCCCCATCCAATGAAAAGACACTTAGGTCTTTTCACTTCCTATTTTCCTGTTCAAATAATGAAGCTAAATATGATGGCCTAGTGCAAGGTTTAAGTCTTGCAAAACAAATGGGTGTTAAGCAAATAGTGGTTTTTGGAGACTTAGAGCTAATCGTCAATCAAGTCTGAAGGGTCTTCACAACAAGGAATTTTTGCATGAGATCCTATAGACATCGATTCTAGGACTTGATTGAGGGCTTTGAAGCATTCAATAACCAGATAGTGCCCAAAGAGAAAAATGCAGATGTGGATTGTATGGCAGCAATCAGATCTCAATTTGACCCTACTTTTGACCTAATTCAAAATGTACAATCTATGTGAGTGATCATCTGACCTGCAATCCTAGATAATTACCAGAGCTGACAAGTATTTGAAATTGATTAACATATTGCCTCATTCATCTAGCAGTAAGGAGAGTTTGTTGAGCAACTCCAAATAAAGATTGTCGACGCCTATGAAGGAAAAATTATTTACCTGAAGTCCAACAAGCTTCCAAAAGAATTGGTCACTCTCGAAAACCTATTCGATTGTGATGATGTAAGGAATGACAAGAGGAAGTTTTTAGTGGACAAAAGCGACTATGCAGATCTTCAGGTCAGAGATGGAACGAGGCTTAAGGTCAGAAAGGATGTCATGCATCATGATAAAGAAAGGCTCATCCATTTATGTGAGAAATATGGAGTAGTGGCCTATTCATATGATGACCTCAAGGGATATGATCCTGAAATCATCCAACATACTATAGAGTTAAAGGAAGGTGCAAAACCAGTTTTCCAAAAGAAGAGGCTAGTGAACCTGGAGATAGAGGCACTAATGGCTCAAGAGCTAATAAAACTAATCCAGTCGTGAATTGTCTTCTCGATCAAGCATAGTACATGGGTATCCAACCTAGTTCCAGTTCAAAAGAACAATAGAGACATTCACCTATGTGTCAATTTTTGGGACCTGAACAGAGCATCCCTGAAGGACCACTACCCATTGCCTTCTATGGAATCAATCTTGCAGATAGTTGCTGGCTCAAAAATGTTTTCTCTGCTAGAAAACTTCTTTGGTTATAGCCAGATTTAGGTAAAAGAGGAGGACCGACACAAAACAACGTTCACTACCAAGTGGGGAACGTTTGCATATGCGAAAATTCCCTTTGGCCTCTCAAATGTGGGAACCACCTTCCAGCGGGCAATGAATATTGCTTTTAGGGAATTGATCAATAAGATTATCTTGATCTACCTGGACGATCTGATGGTATTCTCTAAGAGTAAGGATGATCTTTTTGATCATCTAGAAATGGTTTTTAGAAAATTCCATGAGTTTGAGATATCCCTAAACCTGGAAAAATGTGTTTTCGGAGTGTCGCAAGGAAAACTATTGGGACATGTAGTGTCCAAGGATGGAATTGCAATCGATCCAGAGCAGGTGAAGGAAATTAGGAAAATTCCCCTATCATTCAACAAGAAAGGAGTCTAGTCTTTCCGAGGGAAGGTAAATTTTTTGAGTAAATCATTTCTGATTTTGCAAGAATAATTAGACCTATCACGCTGATGCTCAAGAAGGATCAATTGTTCAAATAGACAAAGGAAGCTAGAGAAGCCTTTGAAAAAGTTAAGGATGTTATTTCTTCAACTCCTGTGCTGGTAAATCCAGACCTATCAAAGGACTTCATAATGTACGTATTAAGTAGCAAATCTAGCATCGCTACTGTTCTTACCCAAAAGGATGATGAAGGAAAGGGAGAACATCTAATAGCATTTCACTCCCAGACCTTAAAAGATTATGAGACAAACTACAACTTCATCAAAAGATAAGCATTTTCCATTATTAAGGAGCTCAAGAAGTTCTGACACCTCATATGTTGCAACAAGGTGGTTGTCTATGTCGCGCATTCCAATGTGCGTGAGTATATCATGGAAGGAGAGATCACCAAAAAAAGGGCCAATTGGATTACTAAGATCCTCGAATATGAAATTTAGGTAAGGCCTACAAAGACCATTCGAGGAAGAAGATTGTGCGAGTATTTGATACATGATGAAGAAATGGTAGCTGAAGAGGAACAACCTGAGCATTTTCTAACGAATGAAGTTGAGTCCGAAGGCTGTTGGTTGATAAATAGAGTGAGATTCATAAATATGGGGAAATATTTGTTGGGCCTTCCTTCTCAGAAGAAAATATTCTATAGATTACAAAACAACAGATATGCACTCATTGAAGGGGTTCTTTTCAAAAGGAACTTCAATGGCGTTCTTCTATGGTGTGTCACTACAGAACAGGCAAAAAAAATTCTAGACATTTTTCACAGCAATCCCACGGGTGAGAATTTCTCTACCAAAACCACTGCCATTAAAATTATGTGTGCCAGATATTTCTAGCCTACACTATTCAATGACTCACACTCTTTGGTTAAAGCCTGTAAAGAATGTCAATTCTTCACAGAAAGGAGAAAAAATTCAACAATGCCTCTCAACCTGATAGCGGTTGATGAACCCTTTGCACAATGGGGCCCTGATTTTATCGGGATGATTAATCTTGCTTCTAGTGCAAGACACAAATTGATCCTCATGGGTACAAACTACTTTACTAGATGGACCGAGGCTATACCCTTGATGAATGCAACAGAGGCGGAGATTGTAAACTTTCTCGAGGAATTGGTAACAAGGTTTGGCCCACCAAAGACCATAATCTCTGACAACGCTAAGGATTTCTTGGACTCAATGGTATGTCAATTCACACTCAATCATGGCATATTCTTAAAACATCTTCAAACTACTACCCGTAGGGAAATGGTCTAGTCGAGCCGACTAATAAAATTTTAGTCTGACTCATTAAAAGGATCAGGTCAGAGCATCAAAAGGAGCGGCATAAGAACCTCTAGGCAACGCTCTAGGTAGATTGGATAACCCTTAAGCAAGTCCTTAATACTTTTCCATACGGGCTAGTATATAGGAAGGAAGTGCTATTGCCGGTCTCCATGGAAAATCTTTCACTACAACTATTAAAATCTCTAGAAGTTGAACAAAACAGAGCCACAGAGGTTTGGTTGGATGAGTTACTGGAGGTGTAGGAGAAAAGAGAAAAGTCCTTAATAGCCATGTCTAACCGCCAACAAGTGGTTAAGAGGTGGTTTGACAAGAAAACCTCAAACGAGGGTCTAAAATGTGAAGATCTAGTGCTAAAATTCAACGAGGGGGCTGCAAAACTTGGCCAACACAAAAAATTTGATACTCTGTGGGAAGGCCCTTTTCCTATTATTCAATGCAAACAACATAATGCATTTGAATTGGAAAATATGGAAAAAAAAGCATTGGTGATTCCAGGTAACGGAATCCACCTCAAATTGTTCAATTAAGCTTTATTAATTGTTCTACCTATGTAAATATGTAATTATGTAAATTTTCCTTTGTGTTCTTTTGTTGTATCGGTCTTTCCAAAAGCAACTCATAATGCATGAAGAAGTGAAAGGAACTCATAGTGCAAGAAGAAGCAAAAGCAAAAGGGATAGAAAATTGATTTAAAAGTTGTATATTCATTATACAGAATTATATACTTTGATATTACACTTCCAAGATGGCTCTAAGGCCATACTTTTCAAGTATATATATATATATATATACTATGTAGTTTTTTCAAGTATATGTGTTAAAATCCTTTCTAGGCATATATAAAAAAATAGATAAAAAGTGTTAATTCTTAAACTGGGGTGACAGTAGCATTAACATCATTGGGATCAACTTCATCAACAGTAGGAGCATTAATAGCAGTAGGAGTGTCAACAACGGAAATGGCAAGCAGTGGAGCGAACACTAGATTACTGAAGTCAGTATATCAATCCACATCATAAAACAACACCACATTATAGCAGTGCAACAAGAAGTGACCCTCTCGCAGTGTTCTCCAATGGTCAGAATGAAGAAACCACTCAGGAATGGTACCCATGGCACCATTGCATCTTCTTCTATGTGTCTGCAAAGGTTGCTCACTATGGGAAGATTGAGGCCATACACTACATTTGTCACAACCTCACCAAGGCCACTAAGGTAGCACTTTGGAAAGATCTCCATGGTCAGGTGCAGAATCATCTGCTTAGGGACCTATATATCAAGCAAGGATGCAATGAAATGTGAGAAAAATGTCAGTATTGACCCTATACTTTTCTTCATATTTGATATAGTCCCTACTCAATACCCACTTCATCGCTATAATTGCTAATGAATGCTTATTCTTTGTCATTCGTTTTAGATGCCTACTAGAAATTTCACCTAGAAAAGTTGTTTGAGACCTAGTGCTAGTGAGCCTAATTGGAGTATTCATTGCGCCTAGCTCTAATTGTAACTACCAAATGAAAATGTGTCTCAATCACTAAGTGCAATCCCTAATGCTGCCTTCGAGACTATTTATAGAAATAGCCAAGGTACCTATGTGTGATAAGCATGATGATGATAGAGTATTAACTCAAAAATCCCACCAAGACCCAACTTGAATTTCTGACCCAGTTGCATCTGCTATGTATGAATTGTTGTGTGTGAAGTTAAGAAGAAGTAATTAATTATCTCAAATTGGTGGCAGTCCCAAGTGATAGACTACACAACCAGGTGTTGATGTGTCACGTTGTGGGCATTTTCAGTCTCCAAGGATGAACTCAAATCTTTTTGTTTACTCACTATGCTTTGGCTTAATCATTATTTTTAGGTTATTAATTTCAAAGCATGTGAAAGGTTTTGTATACCTTCAAATCATCAGCTCAATTTCCTAGGAAATTGTGTCATAGGACATAATGACTAATTATCATTATGAATTATTGTCTTTTCAAAAGGCAAGAAATTCATTTCGCATGAATAAAGGAGTTGTTGGTACATGCCAAATTTATTACAAAAAGGAAACCAACTTCAAGTCAAGAAAAGTCTAAGTGTTTCATGAGAAAGAATAATGTTGTGAAGAGTTTCCTAAGTATGCTATTTAATGCGAAGAGCTTTGAGTGTAGAATTTGCTAAAGAATCCAAGTGAATTGTAGTAAGGTTGAGCATCACAAAGGTCTACAGAATTCTGAAATGGCTCAAAATCCTCAAATGGAAGCACAAGGATAGGTGACCCAAAGCTTGTTTGACACCATGCGTGCAACACAAATGGCCAATATTTTTAGCAACACCTTTGATGCTTCGCCTGGGATACCAAAGAAGCCAAAATGGATCTACATGCAAACTGAAGATAAGAAATCTCACAGAGACTAGACCCTAATAATGGGAGAGTGGGATAAAATTCATGATCCTATCCTTAGAACTAACCCTAAGGAAGCAGCGTGTGAGAGAATGAAAGTGGCCACTAGCCAACATAATTTGGCGTACAAGCTATGGTTCTGCAGTCTCTCGCAGTATATGGTTCCTTTTGTGCATTATTGCCCAGAGCTGGTTCACGAGGGCATTTAGCACTTAAACCTAAATATTGGCGCCATTAAAGGTCGGGAACTAAGGTAGTGATCAGTGTGGATGCTATCAGCGATATGCTATGCATCCCCACTAGAAAGAGCTCTAGAATAGAAAATATGGAGTCGTTCACTCCAAAAAAAGGGGGGGAGTTTTGGAGGACCAGAGAACTCACTATGGACTCTTATAACCGAGAAACCAAAAGTCCTAAGGAATACTTAGCAAAGCCACCACAAATTTTGGTTGTGCATAATGCTTTCAACACGGACCTATAGGAAGCCTTCTCTATGATGGATTTTGTTTGCGACATGGACAACGACATGTATGTTGGAGAGTTTCAACTGGGTCTAGGTTTCCAATTGAGGAAACAACATTCTAAATTTTGGTATGACTTCGCAGAAGTCATCATCCAAGAAATGTTGAGCCAAATCAAGGAATACAACGCACAACATAAGTTCAGGTTTTCTTCTCTCCTTGCTCGTATGTTTTTACACCAGAACCTTGACTTCTTTAGAAGTTGTATCGGTTTGGCTATTTTTGATGAAAATAGAGTAAGAAGGTTAGTTTCTGTGTGGACTCCCCTCCTTTCTGCCACTTATGATTCACTATGCATTATTGGATTTATTTTTTTACTCCAATTTTGCAAGATTTTAGTGAGAATGGAAAGCTTTATTGGTTTTCCACTGAGCAAATGGAGTGGATGCAAAGTTTCCATCCTCCTTGTGATTGGTTCCTCGAGGATGATTTCATGATCGTAAGGTTACATAGCTTTACCGAGGAACCATTCCAGCTCTAATCATGCAGCACAGATAGAGTGTTGGCCCTCAAGGTTTTTCGGTAACTGTTGATTATTAACAAAAACTTTTGTGGAGGGAAGAACAAGAAAGGTTTTATCTTTTTCCCTTTGAGCTTCAAAATGGTAATAATGGCAAAGAAGCAGACACATGGTCTGTTAGAGGCACAGCTGGTCCATCTGGGACTGGTATTAATTTGTGACAAATGGAAATACAACCCCGATAATGACTTGACAGACATAAATGTTAGTGTGACTCACAACTCCCAACCTTACCAAGAAAAACAATGGAATCTACAGTCAAGACAAGATGATCTATTTATGAACCTAGTTTAAATTCCTACAAAAGATAAGAGGTTTTCATGGCTCTCTTTCTATTTTCCTTTGGATAGGCCTAGTGAGAAGCGCCAAATGGGGGCCACCCTTCGCAATGAATTGGTCAAGAATTGGTAGTGGAGTGAGGAAAAAATTGCAACTTTCTGAATTTATCATCAGGAAACCAAATGCCTTGATGCCCCATTCTTGGAGACAGACAAGGATGAGTTATTCAATGATCTATGGAACAGGGCGCATGAAGATACTGATGCAAGAAATGATGAGGATATTGATCCAAAGGAGGCTAAGGCATATACAGTGAAGGGAAAGGAGGTGAAAAAGACGTCAGCGCAAAAAACTAAAAAAAGCAATGAAGTAGCCTAGAAAAATTCCACTGAGAATACGGGTGACTTCATCGCAGTTAGAGACCTCATAGACACACACATGGGCTATGAAAATACCTAGGTTATCCCAACACTCGCAAGAGGTAATAGAGGTGGACAATTCTCCACCTGAGAAGAGGTTGTGCGCAGATGTAACTTTTGGAGAAGGATCACAAGAACCTGTGACAAGCTAGGGATCAGAGTCTTCTACAACTCAAGTATCTTTAGTTCCCTCTCTTCTCGCTTCACAATATTTGGTTTCCTCTACTATCTCTGCATCTCCCATTACTTCAAGTGTCAGCGTTTCTTTTTCTACTTCTCCTACTGTGGTCGCAAGAGGATTCTCCCAATTCTCAAAAGTTGGACATACAATTTTTACTGGACCCTATGAGTTTTTCCACCTTTTGTCAAAGCCCAATCCACAACCACTTTTGCTACCCCTTTGGCTACCCCTACGTCAACTTCGACACAACTTTCCCATCAAATGGAATCTACTTCATCTCTGCTACCGCCACCGCTCCCCATGAGTCCTTGTGTCACTTCTCAAACTGGGCGTTGGTATAACATTCCCCCATTCTCCCCATTAATAGTCTCTCTTCCGAAGAAGAAATCAACCGGAACCACTACTTTCTTGTTCCCTTTTTCTCTTCCTCCCAATGCAACCTTCCTGGGCAAGGTCATTAGATCACCAGCAAAATTTATTGGGGAAGGAAAAAAAAAGAGTAGCACAGGCTCTCAGGCTTTAGAAGAGAAAGGAAAAAGATGCTAAAAATCCAGTAGAGCCATGTGTGCAGACCCTTTTCAATGAGGCTGAACAGTCATTGCATTTTGCTACCATGCATCTAAACATCATAAAACCATAGGGGGAGATGCAACCTGAAGATTACACCATCCATGCTATGGGAATAGATCTGCACGCAACCCAACCATAAGATAAAGTTGAGTTGATGGAGGAAACATAGCGAGTGGTGACTACTAACTTTCTCAAGAATAGTCACCAACTAAAGAAGAAGGAAGATGAGCTCAAAATTGTCAAGGAAAGGATGTATTTCCTACTAAAGAAGGAGAAGGCAAGGGATGCTGAATTTGCATGCTTATCTCAACAAGTGCAGTCAGAACAAGCTAAACTCTAGGAAGAACTTGTGAAGTTCCAATCCCTTGATCCCAACCTAGTTTCCAAACTAGAGAAAAAAAACTAGGAATTACAGGACTGGTTGGCATGGGCAAAGGAGGAGATGCAAAAAAAGAATGAAGAGCTTTGTGATCAATGAGCTCAATTGGAGCAGTAAATGCAGTAAAAGGACATGGATTTCCAGAGCTAACAAGCCCAGCTTGAGAAGGAAATCCAAGAAGTAAAACTCTCCTTGGAAAGAGATTCTATAACCAGAGGCCAAGTTGAAAAAAATTGCTTGTTGAGTTGAGAACCATGCAAGAACAACTCTCCATTGCATATAAGATAATTGAAGAGCTGATGTAGGATGTCTGGTTGAGGGAGACAGAAATTGATCTTTTGAAAAATCCTCCCCAACCCCTTTCTACCTAGTCAAATCTCCTTTTAGTAGCCTAGCAACTATATATTTCATATTGGGAAAAGGTCAAGACTTTATGTCTAACTCTTCAGCCAGTGCTTTAGTTCATGGCAGAAGCAACAAGTTTGAGTAGGGAGGTTCGCGAAACAATTGAACAGTTCCCACAATTCATTGTAGAGAGGGTGCCCAAGGCGGAAAGCTTGCTAGACAAGTTATACACAATGGCAGATGAGGACTTGGTGAGCGCAGAGATTGAAGACCGAAGGTAAGCTTCCAAGAAGGTGAAAGAATTCATCTGATGTAATGCGACCATCCTCCATGCCAGAAATTGCTTGGAAACATTGAGTCGAACCATGAAAAACATGTGGATGAAATTCTCCTAGCTAACTTAGACGGGCTTTCCTTCACCTTTCCTCTCTAATGATTCGATGGCCATAGTGGAACACATTGTAGCAAAGATTGAGGAAAACCAACAAGATTTATTTTCTTTTCAAATTTTTAGTCAACCCCCTACTACTGAGGATATCAAAGGTATCACCCACCAGATAGCACAACTACTTTTTTAGCTCAAGTCTAGGATCGGGGTATCCATGGAGCCGCCATTCAAAGAAATAATCAATCTACATGAGGTGCAAGAGAATTTTTGCACCATATCGATGCCATCTGAGGCTGGCTGGATGCCTCTATAGACCACAATCTCAAAGCTCTAACTCCATTTGCCCAGTGAATAAAGCTCTAGTCTTCAAACTAGAAATTTTGGATCCCTTGTTCTGTAGGTGAAATGCCCCTAGTAGTCACCAAAAGTTGTGGATTAAAAATCCCTTAAGCTCCCTTCAGGTTGATAGTATTATTTTTTATTGGTCCCTGCCTACGCCTCATGTATTTGAAGATCCCCGACTCCCTTCTTAAAGAGTTCCACCCACTTCCTCCATGTGTCCATCGCGCACTCCCTACAAATATTTATTCCCTTGCTATTTTATTGAGCCTCACCATGCTTCCATGTGTCAGCAACACAGGCCTTTGAGAGCTCGCTTCCCTTTTCTTCTCTACTAAGCTTTGCTTGTGTGCCATTTATCATCATTCCATGGGAACCTTTTGGCAGACCCCATAGTCAGTGCTTATAACAAAGACTCCTCCACGTGTCCTCCTCGGGGATTTCATCACAATGAAGGGAAGAATGAATGAAAGGCCCCATCCTATCACTGTGTTTATTAACCAACTTTTTGGGTTAGTGACATGTGTCTGCGTGGGAACTTTGTTGCTTCATCGTTGGGACCACAGTCATCATTTGTAAGGGATGCATCTAGTTCAAAGGCGATTGTATTCCATTGTTTAAAATCTTTTTTGTTGCAATGGCCTTGGGAAATCATTATTATGGACATCATTTCTCATGCCAAATAATATTTTATGTTAATGGTTCTCAAGCGGTGGGATGATTCTCTATATATACTACTTCAACTTTCTAAAAATGATTTTGGAAAATACACAGAAAATTGGTGGTAAGACATAAGGCCTTTGTATTGTTTTAGATTATTGCATTAAGACTTGCAAATAGTGTCATTGTCATTCGACCTCTTTGTTTCTTAGCTAGTAGATAAAAAATTATACTATGTTGTTATTGTACTGAGTAGTTTATTTGCAGAACTTCTATAATTTCAATATAAGTTTGTTGATTCAGACCATGTCTTGGACTCTTCATTTTAGTAAATGTGTATGGGATTTATTTTATGTTATTGAATAGACTTTGGGTTCTTCATATGTACTTTTTATTATTCTGGGACATGCAGATTGTTGAACAAGCCCTTAAACCTCATCTAAAAGGAAGGTTTACCATACCCACACCTACATCTTGGCGCATTGCCTTAGGTTAGATCTTTATTTTATATACCTGCTTCCATTTCCCATTTCAAACCCCCAAATTCAGAAGGATCCAGCTTCTTTAAAAACCCAGAGGTCACTCATTTTAGCGCAATTGGTCCCCCATTAACTGAGTTTCCCATAAGGTTGTTGCTTGGAAATTTTTGGCAACAACAATGTTGAAGGAAGAAATTCAACTCACCAATCATAGACATTTCAAACTTTTTTGCATCTCCTCTGCAAACCTTTTGCACATACCTTCATTTCCTCCAAAGATGATATCATCAACATACATAACCGCTATCAACATTTATTTTTCTTCAACCTTGAAATAAAGATTACTATCTGTGAAGCCTTTGTTGAATCTTTGTTGTGTCAAATATCTATCCAATCTTGCATACCATGCTCTGGGAGCCTATTTGAGTCCATACAATGCCTTCTTTCAACTTGTAGACAATGTCTAGTTTATCTAATAATTGAAATCCCTCTAGTTGTTCTATGTACACTTCTTCTTCCAGTTCACCATTCAAGAATGGAGACTTGACATCCATCTGATATACCTTGAAATCTTTGTGGGCATAAAATGCCAAAAACATCTGAATAGCCTCCATTCTTTCTATCGGGGAAAATGTCTCCTCAAAGTATAATCCTTCAACTTGTGAATACCCTTTGCACACAAGTCTTAATTTTTTTCTTACAACTTCACCATTCTCATTCAACTTATTCCTAAACACCCATTTTGTACCAATTACATTCTTGTTTACCTGTCTAGGAACTAATTCCCATGTCTAATTTTTCTCTATCTATTGCAATTCCTCTTTCATTACTCTAACCCAGTTCTCATCTTTGCATGCTTCACTCACTGTTTTAGGTTCTATCTTTGAAAGTGAACACAGATTTACCTCTGTTGCTACCACTTTTCTTCTTGTCTTCACACCTTTACTTTTATCTCCAATTATTTGTTCTGGAAGATGATTCCTCTGAACATACTTAGGATTTTTAGGAGCAAGTTTCAGAGCTTCTTCTTCGTCTTCATTTTTTTTGTCTTCCTCATTCTCTTTTGGTATTTTTCCGCATATAGGCTCATTTGTTTCAACTTCACTTATCTCAACTAGTCTATGCATATCTTCATCAACTTTCACATTTTTCACTCTCAACAATCTTCCTCAATCTCATATTGAAGCATCTATAAGCTTTGTTATTAGTTGAGTATCCAAAGAAAATACCTTCATCACATCTAGCATCAAACTTTCAAAGGTTCTCATCATCTCTTTTAATGTAACATTTTCTTACAAACACCTTAAAGTACTTCACAGTAGGAATCTTGCTTGTCCACAACTCATAAGGAGTCTTTGTGTTGTTACCTCTAATTTGAACTCTATTAAGAATGTAAACAGTAGTGTGGATTGTCTCTCTCCAGTATACATCAAGTACATTTTCTTCTTTCATCATATTCCTTGTAGCCTCTTGCACAGTTTGGTTCTTCCTCTCAACAACTCCACTCTGCTGAGGCATTTTAGGAGCAAAAAAAGTCTCTTTATGCCATGCTCTTCACAAATTGTATTAAACTCACTGGAAGTGAATTCTCCACCTCTATAAGACCTTAAGCATTTGAATTTTTAGGTTCACTTCATTCTCTACCCTCACCTTAAATACTTTGAATCTATCCAGAGCTTGAGCTTTCTTCCTAAGAAAAGTAACCTATGTCATTCTTGAATAATCATCAATCAAAAGCATAAAATACATGTCACCATTAAGACTTCCTATTCTTGTGGGTCCATAGAGGTCTTTATGAACCAATTCTAGCATTCTGGTAGATGATAGCTCCTTTCCTTTAAAACAACATCTTGTTTGCTTTCCCAACTAACAACTTCTGCAAACAGTATTAGTAGGCTTTGTGATTCTAGGAAGATCTTGGACAACATCTCTTTAACTAATCCTAATCATATTATTAAAGTTTAGATTTCCCATCCTCCAGTGCCATAGCCAACTTTCATTAACTTGAGATACAAGGCATTGACCATCAACACCCTTGAGCTAATAGATGTTTCCATATTTTCTTCTTCTTGTAGCAACCACAATTCCAGACCCTTTTATGATCTCACAAGTGTCATCCTGAAACACAAGCTTGAATCCTTTGCTACACATTTTTTCAACACTTAAAAGGTTAATTATTCCCTAAGCCCTTAACATAATAGACATGATCAATACTATTTTTTCTATCAAAAGTAATTATTATTTTCCCAACAATCTTTGCACCAGAATCATCTCCAAACATGACTAATCCTCCATAATACTTTTCAAGTTTAGTGAACTTACTTTTATCTTCATTCATGTGATTAGAGCAGCCACTGTCAATCACCCAATAGTCTTCATCTTGTCTAGCATGAAAGGTAGTAACCAGAGCACCTTTCATCTCTTCCTTATTTTTCTCTGGATCACTTTCCCTTGCACATCTTCCAAAGTTAGTAGATACTGATTTATTCTCTAAGGCTCGAAACAAGCATTCATCATCATTACAATCAAAATCAGATTCATCATCAAAAATTCCAGCATCTTCTTTAAAATAATACAACTTCTTGAACTTCTTAGCCTTTTTGTCTTTTTTGTCTTTGTTCTTCTTGTGTACAACTCTATTTGGAAATCTTGAAGCATAGTGACCAATATTTCCATAACTAAAACATTTAAAAGGTAACATACCTTTGTACTTACTGGTACCTTTCTTCAATTTCCTTGTAAAGTTTTCTTCCAACTCATCTAAACCATCACTATCCAGATCTTCTTTTGTTTTTGTTGCTTTAGTAAAATTCTTAGGATCATACACTTCCTAAATGATTGAGACCTTATCATTGTAACTCTTCGGTAAGGTCATTAGAATATTCTCTATTATATCTTCATCTGTGAGAGTACCCCCTTGATTCTTAACTTCCTTTGCTGCAATATCAACTTTCTAAAAATAGCTTGCAATGTCTTCACCTTCTTCCATTTTCAAGTTCTCATATCTGCACTTAGCTGTTAGCTTCCTTTAAAATTTCACTCTATTATTTCCTTCATAGAGATCTTCCAACTTTTTCCAAACTTCATAAGTAGTGCCCAAAGAAATAACTTGTGTTTGCTCAGTCTTAGATAAATCAATGTAGATTGCATACCTTGCTTTTTAATTTTCCTCATAGGTAGAAATCTCATTTGCAAAAGAAGGACCACTTGTTAGCTCAACATATTTTGTCTCAATAGCTCTCCAAGTCTTGAAACCAAGAGAGATCAAATAACCTCTCATCTACACTTTCTAGTCACTATATTCAGATCCATCAAACATAGGGATGTTCCAATTTGTGCACCATTGGATCTACCTCAAGCAGTTAATCTCTTCTCCTAGGAACCAAAGCTTTGATACCAATTGTTGAAAGGCACAAGACAACTAAGAGGGGGTTGAATCAGTTGTCATCAAACTCAATCACAAATCTCAAACACTTATCAACTTCACTACTACTTTATTTTGTTGAACATGAAATGCAAATAACAGAAAGAAAAATCAACACAAGTAACACTAGATTTACGTGGAAACCCCAATAAGGGAAGAACCACTATAAGGATTATCTCACAATATAAAGTAATTGCATGACTGATTACAAAGAGGCTCACTACCCAAACAAGACTCACTATCTGGATACAAGGCTCACTTCCTACAGATAGGACTCACTTTCCAAAAGGAAGGCTCACTGCCTACAAATACAAAAGATAATAGAAAAATCCACCACAACAAATTAAACATATCCACATCCTTGATCAAAATATTGCAGAAACCATCAGCTCACTACTTTCAGGAATATAACACATTAAAGTATTGTTGCCTCAATTCAATTTTGCACACTCTTGCTTCTCACACTTGTTGAATTTTGATACATCAATCCATAACATCTCAACTTGTATATATACCATCTTCAACCTTAGAAACTTTCTCCAAGGTCAGCTACACATGCTTCATTTTACAAATTTAAATTAGGTCAGCAACTCAACATTCCCATGGTGGAAGAGAATGAGAGTGGACCAAACAAACACTTAACTAAAACCCAAAACAACATCTCAGATCAATCACATGCTTCCTTAATTGATACTTATCCTTTGTATGACTTGTAGACACTAGGTCGGCCAAACCTAATGAAAAAACAAATGAGCTTTGAAGTACACGCTTCCTCAACAAGAAGATAACATACAGACCACATAAGACACTTCACCATACACTTGAACATGTCTTGGATACCATCAAATTCATCCACATTAGCTGCAACAATCTTCATACACAAAATACTCTCCATCAGTCCATCCAGACTGCACAAACACACATAGGAACTTTGGAACTCATCTTTTGGAGCACCAAACCATGAACACTTTTATTAGAAAATAGATACCATCATTACAAGCCTTCTACCAGATCCACAATACTAGAAACAAACCAACAGAGGATTGCGGATCAGAAACATTTCTCCCAATCCACAGACAAACAACTCTGCCAAACCAATTCACACAATGGTGAACACAAATTTCATTCTTCAACAAACCAAAAGCTACAATCTAGGATATCTCACCCAATGATTCCCATAAACAACACTTCAAATCTGCACAAGCATAGGATCAACACAGAAGAAATGCAGAGCACAAACTCGAGCACATTCTGGACACACACACAACTCTGACCTCACTATTTCTCAAAAGCACTTGATCACTCATCATATCAACACACCTGCAACACCATAAGGATAGCTCCATGTACTCACAACATCTCTACAACATGTCAACTATGTATGCACAACCTGTAATCACTTGTTTCCTTTCTCTACAACAACTTGTACTATATTAACATCAATGACAAAATTAATGACAACGCCACCATATTCATACTTGCAACAAATGCATTTTGAGTAAACTCTATTAAGAGTTTATTCTCAAGGAGATCCCAAACTACTTTGACATGCATGAGTTTTAGGATAGAGGCGGGGTATTTGCATAGGAAAAAGTGGGGGAAAAACATACCCAAAAATAGGCACGAAGACCCCTTGCTAGGATAGAAATTGAGTATGTCATGATTTTTTTTATTTTTGAGGGCATTGAGGTTGAGAACCTATATTCCATTAGCTCGCTCACTCAGACCCTCTTACAACTCTCTAGGCCTTTAGCACATGGTGATATAAGTAAGTCTTCCAAGTCTCAATCTTCACCTTATTTATGGTGAAATTATGGGTCTCTTTGTGATTACGGGTCTAAAGGATTATCAAAATGCATGCAACCAATAATAGGATGCATCTATATTTGATGAGAGCTTCATGAAAAATGAGTTGCTTACTCAAACATTTAGCATTGATATGTTGGAGTTGATAGTGAACCCCACAAATTCTTGGAATCACATGTAACCAAAACACTTGTCACATCTGAAGAGAAAAAAACCATGATTGAGTGTTATGCAACCTTGAGAGAAAAATTGATCCACACAAGATTTTTATATGCCTTATCTATTAAATAATGAATGTGACTGATTATAATGTATAATAATGAATGCTTATAAAAACAAAAAGAAAACTCTAGATGAGAATTTGATTAGATTGTGACAAGTGTCCTAATCCTATGCAATGAGACTACCTATAAATAGCCCAATCTTATAATAAAAAATCACTCTTAAGTTTAGCTTAAGTAATTAAAGTAATAAGTGACCTAATAATTAATTAATGACTAATTAATCATTAGGTGATTTTTTATAATTACTCCAATACCCCTCCTTAAGATCAACTTAGGGAGAAACTAAACATCCTGATGAAGAATGAAATTATGGATGCATGGGTGGGTACTGACTACAAGGCCTGATAAGGTATCCATGTACAAGCAAATGATATCTCTCATAACCAGAAAAAAGGAGAAAACTGTGTGGGAAAAAATATTATCCAAAAGAGAAAATGAAATAACTACATTAGTGAAAGAAGGATAGGACGATTCGGTGTGACCCCCAAGAACCGCTTATATCACACAAGTATAATAGATGCCCCCAGTAGGAGAGAGAAAATGAGGATATGAATCCCCCCACAAGGAAAGTTCTCCTATATTGATGATGAGTGCTTGAAGATAGAACATGATCGACTACCTGTAAACAACATTTCTCCCCTTGTGAAGAAAAAAATCCACTGGTGATTGAAGAAGCCATTCCCAAAAATTGAAAGAATCAAGAATCTAAATCTGAATGATGTGTTTCTATGAAAACTACTCAAGTTTCCACACGTCAAGATGATATGATGTCAATCTAAGAACCTTTGAAGACTGATATAGAATAAGCTTCAAATACAATGAAGATGATGGGCTTACAACAATGATGTAGCTATCAACAAAGAAGAGATGAATACCCTCAAAGTAATCCTCCAAATTTGCAATTTGAGACTCTACAAACAAGAATGATATGTCTGTAAGATATGAATCCTAAATAATTGTGTTTGGAAGATGATGGATGTCTTGTACTGCACTTAACCAATAGGGGCCAATGATGTGGTGATGCCAAGGTGACCAAGAACAAAAAAATAAGGAGATTGAGTCTCGATCTAAAGATTGAGAACAAGAAGACAAATATTTGAACTATTAAAACATGTAATACCTATGATATACTCAAGCTCCTCTAAAGTATTGTCATCAAAGGGTATACAATATGCATCTGCAAGAGGAATGGTTAATCTATAATACAATCCTCTAGAAATGGAGAGATATGAGGGTCTCCATGGATCTCCTAAAGTCTAGTTCAAAGTGTATGAGGATAATCAATGCCCAATACAACACATATAGTGTCATGATAAACACTAGAAAAAATCACTTGTACAACATGATTATTGATAATACCCCATATTGATCTACTCCCTAGTGTGTCTAGTGTCTAGGTATGAGTCCATATAGATAAGGTAAAAGATCAAGACACTTGAGATGTGTCAGAATGTCATTTCTCCAAGGTTCATAGTTATCCTTTTCTAGGATGACCACAAAATGATGAACAAAAAACCCATGATACTTCCTCAAATGAAAAAACTCAAAGATTGATAACCTCAATACATGTAAAGCAGATCAAATGAAGTCATTGTTAGGATAGGTGACATTAAAATTTCTATCCTAAATTAATTTATATGTCTACATGTTCTTTGGAAAGTGTTCTTGAGGACATGAGGGACAAAATATTTATTATTTATTTTCCTATGACAAATTGTAATTGCATTCAAAGAGGTGGATCCTTCATGGTGGAAGTTACAAGGAATCTCGAGAGAATATTCTTCTTAGGCATCCAAATTTTTGGGTTGGGACCACTTGAGTGTGCATGTCCTTGTATGTTATTTGCATGTTTTACGTGCTCTTGCATGGTTGGGTGCCCAAGATTGCATGGTGGTACATGAGCTTGCATGTAGTCGTCGAAGCCATTAGAGACTTATGGAGCACTCAAGTTTGACTCAATTTTATTGGTTGTGGGTTAGGCACCCATGTGAAGGCTATGCGATTATTGAACATTTTATTCCATGTTTATGGGTTTTCCACTAAGTGGGGCATGGAGTTTTCCAGGTGGTTTTTCTTATTGTTTTGGGATAATTTTAGTGGTATTCTCTCCCACAAACTTCTATATATTTGAGCCTTGGGATGGTGGCTTTGTATGAGTTATTTGCAAGTTGTCAAGATGAAGAAGTGTTGTTATATTGTAGAGAGGATTGTTGTATTGATGTACTTGAAGATTAATACAAACATTGGATCTCTTTGGGTGTGGAGTTTTTTCTCGCAACAATTTCTCCACGTATATCTTGTGTCACTTGTGTTTATGATTTGTGGTATTGGAGATTTTTAATTTATTGTTGCAATTTCCATTCACTTAATATTTTTATGGTAATCTTGTAAATATAATTTCATATTTGCAACCACATTTAATTTTGTATTGTTGCAAGTTATACCTTGATTTCCAATAGTCATCTCATGCAAACATATCCTTTCCAATTTCCAAGACATCTAAGTAATTAAGCAAAAAATAAAATCACAAAAATAGAATAAAATATACCTAGGGAAGATTTTGGAAAAATGCATGAATGAATCTAAAGAGCTCTCAAATACATTTCCAATGTTGAAAGAATCACTAAAATTAGAGATACAAGAAAAAAAATGAGCTCCAAAGTAGAAAATGATGATATTGTTTTGACTACGAATAAAATGAAGCAATAGAAAAATCTTATGATGGGACTTTCATTATTGGAAAGTATGTGAAACCAAATTTTTGATGGTATCTCTTTTTCTCGATTTTTGCATTGAATGCCCAAGTTATGCCAAAAAGAAAAAAATATTATTTAGGAGAAATGTGGGCTAGGAGGGGGCATGATACCATCCATATAGTTGATGTCGTGTTCATGACAACATGACATCAAAAAATATTCATTTGCTACCAAAAAAATGGTAACTTGTAAAAAATCATGATCGCTAGTATATTTTATTGTCACCTAGAATATCCTTGAAAATATTCTTATGCCAAAAACCTTTGTTAGAAAAGTGGGTGTGCTATATTTTCTTGTTTCTAGTGCTATAATTGATGATCATTGTAAAGTGATAATGTCACTAGGGTTGGAGGCCAATCGACGTGATGGTCACCAAAAAATTTGGCCCGCCAACGGGATGGTGGGGCAGCATGGGGCCTACCCTGGTTGGTGGGTTGTGTAGGCTGCCAACAAGATATGGAGCCCTATAAATAGCTACAAGATTGTCAAAGCCTTATTTTATTTTAATTTTGTATGATTTTTATTTTTTCTAAATTCAAAAAGCTTTTTTGATTTGATTTTTGTTTTGGAAAATTTTGGATAAAAAATTAATTTTTTTAAACTCCAAAGAAAATCATACCAATTAGGCCATATAGCTAATACAAGGCTTGCAAATATTTCCTTGAGATCTCTATAACCCTAATTTTTTTTTGTAACTTCTCCAAATTTGGTGAATTGACAAGCGTTCTTAGGGTTTTAGTCATTCTAGATCCAACGGTGATGCTCTTTTTTCTCTAGGGTGAGTTGATTTTTCCCTCAAGGTTGGATCTCTCAAAATTCGGACAAGAAGTCACAAATTTGGTGCTCTAATACCATGTTGGATTTTATAATGAACCCCACAACTCCCAAGAATCACCTTTGACGAAAACAACTATCACATTTGAAGAGAGAAGGATATGATTGAGTGTTCTACAACCTTGAGAGAAGAATTGATCCAAAAAAGCATCTAATATGCCTTCCTTATATATTTAATAATGAATGTGAATGAATACAATGCACAATAATAAATTCTTATAAAAGAAAAAAATAAATTCCTAGATGAGGATTTGATTATATTGTGACAAATGTCCTAATCCTATGTAATAAGACAACCTGGCCTATAAATAACACAATCTAATAATAAAAAATTATTCTTAAGTTTAGATTAAGTAATTAAAGTAATAAGGGACATAATAATTAATTAATGACTAATTAACCATTAGTTGACTTTCTTAATTACTCCAACATCATAGATAGGTAAATTTGAACGAGGTCAAATTTAAGTTATTATATTTTATTTTAAAATGTAAGATTAAATAAATTACTATATGGATTGTAATAAAATTTTAGGGTAAGAGTGTTCACCCTGCATTCGGTGACCCTAAAACTCTTGATTACATGATGATGTCAAGTCCATAAGTATGTAACTCGTAAATAAATAATAAATATCATACAATGAATAATTTAACCTTATATGAATGGAAATCTTAAAAATCATATTGGATATTGAACAAGTTAATGTTGTGCCTTCAACATCAACACATGTCATTTAGAGTGGCCATACATCTTACATTGAGGTAGGCTTGACTATTTTTAACCATTAAATATTTGTAAAATAATGTTAGGTAGATTTTGGTAATTTGATATTGTTGTTTTATTTTTAGATGATAACACCTGTTGATACTCCTCCTAGTATTCATACCATAATCAAGCATGGTGTTGTCAAGGTAGTATCATCTTCAATGCCTTTGACAAAGGTATGAGTGAGATTCGTATATTTCATATTATATATTTGTAGACATGTAAAATTGACCTAACACTTATCACATATCCTAAAATGAAATTCTTGCATCATTGGAATCATTATCATTGAACATCACTACATTTCACTCAATTTCATCAAAAACCCTAAATTCCTCTATTAATTGAATAATATGGCATTATTTAATTAATTCACTTTTTCATCATTTTTGACTAATTAAATAAATTCCATTTATTTAATAAAGTCCTAAAACCCTGATTTATGCTATTAATTGAATAATACGACATTATTTAATTAATTCACTTTTTCATCAATTTTCACCAATTAAATAAATTACATTTGTTTAATAAAGTCCTAATGTAACTGTATAAATAACACCAATTATTTAATTACATCACTAAATCACTTTATTCCCCTAAGTTGATGGAATTATTAAAACATAATAATTTAATTAACTCACTTTCCCTCCAGATTCGAATAAATTGAATAAACTATTCAAATTATCATCAAAAATCAAATCAAACTAATGCAACGTTGTTTGTAAAAGTCAAACTTGATTTGCACGTTCAACTCCAAAAAGGACTAATTAATCAAATCAATTAATTGAATTATCCACACCAACTTTGAGAAAATTTCTCTCAACATGATTTCCTCGCCAACTTTCTTCAAATATCACAAATCACTTTACATAATTTCCTCAATCCCATTGAAGGCTCAAATTGGTTTCTTCAATTTCATCAATCGCTCCACCTATTTCATCAATTTCACAAATTGCTCAACAACATTTCTTCAATCACACAAATTATGTAATCTATTTTGCACAGATTATTCATGTTTATTTCCTACACTAACACTCCCCCTTAAGCGTAGCTTAGGTGGGTAAAAAGACACAAATATGCAAAGATGGGTCCCAGCTACAAGGCCATGTTAGGTATCCATGTACAAACGTAATCTCTCATAATTGGAGAAAAGGAGAAAACCCAATGGGACAAAACTCCTCCCCAAAAGAGAGAAAATAAATCAAGTTTCCCAACACAAGATATAATCCCATGCAAGGAATAAGTCCCCTCCAAAATAGAAAGGAGAAGAAGGACTATGCATCCTTCCATCAAGTAGTCAATTGTGCCAATGGTTGATGCTTGAAACTAGATGTAGAAGATGGTCCATGATCATCGAACAACATTTCTCACCTTAGGAAGAAACAAAACCATAGGTGTATTAAGAACATCTTCCCATTCCTAAAAGGAATATGAAGGAAGAAAGTGCAAAATGTAGGAATTCTTTGAAAACTGCTCATGTGTGCCCATGTCAATGCCGAAAGCTACCACCATCAAATCATTCATTCTAGGCCACACTGATGAAGATGATAATCCAAAACCTAGTGGAGATGTATGTAGAACAAGGTCCAAAGACTCAGTTGTCTCTTCTAAAGAAAAAGATGCCTCCTCCAAATACTACTCAAAAGTACCCACACTCATGTCAAACTATGATGAATGATCATGTGGAAAATGAATAATAGGATCTAAAGTTTCCTCCACAACAACTAAAGAAGAATAAACTTCATCAAAGAGAAGATGAATTTCATGAATAGTGTCTCCCAAGTTTGAAATATGAGACTCTAAAAATAAACCTGTAATGTCTGCCAAGTAGTCATCCCAAGTAGCTATAATTGGATGATGATGTATATCCGATTGCACTGAATCATAAGTACCCATGAATGTAGCAACACCAGTATCCTCAAAAGCAACAGTATATGGAGGAGAAAGAATGCAAGGCTCAAGAACTATCCATCACTTGTCAGAATACCCAAGTTCAAGTAGCCAAAGTTCTCAAAATCAAAGCTCACACTAGGAGTGTGATAAAAAAATAAAGGATTAAATCCATCATCAGGTGCAAATTTTAAAAAGGTATATAACTGAGATGCATGATCAACAATTTCCTAGTAGCAATTATCTCTCTAATTTCCAAGTCTCTAATGATAATTGAATCAGGTGTGAATTCCACAGTCTTCCCTATTCCACCATGAGTGATCTGATAGATGGAAAGAAGATTGTTTGAAAGATGAGGTACACACAAAAAATCATTGAAGGTTCCATTCCTTATATCAACAGATCTTTTCCTAGTTACATGTCCATGTATGTATTGTTTCCCATCATAATTGGTGGTATAACACAAGGCTCAAAAGAAGAGAGCATAGACTATGTAGAAGTCATAAGATGAGAAGCTCTAGAATCTAGGAGTCACCTCCCTAATTCAAGACCTATAGAAGCACAAAGAGCTTTACCTTTTTATTTACCTGCCCTAGTAGTATGGCCTTTTTCCTTATCGGATTCTAAATGTTTTCAATTTTTAGAATTAGAAGAAGTTGAATCAAGAAGGAAAACTGATTTTATTCTTCTCAAGAAGATGTTTTAGTTCATCAATACCCTTCTTATAACAAGAATGTTCTTCATTTCCACTCCTCTTGCAATATGCACAAGTGGGCTTCTCCTTCTTAGATGAATCCTCTTTTGAAGAGAATCTAGGATCTACTTTAAAAGTAGATGAAGAGTGATTTGAATTTGTCTTCTTATCTCCTTGGTTCTTTTGTTTCTTGTTTTTCTTGTATGTTCCTTATTTTGCAGTCAAGGCTTGAGACTTAGAAGATTTAATAATTCCCATTTGAATTAATTGATCTTGCTCCTTTGTGAGATCAGAAGCAAACTCACCTAGAGAAGGCATAGTAAATCCTTTTCCTAAGGCTCTTTTCATTGCATGAAATGTAGAAACAAACACTACATAATCTTATGGCATTCAACTTAGTAAAGAAATCCTAAATGGTGTCAAAGTTGCATGGACTCAATCCAATGAGCTCATTCTCCAATGAATTATACTGCCTAAATGACTGAATTAGAGGCCTCTGAAATTTGGGTACAAAATGCAAAACTCCAACAATGAGGGGTCAAAAAATTTGAACTTGTTGACGTTAGCACTGTGTCACTACCAAGTTTGGTAAAATTGCTGCTAAATTTGATACTCTACCAAATTTTGCTAAACTACCAAATAATTTAGAAAGTTTCCAAATTTAGATGTTTGCTATCTAAATTTAGTCTTCACCAAATATAGAACCCATCATAAGAAGTCGCTAAATTTAGTGGGACCACCAGAAACAGGCACAAAGGCCAAAGTGCATGACGCAGAGACTAAGGAAAAGTTGAAGTATGGATTATAGCATAGTAATCTATTTGAATTTTAAAAAAATAATATAATTAAAATTTTGATTTTTTTAATCAATAAATTTTTTTTAAAGAAATGTGTGGGGGGATCAAACCACTCCTTACACAACCTCCTAAAAAAATTTAAAAAGAGGGATTCATGGCTTTTATAAACCTATAGTACAGGGGCCTAACAGGCCCTGCGTAGGGGCACCTATCAGGTACCTTTATACTTAAATAATATTTTTTTAACTTTTGGTTTTTTTATTTTTGATTTTTTTCAATTTTTTTTGCTTTTACAATGATTTTTAATTAAAAAATTGGGAAATAATATTTTTTCAAAATAATAATTTTTTTTAATTATGCAGAAATAATAATTTTTACTTTTGTACCATATTGTATGTAGGTGGGGCCATACGACTCTACCTGCTAAAATTTTTTATCTCAAATTTGACTTTCTTCATTTTCAACGATTTGGTATTCAATTCTTAGGTTTTGATGACTTCTGAGCATGATGGTGAGGTCCATTTGAGATGAAAATGCACCGATTTAATGACTACCTTCTGGAACCTCTCAAAAAACCTCTATCTTCAACCCTTCACAAATCTTGCATCTGATATCCAATTTGGATGAAACATAATCATAATCTAGCTTTTTCAACTATTCTAAACTCAAAGGTAAGCTCAAAATGACTCTAGGAAGCTCTAAAATGCCTACAATAAAATGCAATAGAAAGGATGCCCCCTAGAAACTGAGATCTCTATCAAGCAGTTTTGATTCTGAATGTCATCATAGGATGCAAGAGAAGAGCATACTTTGCTTTCAAAAATGGATTGAAAAAAATGCTAACCCACAACTCACAACCAACTCTGATACCATGTTAGATTTGGTTGTGAAATCACCCAAGATCAAAATGATTGAAGGAAAGCAAGAAAAGAGATCTAGAGATGAATAAACTCAGCACACCCTTAGCACTAAACTAGCATTCCATATTGCTAGCCAATGGGAGGGGTGAGTTTTTTTTATATAGAAAAATAATGGCAAATAATTCCAAGAGGAGTAATAACTCCTAAGTGCCCATAATAGGTGGGATTTCTTCTTACTTGGTAAATTTTAGATTACATGATTATGCCTACTCAGATAAAGACAAGAAATGGTTATGAGAGGTGGCATAAGAATCCAAAAGAGGGTGTGAGACTCAACTACCCAAAGTGGGTGTGAGTGACACATGTGATTGATGGATTATTCCACATGTCCTCATCCTAACCATTCTAATATAACCTAAGCAATCTTAATAATGTGTATAGGAAAAATAAATATTCCCTAACATAAGGAAAATAAAAAACTTACACTACCAAGAACAATGGAAAGTTCTGGAATCAAAGAAACAATGATAGAAGACCCCCTATCAAACAACCAAATGCTCAAAGGTACGCATCTTTCAATGGTATTTGTTATTCTTACAATAAATTTGGTCATAAAGCAATGAAATGTAGAAGCAAAATAAATTAGAATGTTCCATCCTTTATTGGTCAATGCTTTACGTGGAAGGAGTTTGGACATAGAGAAAATGAATGCAAAAGTCAAAAGATGAATGTGTATAACAATGGTAGAATCATTCAATATTTCAATGGTTATTGCTATACATGCTATGGATTTGGACACAAGGCTAATCAATGCAGATTTAGAATGAATGGAAGGAATAATTATTAGAGAAATTTCATATGCAACAACTCCAATAGACCTGGACATATCGCTATATTTTTTAGGAGCAGAGATACAAGGAAGGATAATTTGGTAAAAATAAATGAACCAATTAAAAAGATTGATCTAGTTGAAGTAAAAAGGGAAATGGAAAAGATCTGAAGAAAGAAAGAGGGGCCTGAGAACAAGGAAGAATTAGACACTACAAATGAATTTGTTCCACCCTCTGGTGCAGATAATTCCTATGACAATTGAACCTAGGCATTGGCTTAGGGGGAGCAATAAAAAACAATCAAATATCCCCCTGCCAATATGAGGTGTCATGGCATGAATATATGTGATGGAGATGGACAGTTTTGATCTTTTGGAGAAGACTTCAAAAGAAAATATGCAAACGTGAATATTTCCAGAGTGATTTAGGGTTTACTGTTGCATAGAGAAGGGTTTTACCAGCTTTATTGTTTGGCGTGTTGAATATGGATTAGGACATAATCGAAGGGTTATTGAAATATAAGGGTTTGGATACCAAGATGGATTAACCAAATGAATGCAACCTATCTTTCTAGTTTCATTCAATTTATGAGGGTTATAATGTATAAATAAGAATACAAAATCAAACCTAACCAATATAGCAATCAAAAGGCAAGTTTTAAGAGGGTCAAATGTTGTGTACCTGTTGCAAAAAGTGCTTTTTCGGGCCTCACTAAGGACTCATTCACCCAATGGAGAATGGGTCCTGGGTAGGGTTCTGGAAAATCAGTTTTTGGGTTCTATTCTTCAATGTTTGCACTTCTAGATCCTAGTCAGGCACTGTCAGAAACTCAAAAATATATTCTATAGCTCATTTTCTGTGATTTTGCAAGAAAGATGACAACTTTGACAACTTTGCAACTTTACAACTATTTCCCTACAATTTGATCTTCAACCTAAAACCTGCAATCAGACATCAAAGAGGAGAAAAATGTTGTTTGTTAGGGAATAGGGGTTTTCCTTGGTCAAACCCTATTTTGGTAATTAAACCTTGAAATGAAACAATGCATAAAAGTCATGATGAATGAACAACAATATGTAACAACTCACCAAACCTTTTTGAAACCTTGGATTGCAAATCTAAAACTTAGCATGAAATGGCCTCAATGAGTGTAGATCTTGATCATGAACTTGACATAAGATAATGGATTTGAACACTTGAACTTGATCACCAATGCTACATCATCACATTAGCTCAATAACATGCATGACTTTGACATGATGAAATGACTCTTGATTGCTGCAATAATCTTCTACAAATCTACCCTTCAATGCCTTCTTGAATGCTCTTATGATAACTTCAATTTGCTAGGATGTCTTAGATGAAACTATGTGAAATAACCTTGTATCTATACTTATCTTCAGTTCTTAAATCCTAAAATTCAAATAACACAAGCCAACATAAAATCTAGGATTTGAAATCATTAAAATACCACCAAAAACATATCCCAAGGGGGGGTCCTAGGGTTAAGTGAGGACCCATTTTTCATGTGGCGAATGGGTCCTAGCATACTTAACTAGGACACACTTTGGGGATTGTGAAATTTTATGTGGAAAGGGGGTCCTAGGACCAAGTGAGGACCCATTTTCCAAGTGGTGAATGGTTCCTAGGTCACTAACATAGGACACACACCTTGTAAAATTAAGTGTTGTGTAATACCATTTATGAATGTGAGGTTTTATCCCTTGAAATTTTCAATTAATTAAGCGTGGATTTAAATTAAAGGGGTCAATTAAGGAAAATTAACCTTAATTAATTAATAAAGCTTAGATTAGTGTGAAAGTGTAAAGATACACTTTGCAATACCCTAAATAAGGCACAATTAAGTTCATTTATTAAGAAGGGCCCTAAACTTAATCTAAATGTGTAAACATATTACAAAAATAAATCATGGCATGATTAAGCTTATTTTAATATTAATTATTCCCGAATTAAGTGAGAAAAGGGATACTTTTTCCTACACTACAATTATATACCTATTCTTTGTTGATTTCATTCACTTTTATGCATTTGGAGCAAGTAGAGAAAATTGAAGCGAACTCAAGAGTTCAAAGGCGATTTGTGAAGTAGGGCATCCAAACCCTAGTTCTTGTTGAGCAAGAAAAAGGTATTTACCATTTTCCAAAGATGAAATAGAATTTTTTTTTCAAAGCATTTGAATTAAATAGAAATGGCTACACCTACAATATTGAATGTGAGTGAGAAACCCTGATCGAAATTCAAGAAATGCCCCATGAAAATATTTGAGAATGACTTGCTTAGAGATTTTTCAAGTATTCCATATAGTTTTTTCCTACAGAAGATACTAGGGCATACATCCATGGGAAAATGGAAGATTATAACCACATAAGATTCACATACCTGTGAAAAAATTAATTAATTGGAGATGATTACAAAATCAACCCTAAATATGAAAACCTAGTGAAGAAGAAACTGGATGTCTAGCAATGGTTTACATGCTTCATTTATGATCATGAAACTAAGTATGTGAGAATGGAATTAAGTAGAGTGCATGAAAAATTCATATGGATTGACATGCCTGGTTTGATATCTAAGGAATTATAAAGAAGTTGCTCGACTTTGTGTCACTAGATCTGTACCTATATTGAAATTTGTGAAGAACAAGGATGTAATGGAATTAACTAGAGCTACATTTGATAAAAGGGCTTTCACTATGAACACTATATGCAGTCTTGTAGTAAGGTATGCAACTATGGTCATAGGATATAAGATATACTACACCAACATAGAGAATTTTGTGTCAGCTACAACAATTCATGTAGCCTATGAAATGGTGGAAAAGGGAAAGGACTGTGATTTGTGTGAGTTACTATGGCAACAACTCTTTGACAACTTGAAGCAAACTAAAGATAAGAAATACCCCTTCAATTTTGGTTCTTTGGTAGTTTATTTGTTGTTTTAATTTTTGAGGGAGCTTCCAGGAAGAAGCGATGTCATATGGGATAAAAGAAAACATGTATCCCATCAAATCTTGGAACATCTACACAACATTGGTGATATGAAAACATAAGATGGAGGACTTACTGTATTCTTTGTAGTATTTCAGAAGAGAATGCATGAAAGGGAGAGGATCCCTAAGTCTATGGTGGACAAATATGAGAAGGATATCGCATTTCTGGTCACAACAAATGAATGCATTATTGAGGTTGTATAACCCATAACTTCCTATATTCTACCAATTGGATACGAGATCAATGAAAATGAAGTAGAGGGTTATGTTCACATACTACTAAAAAGTCCCAAGGACCCTACACAAGAAAGACATGGAACATATGAGGAGAAATCCATGGAAGTGCATATGGAGTTGAAAAAGCATGAAATAGAGAAGAAGGTGACAAGGATGGTGGATGACCATCTCAAGGAAAAGGGATCCACAAAAGAACAAATACAGGTGTTAAGAGAAAGAGTAGAGGGAGAAGTGAGCACAACAAGTGGGTCCACCAGACCTAGAAGATTTGGAAGAATTTCTTCCACCAGGCCCCCTAGTATTCAATAGTCTTCTGGATTAGTTTCTACCACCATCAAAACTAAGAGAATGGAAACTAGTGCTTCAGTAATAGAAGAACTTTAGATGAAGGAGGCCACAAGGCCTCAAAAAGAGAAATAAAACTACTTTGATAGCCCCTATTGCCACTACATCAAAAAGAAGAAAAGAAAACTTTGTAAGAAAGAAGAACATGAGTGAACTATCTAAAGAAGAGGAAGAGGATGAAGGTCCTCCATTGATTCTGAGAAGGACTGATACAAAGAAATAGAGAACATATATTGTTGATACCTCAACTGCAAAAGAGATTGAGAAAGAAAAGAAAGCCTTTGGGATACATATGCACAAGCAGATGAAGGAAAAGAAGAAAAAGAAATTAGACAGAGTTGAACTGGAGAAGAAAAAGAAAACTCTAGAGAGATCACATATTCCAATGAAGTTGGAGTCATTTTTCAAAGGTATTTTGTAGAATGAGATGCTAGGAGAAACAACAACCTTGTACAAAAATGTGAATGAGGTGGATAGAGCCACCATAATAGAGGCAATCATCAAATACATTGTGTTTATTAAAAGAGACATGGAGAATCTAGATAATGTGTGGAACATCTTAATTGAGAGGAGAAAATAGGTCATAGAAAAGGAAGAAAAGCTTAGATTATATATTGTGAAGAAAATTAGATTCTCTTTATCTGATGTTGACAAGGCCACACTGACCCAAGTCTTTAATATGCAAAGAATTTAGAAAAAAACAAAGGGTCGCACTTTTGATGGGAAGAGAACATGATCAATTTGAGAAAATACAGAAGCAAACAAAGGATAAGATTTCTAATATAGCATAGAAGTATGGCATGATTCCCTTTGCCTCTACCAACAAAGAACAAGATTCGGTAAATGAAAATATTGGAGTTACTGATATAGAAGAAAATTTAGACAATACTCCTTTGGAAACAAATGTACCAATGCAAGGAAATGTTGAAGATGAGAATGTTGTTGTGACCGGAGAGGAAACCACAAAGGATGACACTCCTATTCCTCTAGTGACACACGATACTACAAATCAAGGCAACCTAGAGACATTTGTTCATTTGGTAGATACAAAATAGAACACAGGTGAAGGTGAAAAGCATGATATAGTCAACGAGCAAAGGAATGAGAATGAAGAGAATCGGGAAAGAGAGAACGATGGTGAGAAGGAAGGTGAAGAAGATAAGAGTGAAGACGGTAAGAAAGGAGAGAAGGATAAGGACATAGGAGATGAAGAGAAAGATAAAGACAAGACCTCTGATGAAGAAGAAGATCTTGATACCAGAAAGAATGAAGAAGTAGAGAAGCCTAAGGATTTACCTAATCCCTCTGGTGAATCCTCCTCTACTAGTCCTTTGGAAGGTTTGTTGTCTAAATAGTTAAGGTTCCAACTGGTTGTCTCTTCTCAATTGTTGTAGTTTCCCATGCACAAGGGTAGTGTTGATTTAAATAAGATATCTCTCTTATACATAAGTTGCACCTAGGTGATGTGTTTAATGGATCAATAAGAAAATAAATCATTGAAACATATCAAAAGAGTAGTGAATTAATGGATGAAGTTGTAAAAGCATTACAGGAGATTGAACACTAGGAACTAATGTTGATACATCTTTATCTACTATGGAAAATTTCAAATTACTTATTGATTCCTTTAAGGAATATGCCTCTAGATTGAAAGGACAAGTGGAAACAGAAGTTAAGACAAGGCTTACAGATAAGAAGTAGATGAATATTGTAGACACTGAAAAATGCCCTAGACTTTCTAATACCATTTTTCCTTGTCAATTCCCTTGTCTAATGTTGTAAGTCTTCTATTAATTAAATAATTTTAATTATTAATTAATTCATTTATATCTTTTTATTTCTTCTTTTGATTAAATAAATAAATTTTAATTTATTTAATTATCTATCCACTTTCTACTATAATTAAATAGTTATTCTAATTACTTAATTGTTCACTAGCCTTTCTCCCACAGATTAAATAAATTTAATTTATTTAATTTCTTACTAATTTGTCATTTTCCTCCCATTTTGAATTAAATTATTATTTAATTCAAAAATTAGCTTGTCACATGTCTTCTTTAATTAAATAATGCTCCTATTATTTAATTATCCATGCCCCACTTTTGAATGAAATTGTTATTTAATGAGAAAGTCAACCTCTCACATGTCTACTACAATTAAATAATGTTTCTATTATTTAATTAATCATTTTCCTCTCAAATCAAATAATTTTATATTCATTTGATTTCCTCCAGCAACCTCTTTTTCTATGCCAATCTCATCAAATCTTATCTCCTATTGTCTCATTCATTCTCAACCATTGATTGAAATATTTTATAATTCAATCTTAGCCATTCATTTCTACCTTTGCCCTAACTTTTCCCTAACCCAATTTCATACTACAACTTTCATTCTTAACCATTTATTGACATTCAATCTCATCCCTTCATCCAAATTTGTCTTTTCTATAAAATACCTTTATCTTTGTTATTTTGACATCTAGACATCTACATCTTGAACTAATGCAAGTACATGCTATTAGTGTGAGACAACTATCTTCAATATTTTTCTAGGCATTTTCATAAGCTACCATTGCACACTCAAATCTGAGGGCATCAAGTACATTCAAGCAAGATGGAGAAGAGAAATGGAGACAAAGCAATGGTGGCATGAAGACTTTATGGTGATATTATTTTATATTTCATGTTTTGATGCCTCTTTGTGCTCCATTGTTGGTTTAGGGTTAGTTTTTATGCTATTTTACATTAACCTAGAATTTTACCTTAATTACATTAGTGAACTTGACGTGAACTAATCTTTTGATTGTTTGTAAGGAATTTTTTTTGCAAATTAGAGTGTAGAAATCCGCTTAAAATCCATGATATTCTCTTAATTATAAAAAAAAAAATGTGTAGAATTTTTGCAGAAATATTTCTAAATTTTGTAGGTTTGAGTCTTAGCTTTCCATAGCATTTTATTATTTTAAATTTCATTCATATTTGAAAAAGTTGTCGTTGTTTTAATTCCACTACTCTTTTTTTAAAATTTAGTTGTTGACTTATTAAAATCCATGTTTTCTTTCATCTATAACAATTTTTTCATAAATTTTTTTGTAGAACGATTTTTTATTTTTGTAGGTCTAAGTCTTAGCTTTCCACAACATTTTACATTTTTAAATTTCATTAAGATTTGAGAAAGTTATCGTTGTTTTAGTTTTTTTATTATCATTAAAAGGTTTTTTTGGTTACTAATATTTGATTTGCAGCGTGTGGCATAGATGGAAAGGAAGCATTTTCATTTGATTTTTCTAACTTGTTATCTTGTCTCATTTTGCAATTTCATTTTGTTCATTCACACTCATTTGGTTAAAATTAACTTGAAAATACACTCATTTGGATTAAAATTTACAACCTGTATTATCTCACTCATGGGTTAAAATGAACACAACTTGCATATTCACTCATATGGTTTAAAATTTACAATAACTTGCATATCACATTCATTTGGGCTTAAAATTAACCTTGCATATTCACTCATTAGTTGTAAAATTAACAACTTTTCATTAAGTGTCTTCTTTCACATATTGCTTTGAGGGATTAAAATAAATCATTACCATTTTGTGGTCTTGCATTTTGTTTTAGAGGTGTGTATGCTCTTCTTCTACACCATTTTGGTGATCTTGAGAATCAAAAACATCTCTTAACACTTACATTTCAATTTATTAAGGTTAATGAACACCATGCGAGAGTGAGAAAAAGGTGTTGTGTATGTTCTCTCCTTACGCTTCGTGCAATCTTGGAGATCAAAAACAACATACTTATCTCACTTTTGTTTACCTTTAGAGGGGCTTGCCTAAGAGACACATCCATACAAAAAACTTGAAGGCAACTCCAACTAGTTTTTCCCTTACGCTGGTATATAAATGGATAAGACTAAACTGTCAAGTCCTCATGGTATGTAGGTCTTAGTTGTACAGTGTCATTCAAAATGGGGTACTATCGTAAAACATATAAGAGCCCCTAGTAGGAGTGATTAAAGCCTTAAGTGGCTTGCTAGATGCTAGCAAGGTGCCATGTCCCTGAGTTGCGACTAATATCTAAACTAGTTAGAAGCCACCCTTTTTCTTTAGTTTTGGTGATGTTCTTAGTGTTAGGGTGTAGCAGTAAACCCTTAAGACTTTTACACTCAATATTTGGCTCCCTTCAGTGACATGGAAATCCTTGGCTTGCATAAGTCACTTTCCTTTTGCGCTTGAGACTTTCCACTAAGAGGTTGATTTGCGGCATCCTTCCATTGCAAGAGGCCCCTACCCATCCGCTATCATAGGCAAGAGGTGATACATTCCCTAAAAAGGTGTCTCGTATGGGTGTCCCTCCCTTGTGCCAAAGGAGATTCCTAGAGTGGGTCTAAGAGTGTTGCCATTCGTCATTGACTTTTAGGGATAGATAAGTGTCTTCTATGTGTGATATTGTAGTCGATATGTGTTACACCCATGGAAATTTGGGGTGAATAACCCTACAACATACACATTATGAACACACTTTTGACATTTTAGACTAGCCCAAGTGTTTTCAGACTATTTACAATGTTTGTTATTCAAAATTTGCACAAATCAAATCAAAATTGGGTCCAAAACCATCAACTTAGTGTCAAACAAAATTTTCATTGCAATTAACTGTCATTCATTGCAATTGTTGTTCAAGAAACTGCAATTGATAACTAGAAAATCACAACTATTACACAAAACACCACAACCACCTATTGTTGAAAATTTTAGGGAAAACTAAGACAGTCCATTCTTTGATAAATTCCTAATCATTATCTTGTCCTTTGATCATAGACTTACAAGCTTCCATATCTATCATTTTTAGTCCATCCATTTTTTCCATCTTTGCATTAGTTTCATTTTCCATAGGTCAAACATTAGGTCATCTTTTAGCTTGCATACACCTAGTTGTATATTTTTTCTTTGGAAACCTATCAGACTTTAGAGCAACCTATGGTTACAAAATCATATTTATCTTGACTTCACCTTTCCATCATTTTAGTCCCTTGTCATTTAGGTTGGTGTATAGGAGTGAATTTTCACCCCTTACGCAAATTCTCCTTTTACACAGCCTCACCTTCGAAAATCAAATCCGAAGGAAAAATTCCACATCACCCAACTGCCTTCCTTCCACTTGGCATCTATCTATTTTGTCAGTGAGAGAATATTTTTTAGAGACGTGTGAATGATGCGCAAATGTCTACACAACACGTTGTCATCCCTGATAGATTCTCACGTTTAAAGTTGGAAGAGGCATTACACTCCCAATTGGGGATGAATTGTAATGTCCCTCTTTGACCAACTGACCCAAAAATGCCTTATTCTTCCTCATTCTTCCTTCAAATTGATCCATTCTAACTTCATTTTCTCTCTAGACATTCATTCATCCTTCTTGCAATTTATGCATTCTCAAGCCATCTCTTAGCATTTTTCCAGCATTCTCTTCACTCTCAAGTAGCACTTTAACACTCCATTTCAGTAGCAGCACTCCATCAACTCCACATAGCAAGTGTGAAACAAGTCATAGCAATGTGGGCTTGGAGTCTTGTGAGACCTCCCTTCATCACAGTTGCAATTGTGGTGATCTTTCCAAGCCCATATTCTCCTTCATTGGCTAGTGAGCTTTTGGGTGGAGGTGGTAATGTTTCACTCCTCTCCTCTGTGATTTGATAGGAGTAGCATAATACTATTTGTAATGTTTCTTGTTCTCTCTTCTTTCCTTTATCGCATATTCCTACTTCATTGCTTTTTGGTTTTCCAGGGAGGTGGGAACACCAAAATAGGGGTCTAATTGAGGCAGACCCCTATACAACCCCAAAAAATTTCCCCTTCTTGCTTGTGTGTAAGTGAAAGTACGTGTGGAGCTAGCTAGAAAACAAGCACTTTTGTGAGATCATCTTTGTCACTTTAGTCTTTATCTACTTGCTCTATTACGTACGTATTTACTTTATGTATTTTGTTATCTTGTCACTTTTGTTAAAGTCAATCAACTAGGTTGTTTAGCCAAATTTTTTGGTTTTTGTATTGTGTTCACTATTTTCTAACCATGTGGACACCAATGCACCCGAGAGACGCCAGCGCGTCACACTGTCATCCTAGAATTGCACTGCCATCGTTGGACAAAGAGTTGTCTGAGACACATACCGACTTTGAAAACTATCTTGCATAACCCGGACCTAATTTTGAGATCTACAAAGTGATTGAAGTACACTATAGTCCTCATCATTCTCAATCCTTTCCCCAAGACACCTTTTAGAGTGAGGTAAGTTAGGGCAGCCCTCCGTTCTCGGCTCTCCGTGACTTGGAGCCATGATGTGGTTGGTCCCCCTCTCTTACATTTTTTGTGAACCTGATGTGAACCATTTTGGTTATGTTTGGTAGTAATGAAGGACCATTTCCTCACATTCTAGGAGTGTTGTAGGTACAAGTGTTGTGAGGTGTTTCACCTTGCAACCCTACCTATGGCCCCTAGTGGGCATAGTTGGAAGGTTTCGTAGGTTTTGTGGAATGAAGCCTTAACTAGGTCACTATCAAATTCCAAACCTTTGGGAGGTTTTCATTAGAGTATCGTTTAGTGTGTGTGATAGCCTCTTTTATGCATCTTCCTATCCCCTCTGCACAACCTGTGAGTAGTAGTATAGGTATAACCTTCACCTTGTAGGACCTGTCGATGGGCTTTAATAGAGAACCATCTCCCCTTTATATCCCTGTGAGAATCAATAGGAACATTGTAGCAGGTGTTCTTATTGACCCAACATCTTAGGTGAACATTATAACTGAGGAGATTATGTTAATTAACATCCTTCATAATGATGGGTATGACACACTTGTGAGGACCATCCATACACATAACGGACTTTCCATACCTCCTCTTGGTAGTATCATTTTATCAGTCCTTATCAGACCTAAATCTATGAATTTGTTGTTTGATATAATCTCGGGGTTTGAACTCTTCAAAGTCAAGCTAGGTATCCCCTAGCTAGTAGCTATGAATGCAGATCCCTCAGTTGTGCACAAACATTTAAAATTTATTCATGAGGGTTTTCTACATGTGATCCATGACACTGGTTATAGACCATTGGTTGCACGTGGCAGTTATTCTTTAGATCACTTTTGGCCTGCACCCATTGGTCCTCTCCCACCTAGAAAGGACCTCTTGTACTAGAAATATCAAAATTAAAAGAAAGGGTGCTTGATACCTAGAGTGAGGTACCCTCCACCACCTTATGTTGTTTTTCATAGGGCCTGTCTAAAAGCTAGCAGTGATGCTACCAAGGCCCATATAAGAGAAGAAAAAAGGCCCTCTTAAGATGCCTCTTCTTCCTTTGTCATTGTTCAACCTAATGCTTCCTCTTGCTCTACTGCAACACCATTAGATTCCATCTCACATTTGCAAGAGAATCCTATGGTGCCCACTTGGTGAAAACCCAAGCATCCCGCATTTGAGCTTCCAATTCTACCAACAAAACTTAGGCCCATTCAATATGGTAGAAGAAAACATCCCTATGGGTAATCCTCAATGTCTCAACCTCCCACCGCTTCTTCTCCCAAAGTAGTAAATGGGAAGAGGCCCACTGCTGAGGTATTAGAGCTGACTCCTCCAACTATTTCTTAATCTACTCCTCCTGCTCCCATTCAGGAGCCTATCCCCCCACTAGAAATAGTTGGAGTTGGCACTCCCATGGTTGAGCAAGAGCCTTTCGTCCCTTCACAACCCCCAGTCTCTAGCTCAAAGAGTCACAAAAATTTCCTTGCGTGCAAGTGCAAGCATCAACAAAAGGCTCTTGCTGCTAAGTAGGTTGCTTTGCAAAAGATGTAAAAGGATCTAATTACCCCTACTACTTAAGGGCCTCCTGATGTGTCCTCTCCTCCTCTTTACTTTCTTTCAATTGAATTCAGTTTCACTTCTGGATCCTTCTATGAGTATAACTATGCCTAACCCCAAAAAGGTGCAGGTTTTTATCACTCCTTTGGTGGAGCCACCCCTATTTATGTCCCTTCCATACATCTAGACATTCCCTAAACTCATGAATATGTCAAATACTTTGGTGGTATCTGTCACGGTTTTCTCCTCTTCCTCTGTGCCTCTCACCTCATCTATGGGAAGTTCATGTCTCCTACCTGAGAAAAAGGTGGAGGATGTCCCTTCCATTAATGGAGGGTGTAAGAGGAGCCCACCTTCTCCAAATGGTGGTCTTGTGTTGGCTTTTTTTGTCTTAGTGATGGAACAAGTCTCATATTCCCCTGAGTTTTTCACCACTCTCGAGTCATTCGATGAGCCAAGTGGTGAATCTCAAGAATAGTCTTCTCTTTCTATTGAGGTACAACATGGCACTCCAGTAAAGTGCATGCTTAACTCTCTGGATGAAGTTTCATCTTTGTCAACAATCTTTACAAAGTCGTTGACCATAGATCCACAAGAGCCTAGTGGAGAAGACCTTGCAAGGTCTTCTTCCTTAGCCCTTGTTGTGGGAGAGTCAAAAGCTCCTCCCCTTAATATTCCACCACTGTAGTCTCATTCTCCTTCCCCTTATAATGATCTAGATTGGGAAGCAGACAACCTCTTGGTTGATGAGTGTTAAGGGGAGGCCTCGTCTTTATCTTTAGATTAGATTTGTGTGTTTTGTGATGTGTTCCCCCATAATTGTGTTATGTGTTCCTAGACGAACCTTTCACCCTTTTTGGTGCTTGGATACAAGAGTTATTTAGTGTCATAAACCTTCTTCTATTTGAATCATCATTCTTCCATTTTTTGTTTGACTTTTGAAAAATTAGGGATGATGCAAAGTGTTGGGAGCATTTAGGCTTCCCTTCCATGTTGATCTAATTTTTTATTTTCACTTTGTTTTCTCGTGCATTATTCACATGGCCTAATATAGTAGGGGTTGATGACAGTTCATTTATATACTATTATTACACATATATATTTATGAGCAGCTCTAACCCAAAAATATCAAATCACCCCTATGTCTTCTATTTATGATTATTTCTCCTTCGCTCTTTTCTTATCTTTCTCTCTTCTTTGCTTGAGTTGTCCCATTCATGTGTGGCAATGCCATTTATATGATACTTTGATTTTTAGAAAACATATTCATTTCCAACGAATCTTTTCTCAAGAATCTTTGCAAACATTTTTCAAGAATCACATTCTTGACTCAGACGTTATAGAATGTGTGTCCTTCATCATGGGTTCATAAAGAAAGAACTTAAGAATTTTCCTTTGAGGTGGGAGTAGCTTTGACCTTCCCCTCACAAGGATGCATTTTCTTCCTTTCGAATTCCTTAATGAAGTGAACATCTTTCAAAAGGATTCTTTGATGATGAATCAATTTGAGAAAAAAACATCTCTTTCGCACTTTCAAACAACACATCCCTTGAGTGGACCCCTCTTCACACCAGGTTCTTTAGGGACCCCTTTGAAATCCTTCTGACTTATTGATGGTCTACATGACTATCTACTTATTTTCCTACGTGATCACCTTGTTTTTAGACATGCTTTATCTATGAGTAAACATGTTGCTTTGCAAGTGTGCCTGTGAAGCCACTTTCTAACTCTGCAAAGTCTCCTCCTCTGGGCTTCCTTCATGTGATATATCTTGGGGGTTTCCTCACAATTTTGTGGGCCTGTAAGGTGCTTGTTTCATTGGGTTTCCTTCACGTGAGAGATCTTGGAGGACACCTTCTTGTAGGTTTGTGGTCCTATAAGGCACTTACTTCTTAGGGCTTCCTTCATGCAAGAGATCTTTGGGGTCACCTCCTTGCAGGTCTGTGAGCCTACGAGATTCTTTCATCCTATGGGATTTGTCCATCATTGGTTCTAGGGCCTTTGGTGTAGTTTGTGCAGCTTCATAGTTTTATGGGACTATGTAGTCTTTTGTTTGAAGCTCCTCAAGGAGAGTACCTGTGGAGTCCTTTTCCTGCCCTGCGCATTCGAGTTAGCTAGATCGTAGTCTACTTCCTTAACGGTTCAGGTATAAATTTATAACCCTACTAAATCTTTGATCTACTTTACTGAAGCACTCATCAATATTTGTGCTCACTAAAGTGGGGGGAAAATGTATAGGAGAGAATTTGGACCCCTTACACAAATTTCCCTTTTACACACCCTCACCTTAGAAAATCAAATCCAAAGGTAAAATTCCACATTATCCAACTACCTTCCTTCCACTTGGCATCTGTCTGTTGTGTTGGTGAGAGAATATTTTCCAGGGATGCGCACCCGGCATGTAGATGTCTGCACAGCGTGCTATCATCCCTAATGGATTCTAGCATCTAAAGTTGGATGAGGCGTTACACTCCCAATTAGGGATGAATTGTAACATCCCTCTTCGACTAATTGACCCAAAAATTCCTTATTCTTCCTCATTCTTCCTTCAAATTGATCCATTCTCACTTCATTTTCTCTCTAGACATTCATTCATCCTTCTTGCAATTTCTACACATTCTCAAGCCATCTCTTAGCATTTATTCCAGCATTCTCTTCACTCTCAATCAACACTTTAACACTCCATTGCAGCAGCAGCAGCACTCCATCAACTCCACATAATAAGTGTGAAGCAAGCCATAGTAGTGTGGGCTTGGAGTCTTGTGAGACCTCCCTTCATCACAGTTGCGGTTGTGGTGATCTTTCCAAGCCCATATTCTCCTCCACTAGATTATGGTCTTTTGGGTGGAGATGGTAACATTTCACTCCTCTCCTCTATGATTTGATAGGAGTAGCATAATATTGTTTGTAGTGCTTCTTGTTCTCTCTTCTTTCCTTTATCGCATATTTCTAATTCATTGCTTTCTAGTTGTTCATGGAGGTGGGAACACCAAAATGGGGGTCTGACTGAGGCAGACCCCTATACAACCCCAACAATTTTCCCCTTTTTTCTTGTGTGCAGGTGAAATTAGGTGTGGAGCTAGCTGGCGAACAGGTACTTTTGTGATCTATCATCTTTGTCACTTTAGTCTTTATCTACTTGCTCTATTACTTACGTATTTACTTTCTGTATTTTTTTATCTTGTCACTTTCATTAAATTCAATCAGCTAGGCTGTTTAGCCAAATTTTTGGTGTTTGTATTGTGTTCATTGTTTTGTATAGAGTGATTGAAGTACACCATACTGACTTTGAAAACTAGCTCACCTAGCCCAAACCTAAGTTTGGGATCTACAGAGTGATTGAAGTACACTATATTCCTCATCATTCTTGATCCTTTCCCCAAGACACCTTTCATAATGAGATAATTTAGGGCAGCCCTTTTCTCTCAACTCTTTGTGACCTAGAGCCTTGATGTGGTTGGTCCCCCTCTCTTATAGTTGGCTCCTCGACTCACAAGGATAGTTTGAGGCCACCTTTTTCAACTTGTCATTTCAGTCCCTACCATCATTGAGGTCTTGATAAATAAGATTTTTATCCTTGTCTATATTAGTTTGACTAGTAACCCTACCTTATATTTACCATAAGGTGTTTAGTTGTCATAATCTTTCTCAATATCATTTTAGGATACATTATAATTTTCATTCTTCATCATCCTTCTAGACTTACATTTGTATTTGGCATACCTTATTCTCACCATAGATTTAGATCATTGTGACATTATTAACATTTTTACTATTGTCACTTTGAATCCCTATCTTGGCATCACCATTAGGCATCATTTATACCTTGAAAAATCCAAAAAAATAGTCATCTTGCATAGACATACCATAGTTTTGGACCTCATTGTGATATTAAATCATTGCCTTGGTATCATCCTTAGACATCATAGTCATCTTGCATAGACATTACCATAGCTTTGGACATCATTGTGACATTTATCCCATTGACATCTTGATTATTGTCACTTTGAATCCTTATCTTGGTACTATTATTAGACATCCCCAATACTTTGAAAAATCCAAAAACATAGTTGCATAACCTTGGTCATACCTTTGCATAGTAATACCTTAGCCATAGTCACATCTTTGTATTACCATACCTTGGACATCATATCATATCACATTCACCACACCTCCCTCTTGCAATTTTTTATGGTCAAAACAAGGTTGCAAAAGAAACGAAAAGAAATGTACTTTCCACATGATGATGAGTTTGTCAACCCCTTTGGTAATGATTCCCATGGGGCACCTAGACCACAAAAATCATTTCCCAATCCATTTGAAAAATTTATCTTTAGAGACAAAGGACATGTCACTATAGAGGAAGTAGAGGTTGTTGCCCAAGATCCTGAAATAGCCTCTTGTGGATGAAATAGTAGCATTAGACCCCCAACACTTCCTGGCTAAACTATTATCAGAAGGAGCAACACTACCCCATGGTTTTGACATCAACACACTCTAAGAAATGCCTACACCAAACAAACAAAACCAAGGAAATGGTACACATAACTCTAGTGGATCCATCCCACAAATCAATACTTCCATTTTGTTAGGAGGATTCACACAAGACTCAACAATAATCCATACAGAACCATTTGGCACCCAAACCATAAGACAAGGTATGACACAACCTATGACACAATCTATGACACAACCTTTGGAACCACATTCAATACATTTTCCACCTCTAAAGGGGCATCATCTTCTAATCCATTTGTCATGGGTCTAAAAAAGTCAGGCAAGAGACCTAAGATTGTAGTCAATGGTCCTAATACTCCCAAGACAAATGCTATACCAAGCACATCACAACAAGAATCTACTCCTAGTATGCATACACAACACAATACCCAAGGTTCTACTCAAAACAATACACAAGGACCTTTCACACAACATGGAAACCAAAACTTACATGGTCATACTTTTGCAAGTTCATGGCATACACAATCCAATCCTCCCTTCAACAACCATATTCCAACTCCCAATCAAAAAACTCATAACCAAAACCAAACACCACCTTACATTCCTCATATGCAAAACCAAAATCCATCACATACATATATATCCAATCAAAATCCACCTCATAACATTGGATTACAAAATGCCAACATGGATTCTCACAATACACAAGACACGTCATTGACCCAAGTGGATGTCCTAGCAACTCAAATGCTTACCTTACAAAAATAAATAGAGAACATGCAAGTCAACAAGAAAACTTACTCCACAAAAGACTTATGTCCATATCCATTTGACAAGAGTCTATACGCGCCTCCCTTCCCACATAGCTACAACATGTGTAACTTGCCTAAGTATAGAGGGAAGGGAAATCCTATCGAACATGTTGGAGATTTTTCTACAACTTGCATAGACATTGCATATGAACCAACATATCTAATGATACTATTCCCATGAAGTCTTACAAGACAAGGGCTTGAGTGGTTTGCACACCTACCAACTAGCATACGAACATAGGGAGACTTGGCTGAAAATTTTGTAGAACACTTTGCATTCAACATTGAAAATGAGATAATAATTTTGCCACCTATGTCATACCACACAAGAAGAGGGTGGAAACTTTGTGACAATCTACCAACGATGGAGGGGTTTAAATGTAGACACTAAAAATTGTCCTAGACTTGCTAATACCATTTTTCCTTGTCAATTCCCTTGTCTAATGTCATAAGTCTTCTATTAATTAAATAATTTTAATTATTTAATTATTTCATTTATATCTTTTTATTTATTCTTTTGATTAATTAAATAAATTTTATTTATTTAATTACGTCGCTAATGTCCTTTTCGTCTATAATTAAATAAATTTTATTTATTTAATTATATATCCACTTTCTACTATAATTAAATAGTTATTCTAATTATTTAATTGTTCACTAGCCTTTCTCCCACAAATTAACTATTTTTTCATTTTCCTCCCATTTTAAATTAAATTATTATTTAATTCAAAAATCAACTTGTCACATGTCTTCTTTAATTAAATAATGTTCCTATTATTTCATTATCCATGTCCCACTTTGGAATGAAATTGTTATTTAATGAAAAAGTCAACCTATCACATGTCTACTACAATTAAATAATGTTTATATTATTTAATTAGTTAGTTTCCTCTCAAATCAAATAATTTTATATCCATTTGATTTTCTCTAGCAGCCTCTTTTTTTGTGTCAATCTCAACAAATCTTATCTCCTATTGTCTCATTCATTCTCAGCCATTGATTGAATTATTTTATAATTCAATCTTATCCATTTATTTAATTGCTTACTAATTTGTCATTTTCCTCCCATTTTGAATTAATTTATTATTTAATTCAAAAATCAGCTTGTCACATGTCTTCTTTAATTAAATAATGTTCCTATTATTTAATTATCCATGTCCCACTTTTGAATGAATTGTTATTTAATGAGAAATTCAACCTCTCACATGTATACTACAATTAAATAATGTTTCTATTATTTAATTAGTCATTTTCCTCTCAAATCAAATAATTTTATATTCATTTGATTTCCTCCAACAACCTCTTTTTTTGTGCCAATCTCATCAAATTTTATCTCCTATTGTCTCATTCATTCTCATCCATTGATTGAATTATTTATAATTTAATCTTAGCCATTCATTTCTACCTTTTCCCTAACTTTTCCCTAACCCTATTTCATACTACAACCTTCATTCTTAGCCATTGATTGACATATCTCTTTGACATTCAATCTGAACCCTTCATCCAAATTTGTCTTTTCTATAAAATACTTTTATCTTTATCATTTTGACATCTATACATCTACATCTTGAGCTAAGACAAATACATTCTATTAGTGTGAGACAACTATCTTCAATATTTTGCTAGGCATTGTCATAGGCTACTATTGCACGATTTGAGGGTATCAAGTACATTCAATCAAGATGGAGAATAGAAATGGAGGTGAAGCAATGATGGCATGAAGACTTTATGGTGATATTGTTTTATATTCCATGTTTTAATGCTTATTTGCACTCCATTGTTGGTTTAGGGTTAGTTTTTATGCTATTTTACATTAACTTGGAATTTTACCCTAAAAAGGCCCTTATTGACAAGGGAGAATAATTTTTCCAACAAGAACACGACCACCCAAAACACTTCAAATGACAAAAACAGATATTGAGCTCCTAACAAAAATGTGACCAATGATGGAGTCGTTGACACCGAGGCAATACACATAGGCCCTACCATCACACTTAGGGGACCCAACACATCCTACAACACACCAAGAATTCTTGATCATACAACAACTGTTGTCAAAAACACATAAGAACAAAGAGCTCAAAGGAAGTTTCCCACAAGGCGTAAATACACTCCTTTAGGGGAGCCAATCGAATCCATCTTCAAACAAATTTTGCAACACAACATCATACAAATTCTTGAAGCAAAACCATATGACCCAAGACAATTCAAACCATCATGGTGGGATGATAATACCTTTTATGACTATCACCGAGCTAAAGGACACCCCACTTCACAATGCCAACAATTAAAGAATATCATCCAAGACCTCGTTGAAAATGGTACTGTTGAAGTAAATGGACAACAACAATCCTCTAATATTGACCATAAAATATTTATGAATCCATTACATTACCATGGAAAAGGAAAGGCCTCCAATTTGGGTAATAAGACCAAAAAAATTTCTAATTATACTAATGAAAAATATGACTATACCACCATAATAAATCATATTCACACTACCGATGATTATGTCAATACTATTACCATCAAGAAACTACCAAAATGTGTTGTCAATACCTATTGAACTAAGGTGACTATCTAAGGACCTCCCCCAACACAAGAACAATTGAAATCCCAATATAATATACTTGACCACTTGGGGAAGACACCCGCACAAACCTCTATCCTTAAGTTATTATGTATATCACTTGATCATAGGGCCATCCTGGACAAGGCTTTACAAAACACTATCGTTCCCACTAACCTTGATGTCAATCACTTCCAAGAGATGGTGGGCTACTTGGATAATTCTCATCATGTCACTTTCTTCGACCAAGACTATTCAACCCAAAAGACAAATCACAATGACCCCTTGCATTTTGAAGTCCTTATCCATAAACACAAAGTTGGACGAATCTTGGTAGATGATGGAGCAGGGTTAGACATTTGCACCCTCAAATTGGCTAAGGCATTAGACTTCTGGAAATCATGTGTAGACACAACAAAAGGTGTTGTTATCAAAGCCTATGACAATGAAGAACACTCTTCTAAGGGATTTATCACACTACCTATCAAAGTTGGACCTACTATCATGGACACCACATTCTAGGTCTTGGATCTTGACCTCCCATATAAACTCCTCCTTGTCCAACCATGGATCCACAACATGAAATATGTACCATCTGCATACCATTGATGCCTTAAGTTTCCCCATGAAAGCACTAAAATCACAATCCCTGGTGATCCTGATCCTTTCCAATATTATAGTAACTTGAGAGGGACAACCCAACAACAAGTGCCCGTCAACCAAGAGACCTTGTCATCCATCTCATGTCATTACATTGACCCTTCCACTCTATCCAAATAATCCACTTCCAAAACTCTACCCTTTGATCCCAAAATTGAGGTCCAAGATAAGGGGTGTGGTGAATATCACATGAAGACTTCTTCTTGTGTCAGCAAACTCACTACTCCTAAGTCATACAAAAAATCGACAGCAAACAAGAGACAACCCAAGGTCACTATCCACATGCTTCTCACAAGAACTTTCATAAAATGGTGGGAACTAAGCAAATAAGCTATCAATGAAGAGGATGTAACCTCCTGGCTCTATAAGGAAGACAAGGAAGAAACTCTTCCACTCGCACAAATACCCATTGAATAATATGGCAAAGGTTTCCAAATAATGAAGAACAAAGGGTATGGTGGACATAGTGGACTCAAATTGAATAAAATTAGAATGAAAAAACCTTTGTCAGTATCAAAATGATTGAAAGGCTTAGGTCTAGGGTTTAAACCTATTAATATTGGTGCTCCTCGTACTATGGTGTTTTCAACCAAGGAAGTAAGTGCTTCTGAGAATATTGAGATATCTGCAACACCCAACACACATGAACTATTCAACACATATGATGATGACTATATCGAGACCGATTCTAATGAATATGAATGGGACTCCCTTGTCTCTAGTGACTATGATATAGCTAAGAAGCTTACCAAACTTGACCTATCTGACACCATGACTTGAGATCCAGACAACAATTCCATCTTTATCATATCTTCTCTAAACCTTGATGCTACTGATGGTTGAATTCCTTTAGTCTACCCCCAACTCATTGATTGGGACCAACAAGGACCACCTATCTTAGACATATTCAAGAGTGATGAAGTGGTCGATGAGTTTATGGGATTGCGAGAAGGAATTCCTAGTGTTGATCACAAAGTTGGATTTACCATTAACTTAGATCATATGGCATACTTTGGGGAGTCTGTCCACCCCTCTAGTTGCAAAAGTAAAGATAATAAAATAAAAAATGATGATTCTCTGGGTGAAAATCACAAGGTAGGTCTATAGACCAAAAAAAGGTAAAAAGAAATGACATATCTGAGGGTGAAAACCTCTCTGAGGCACCCAAGGATGGAGGGTTGGACATTCTTCCCATTAACCAAGAGAATTCACCAATGCTTATTGAATAATCTATGGAAGTCAATATTGTCACATATGAAAATCCCAAGGTCATCCACTCTGCAGCATCATTGACTAAGTTTGAGCAGCCTAAATTATGTGCTTTTTTAGTGAAAAGACAAATTAATTTTACCTGATCCTATGTCAGCATGCCTGGGCTAGATCCTGACTTGGTATTGCACCATTTGTCATGTTTCATGAGGCCAAACCTGTCAAAAAAAAGCTTCGAAAGATGCACTTGCAAATTTCTTTATTAGTCAAGGCTAATTTGAAGAAACTATTAGATGTTGGCTTTATCAGGTCAATCGACTATGTAGAGTGGATTTCCAACCTTCACCCATAACAAAACCAATAGGTGGGATCTGTGTTTGTACCAACTTCCAAGATTTGAATAAGGCGTGTCCTAAGGATGACTTTCCTTTACCAAATATTGACATAATTGTGGACTTGAGAATTGGATATGAGATGTTGTCCCTCAAGGATGGCTTCTCAAGGTATAACCAAATCAGAATAGCTCCTAAAGATCAACATAAGACAACCTTCACATGTCCATGGGAACCTACTATTGGAATGTCATGCCTTTTGGACTAAAATATGCTAGAGCCACATACCAACGTGCCATGACAATAATTTTCCATGACCTCATGCATACTCTAATGGAAGACTATGTGGACGACCTGCTAGCCAAATCATTGACACAAGGTGACCATTTGCAAGTCTTGGACAAGATTTTCAAGAGAATGGGAGAATACAAAGTGAGACTGAATCCCAAGAAGTGTGTATTTGGAGTGACATTAGGAAAGCTCCTAGGTCATATAGTTTCCAGACGAGGCATTGAAGTCAACCTAAAAAAAGTCAAAGCTATAATAGACATGCCTCAACCCACCAACATATGTCAACTACGCACATTGCCAGGATGACTCCAATCTATTAGATGATTCATAGCACAACTAGTTGGAAAATACATCCATTTTAAAATTTTCTCATAAAAGGTGTACCATTCATGTTGACATAAAAGTGTCAGGAATCCTTCCAACAAATCAAGGATTACTTGTTAGCACCACTAGTTCTAATGTCACCCATCGATGGGAGACATCTCATCCTCTACATTTCAACAACAACATCTACGCTGGGGGAATTTCTTGCACAAAATGATGATGAATTCCTTGAACGAGCAATATTCTATATTAGTTGTACCTTGGTGTTTCACTAATTTTTGTAGGTGGACACTCTCTTACACTTCTAAGGTTTTTCACCTAAAAGGGGAAAGGTAACCCACAAAAAGTTAGGGATACATTCAAGACTAATGCTAAAAGGAATAAAATATGTTTAAATTAAATGATCTAAATGCAATAAACTAAAAAATAAGATGAGTTATTGATGCAAAACATAAGAAATGCAAGTTGTTTGAAAACACATTGTGATATGAAAAATGATAAAATGAATGCAATAAAGAACAAGATAAAGAGGCTAAACAAAAAATGTGCATCTGGAAACTGATGAAGAATAGGATAAAGACTGTAAATGTCTCTGGAATTTTGGAAAATCTAATTTTCTAGCCAACTAGGACACTTATGCCAAGTTGGGTGACTCAGTCCTATTTTGGGGAGATTTTGCCAAAATAGGTTTCTGCTAAAAGAATATCCAAAAATGCACAAATCACTTTTTATTCCTAGCAATGGGAGTAATTTGAAAAATATGGTGACTTATTCCACTTGGAAATCTCAAAAAAATTGGGACAAGAATCTGTAGCTATCAATCTCCCTTTCACTTCTTAATAGGTGTTCAGTTCAAATTCTGCAAAATTTGGGTTGAAAGAGATCTCCAAGCTTCAATTAGGAATTTTTTGACTTAAATGACTTTGATGAGTTGTTGACCACTTTTAATCACTTTTCTCTTTGGTAAATATGCATACAAGTCATGTAAAACACACATGCAAAGAGGGGGAAAATGGTTAAGGGTTAGAGTATAGGGGTTTGCCTTGGTCAAACCCCAATTTGGTAATCAAACCCTTGAAAATGAAAATAAATAGAAAGATAATGATGAATAAATAACATGCAATGTCATAAACTCACCAAACTCTTGATGTTGAAGTCTGAAGATACGAAAATGGTTGCTCCAAGATGCTTGATGATTGCCTAAGATGCTTAATGCTTGAATGCTATGATGCTTTAATGAGTGAATGAAGACTTGAACAAATTATGCTGATGGGTGTGTGCAGGATCATGGTATGCCAAAAAGTGGCAATGGAGAAAAAATTACGTGTTTCATCGAGTCAAAAACATGAAAAATGTCGAGTTGACTTTATGTGGCTTGGGTGTCAGTACACACTACTGAAGCAAAGCCCAAACCTAGATTTCCAAATCGGATATCCAATTTGGGACACACATATATATTTGATTTTTGCCTGATTAAAACTCATTTCACATTTCAGTGCATAGTGAAAACTTCATTCTGCAAATCAGATATCTAATTTCGCGCAAATCCATCTTCAAAAGGTTAGATTCTTGGTTTTTCTTTGCTCTAATCAAATTTTTAATTAGATTTGTGTAATTTTAGTTAATTTTTTATAGATTTTTTTCAAAATAGGGTTTTTGATAGATTTTTTATGAAAAACTTGAGTTTAGTATGGATTTTGATGAAAATTGAATGTTTGTAATGGATTTTGATGAAAATTGAATGCTTGTAATGATTTTGATTTAAAATAGTGTTTTTTATGTATTTCTTAGAAATTAGAGAATTTTATAGATTTTGTTAAAAACTAGGGTTTTTGTTGGATTTTTAAAAAAAACTAGGGTATTTTTATAATATTTTCATTTATATTGTCTAATTTTAATTAGATTAATTTGTTTTAACTTTAATCGGCATTATGGTTGCTGACAATGAAAATACACAAATGTCAAATGCTCCACCACCTCCATAGCCTATCAATTGAAGAATTAATTATTGAAAATTGCAACAATATGAGGCATTTCTGAAGTTTATAATGAGTCCCTCGATTATCTGATGTCAAACACAATGAAAGAAATAATTAAAACATAAACCCTCTCCTCGCAACATAATGCCTTTCATTCGTGGCGAGAAGACATGAGAGAATATTATGCATGTGGATTGTCCTATGATGATGTGAAAGATCTTGGAATAACCAAAGCCCAAATAGCCTCTTTATTTGTTAACCCCCGCACTGGTTTTTCGGTTAATGTTAATAAACCAAAACTTTTTATAAAATGGTGCACTCATAGAGACATTGTAGAAAACTTTTGGGATCGTTGGTGTATGGTTTTTTTGAAACCACCGAAAAATAATTGTGATATACCATTTTACTTTATAAAAAATTATATGTTGAGTTTGTGTTAGGGCACCATGTCAATTACTTTGACATTAAACCCTTCCAGGGCGTTGGTGGAGGTATGCCCCAGGATACACCAAAGGCAGTTAGAGTAATACCCCACCCATATGTTCCCCCTCCTCCCCTTCCTCCACCACCTTCAGTATACCATCCAGATATTATGCAAAATGCGGCCACACAGACTATCCATGCTATTCACTCTTTGAGTGGTCTTTTGGTTTCGCATGCTTCTATAGTAGCTCAGCCACATTCTGGTGATGTTGGTGATGGCTCGAGTGCTACTGTGTCATCCTCGTCAGGTCCACATATTTGTGTACCACATACTTGCTCCATGTGCCACTAGATATGCTTGGGTCCTCTTGTACAGCCTGCTGAGCATCCCTTGGACACTTCCAATTATGACTTCCATGATGTGAACATTATAGATCAGAGACAGGGGAGTGGATCACACCATACAGAGTCCTCTCTTGCTAGAGAGGGGGACATTGGAATAGTGACATAGGTAAAATTTAAGTTGTGAATTCATAACTTGCATTTGTTTTTAAATAAATATTAATAAGAGATAGTATAATGTACTAATATTTATTTACATGATCTATTTAATAGTTGATGTCTGAGGAGGAGCTGACACAAGTGACGGATAGCACCCTGAGGACCATTTCATTTGGCCTTGACATGCACACAGTATATATTTTTGCACTCACTCATTTACATTTATTTATTATATACTTTCTTTTCATTTGAATTGTCATTAATGAAACCATATCATAACTTATATGTTTATCTTATTTTCCTCTTGTAGGAAATACCTATTTCGAGCGAGGTGCAGCCTTGTCCAGATTATGGAAGTGCAATGTTGGATAAGGGGAAGGTAATTGAACTCAAATTTGATTGAATTAAGAATTTTAAGATCTTATATTGATTATACATACATCAACATAGATTGGTAGTTTCATATGTACTTGTCATTTTTATGTGCATGGAATTATGAGCTATACATCCTTGTTGACAAGAGCCACAATGCCTAAAGCAGTACGTATTGGAACACTTGAAGGAGTAGGTGTTGAAGCACCTCAAGGAGGAGGTGTCGAAACACCTAAAGGAGATAAAGAAAAAGATCAACCTAAAGAAGTATGTGTTCATTTTATTTTGTGTTTGGTATTTATATGTTCCTATTACGACAATTGTATGCCAACTTGGATCACTTTTATGTTTTTGTTCACCTATATAGATTGAAATTACAAAAGATGGTTTGGTCGGTTCTTTGAGAGGGGCATATTCTAGGACTCCCGACCCTTTGAAGAGACGATATTTCAGGTAATCAAGATTACAATTTTAGAGTTCAATTATAATTTAATGTATATTGATTTTGATGTTAATTATTCGATTTTAAATTATATAGTATAATTAATCTCAATTGTGGTTTGACTTTTTCTTGTGCAGCTACCTTCAGAGGCAATGAGTGCTTCAAAGAGGCTCCATTTTGATGATCCACCAGTAGTTTAGGATGAGATGGACATTTTGGCATGTAAATATTGAATAGATACCGAAATGGCATATGCCACATATTGTAAAATTTTGTTTGAGTTGGCATTGATGCCATTTTTGTATATGGACATACACGTGATTATTGGATAATTTGATATATAGAAGTTGACAATCAAAATTTAATTGTCTCCTCATGTGCATAATTAAACTCTTTGAAAATTTAATCAAGTGAGCAATGGTTAAATATCTTGATGTACAATAGCATTAAAAGAATGGTTATATTATGTAGTTTATTCATATTGCTGATTACATTGCATTGCACATCTTTCAAACTCAAAGCATTACTTCACATTACATAAGTAACAACTAGATGCTGATAGATGAAAAAAAATCAATTACATTATAGTTTTTACAAAGTCAACCTAAGCAATTATGCAATTACTTCACATTACATAAGTAATAATTAAAAATTTATTCATATTATTGATTGCATTGCATTGCACATCTTTCAAACTCAAAGCATTACTTCACATTGCATAAGTAACAACTAGATGTTGATAGATAAAAAGATTTCAATTATAGGCCCGCTGCCCCCTCATTCCACACACTATGCAACCATTTACTTGTGGGGTAGGGGCCGAACAATGGAGAAAACATGTAAAAATAATATATATATGCAGCCTAGAAGCATGAATTAGTACCAATATTAATGCATTACCATTGATTACCTTGAAGTAGAGATTTGAATCAATATCATTCTTCAAGAAGCCCAAACTAGACAGGTACCAATCAATCCTTTCGTACCATGCACGAGGAGCCTGCTTAAGACCATACAAGGCCTTCTTCAGCTTACACACATGTGACTCCTTCCCATGAACCTCAAAACCATCAAGTTGCTCGACGTAAACTTCTTCCTCAATCACGCCATTGAGAAAAGTTGTCTTCACATCCATTTGATGAATCTTCCATCCTCTGATGCAGCAAGGGCAATGATAGTTCTGACAAAAGTGTAACGAGCAACAGGAGCAAATTTTTCTTCATAATCAACTCCCTCTTTCTAAGAAAACTATTGTCGATCATCCAAGTGTTGGTGTTAGTGGGTACATTGCTTGACAATGCTGAGCAAAAAAAATATTCATTCTTCTGTGGAATTTTGGCCAACACCTCTAACCATCAATCTTGATGCATAATGAATGAAATCGGCCCTCAAACGATCGAACTTCGAGAGTTTGGACCTTGCACTAATTCCTTGAATATGGGACTCCCAAGACAATGGCAAACCGTTGAGGGCAAGCATTGTCAAATCCTTATCTTTAACGTGTTGATGCATATTTTATGACACACTCGTACATTAGAATAAAAATGTCCAGAGACACCCTATCCTCTCTTGAAAAACCACCCCGTATGCTAAGATTGCAAGAAGATCATATGGCGATTCCAAGGTTTCTTATGTCAAGTCTTGACGTGTGGTAAGCTCAATGGGTGTTGTAATTTGCTAGTAATCACAAGGGGACTTACACTAGATTTTTTCAATTCACAATGAAGCTCTTTTATTTGGGTTGCAGATCAAACAAACTGAAAAAGGAGACAAGGGGTCAAAAGTTCTAATCTACTTCCTAAGAATTCAAGAGACGGTATTGACTTGGTGAAACAAAACCAAACTTTGTTTCGCCACGCAGGAATCACGCCAACTACACAAAGCCATTGCAATCTTCAAGGAAATGTGCCTATGGTTTTCATATCATGAATAACTACCTTCCAATCGAACAATATTTATCCAGACAGAAGTTAAGAATCCACATAGTAAGCTCAGGCTAACTTTACGCATTGAACAAAAATCATCCATTCAAAGAAAGTATGAGCAAAAGTTCCACCATAAATCAATGCTTATCAAATCTTGCATTCACCTAACAAACTTTCAAAGAAATTTTTTTTCCAAGTGTAATCTAATTCTAATCTATCTCCAATCTATGGTGGAAGAAGTTATGCAACCATGCACACTATTTGACAATAAAAGTGGTTCAAATCAAATCATGCATAAGAGCTTTTATTATCAGAAATAGTCTATCACAGCAATTCTATACACTGTCTCCACCCTTTACAAATGAGGGGCGAGCTCAATTTCACTTTAAGGCTGGCAGACTTCCTCTTTTCTCTTGCCATTTCAGACTTAACATGTTGAGCAGACTTCACTCATTCACTTTCCATGTTCATATTCTTCTAAGTGCGAACACTCATTATCCTCTTGAAGCGGATTTGGCAAGATTCCATCTTTTATGCCATGTCACTCTTTGGTAAGTGCGGACCTTGTCAAGTTTCATGGCCAAGACATGTGGCGGACTTCAATCATGTTTGACACATCCCTTTCTTAACATGGGCAGGCTTTGTTGAGTGTTTGTGCCAAGAAACAAGGGTGGACTTTCCTTTATGTATTGCTAGCAGACTTTGCTTTATACCAAGCCATTGATTATTTCCTTGGAGTGGACTTGGCTATATTGTATGCCACTTTTGTATGGTTGGGTAGGCTTAGTCTTAGCAAGTGCCATGTTTTACTCTTGAAGTGGACTCTACTCTCCTCTTTGCTAGTGGACTTCCTTCTCTCTTTTCCAAGCTCTGTCATGTGCTGGAATGGCTAGAAGAGATCGACGAAGCTGCTAACATCAACATAATTGTGGTAGCTTGATATACAGAGTCTATAAATGCCAGGGTTCAATTTGTATAATATTGAGAGTGGTAGCTTAATATAGGTCCACAATACCTTTTTGTAATATCATAGAACAGGGCTCATAGACCGAACTCTAGTCAAAATGTCTCTCAAATGCACAAAAAAGAATGAAATTACTTCAAACCAATTTTGTGAAGAAGTTAACTCTGTTGCCCACTAGTTTCCCTTAAGAGTCCAAAGTGCTAAAAGGCAACAATTTTTGAAGGGCTATTTCTCAGAGACCGTGAGGCATACAGATTCTCCATTGAAGGCTATGGGATCGTGTTTGGACCATCTACAAAAATCTCTCTCAGTTTTTACTATCTCGGAGGTGTTTTCCTATGGTGATGACTTTTCAGTGGAGGGAAAAGTTGTCAGATGTAGCAAAGTTGTAAAGTTGCAAAGTGGTGCAACTTTCAATCTACAACTTCTACAACCAA
>VDFB02058242.1:593330332-593363994 GCA_007258455.2 Sequoia sempervirens | reverse complement strand
AATTCATAATTAATTATTTACTTGAAAAAATTACAAAAAATATCGTCACACTATCGGCCATGGGTCCTCACCTTTATATCTAAAATCTCATAAAAAAATATTATCATTTTATTATGGTTAGGGTGGTCAGACAGACACCTACTTCTTATTTTTTTCCTGAAATTTAAGTAATACTGCATTGAAATTTCAAATTTTCACCAAATAGATTTTGTTTTTAAAAAAATAAACCTAGTATTTTAGAAACTACATTCAATTTCCCACAATTTCTATTCTTAAATATTTTTTAAATAATATTGATAACTTATTCAAATTTTTACGTCAAGTTTCCTAACTCTGATTTTTCTGAATTTTCATTGCCACTTAAGGGCCTATTTGGCATACCATGATCCTGCACATACCTTGATGGTGGGTAAAATGAGAGAAAAACCCTTTTATTTATACTTTATTTTCCAATATTTCCCAAAAATAACACATCACAAGCCAACCTCAAGGGTAAGAAAATAAAATCCCACCAGAAATTTAAAACAATTTTGATTTTTGTGCCAAATAGGACTAAGTCACCCCTATTGGAAACTTAGTCCTACTTAAGCAATTTAAGTGGGTGTCAGGAATTAAAGGGCATTAAATGTTGTTTAATTGGAATATTCTCTGAAATACACTTAAGTAAAGCCGAAAAGTGTATTAAGGGGTCATTTAGACATAAGAAAGATGTTGAATTAGTGATGAAAAGTGTAGAAAAGCATGAGAGTTTGTTACAAATCTTTACAACACTTTAAAATAAGACTTGGTAAGTGATAAAAATGGAATATTTAAGTAAATTATAATGAAAGGGTCCCAGAAAAGTGTGAAAGTGGGTTACAACACTTCACAACACTTTTACAAGACATCATAGAGTCTTAATTATTTATAGAATTCAAGCCTAATGTGAATGTGTTGACCACATTACAACATTAAATCAAGGAAAATTAGGCCAATAATTATAGGAAAAAGACCCAAATGACTGTGAAAATGTCCAAAGGTCCATTTTTCTATGGTACATTTAGCCCCCACTTTAGTGATAGGATGAACTTACTTCAAACTCACACTAAAGTAGCCATCCATATCAAGGGGGGTCCAAATGTACTTATGCTAGCAAGATGAGATAAATAGTCAAGAGGGTTGATCAAGCCCTAGGATGAAGATCACATGGAAAACTAGACACAAGAACAAAGGGACACACATGAAAGTGACGATGAAAAATAGAAAAAATCAAATCAAGCTTTGATTGCTTGTCCAGCTAGTTGTGGATTGGATCTAGGTTGTTCGTTCGAAAAAGAAGAAAAAAAATTGCATACTCATTCTGGGGTGATGAAACTCATGGTTGTTCACTAGGTGATAAATCCCAAAAGGTGAGAAACATACATCATAGCTGGTATGCACTCACACACATGGAGGTGGCTATGGGGAAATTTGTGCCTCAAAATGGGCTTCCCGCTCAACCATATCAAAGTTATACCTCCTAATAACTTTAATAAGGTGCCACAAAGGAAAATGTCATTTTTTGCTTCATGAGACAAGAAAAGCTTCATATGCTTAGAACTCATGAACAAACGTGATGGCACCATAGGCATGCAAGCTATATCATGCAAGGTGGCCATATAACAAATGCAAAATGCAATATGCAAAAGAAATGTTCAAAGGATTTTTCTTTAGTTCATACGAGGTCTTAGCTTAGGGAACATTGTGTTTAATGTCTCCAAGAGAGGACCAATCAAAGAATAAAAGATTCACAACTTAAGGGATGCAGTACGTTGCATCAGGCCACTAAGAAGAATGCAATATGCTAAGATAGATCATGCTTATGAAGGACATCACACCCAATGTCATCCACAAAGTGACAAACACATCATATGAAGTAACAAGGATACACTAAGAACCAAGGAAAAGGGAATAATTCCAATGTATGCCCCCACTTTAAAGGAATTGTTACACACAGTTCTATGAGAAATTACTTTAAAGTAGCAAATGAAAAATGCAAAAAGAAATAAGACATGTGAGAGCCAACTTGGAAAGCCCCTATGCCAAGTCATATTTTCAAGTAAGGCTACATCATGTGAAAGAAAAATAAAAAAAGAAAAGGAAAGAGGTTTTCCCTATAAAAGGAAAATACCAAACACATAAGGGATCTATGGATTTGGGTCAGTATGTTCATTGCTGCAATGTTTTGTTAAAGACCTCATAATTGTCATCATTCCCCCAATACATAGAACTGGAAGAATGACACAAAGAGAATGAAAAAGAAAAGAAAAAGAACCCTTTTGGGTCAACATGGAAGAGACATAGGGTGTCTCAATGCTTTGCATCGTCCCCAAAAGGAAAACACAAAATAAAAGAGAAAATAGAAAAGCAAAAGGCAAAATGAAAAAGAAAGCCTTTTGGGTCAATGTGAAGGAGACATTTTGGTCTCAATGCCTTGCATCATCCCCAAAAGGAAAACATAAAACAAAAGAAAAAAATAAAATAGAAAGACCTTTTGGGTCAACATGGAAGAGACATAGGGCATTTCAATGCTTTGTGTCATCCCCAAAAGGAAAACACAAAACACAAGTGAAAAATCAAATAGAAAGACCTTTTGGGTCAACATGGAAGAGACGTAGGGCATCTCAATGCTTTGCATCATCCCCAAAAGGAAAACATAAAAAAAAAGTAAAAAAGAAATTAGAAAGACCTTTTGGATCAACATGGAAGAGACATAGGGTGTCTCAATGCTTTGCGTCATCCCCAAAAGGAAAACACAAAAAAAAAGAGAAAAAGAAAAGTATGACATATAGAAGAATAAAGGTACAAATAGAGGAATGGCAGAAAGAGAGAGAACAACAAACAATACATCACAGGGGATCAAATTACGCACATGCAATCACACCAAAGAAAAGAAAAAAGAAAAGGAATATTTACAAGGCCAATAAGGAAAATTCAATTCAACCATCTAACAAGTCATCTGCCTTCCAATCATGTTTGGAAAGCGAATAGCTAGCAAGAGGGACAAGAGAAAGGGCTGAACTAGGTGAAGTGCTAGGCTCATCACTCTGGAATATAGGAGATATCTCAGTTAAGCTCATAGACGAGGAAATCAATGTATTTAATTCATTATGTACTCCTTTGTCAATCTTTGTTGTTTCCTCATCGTCATCTAGGTTGATCACAACAGGAGGATGAATGATTATACCTAAAGGAGAGTGTATCTCTTGTTGTTATTGTTGTATTGAATTCCCTTGTGGTGGGTCAGGAGGAGGGTGGTCATGCATTGCTTCTGTCAAATTTGGATTGTGATTTTCTTTGTTTTCTTCATCATGTAACTAACAAGCAAGGAGAAGACGTCGACGTCTACACTCTCTAGCACCTCAGTTCTTTTGATTATATTTTGAAGTTGTGTGGGTGTAAGAGTAGGTTGATCCACCATATGCTCCTCTTCTTCCCTAAGGGAAGGAATGGGAAGAACCAGAGAAGGCAAGTCAATCACATTCTCTTTGGCTTCATAAACTTATTTGATGTGAGGGGGCATGACGGGGTTGGTTTCATTATCTCTGGGTCGTTTAGATGATGAAGGTGAAGTGTTGATTGGTGGTCGATCTTGATTTACTGGTTCAGGTTCAGGTTGAAGCATTGTCTCATGTAGGATGGGAATGTCAGAAGTGGATTGGGACATGTTACGAAGAGACAATTTTTCTATTCATTTGGCTTTGAATTTTTTATAGGCAATGAAAAAGAAGTCTCTGCGAGGTGTTATGGGTTCCATAGGTTCAAGCCAAAAGGCTTCCAAGATGAATTTTCCTTTAGAAGACAATGGTTTAAAGCTACTATGGTGGACAGTAAATATGTCATTATCAAAGGGAAACTTCAAACATTTGTGAATGACTGAAGGGACAACTTTCATAGAGCGAAGCCACAGATGAAACTAGTCTGACTGTGGAATGATATAGAATGTTACATCCGGTGTTTTAGGTCCTATCTGTAATAGAAGGACAATCAATCCTATCATAGGGCATGCAAAACCACTATGTTTCTTGATCCATTTTGTTGGTTTATCATAATCATCTTGATAAAGATCTTGTAATACTAAAAATTCTTTAGTGATCATGTTCTCACCACAGGCGAGATCTATTAATATCCCATTAGTGGGATTATCATAGATGCAGTCAACTATGTAAAGAGGACCATCAAGAAGATTTTTTAGTATATCTTGAGCAGAAAAAGTAATATCAAGAGATTTCTTTGTTATTCCCTTATGAGGGATAACGTCTATCGTTCCCACCATTTTAGTCATAGGGTTAACATGGGTGGCATGTGGAGTAATATCATGTTGTTCATCATTTGTATTGACATTCATCACATCATTGTTTGAAGGTTCACTAGCTTTGACAAAGGAAATATTGCATTTAGGTATTGGGTTGGTAAAAATTTGAAAATTCTGATTAGGAGGGGCAACAGACTTATTGCCCTGATCATTGACACCCGTAATGGATAGACGACTAGAATCAATGAGGTCTTGCACTAGGTGTTTAAGGCGCTTACACTATTCTTTGTCATGTCCATTTTGGTGATGAAAATGACAATAAGCATTTGGTTTGAAGGTCAAGGGTAAAGGATTAGTGGGATCAAGTGGTTTAACAATAGGAAAGGTTATCATCTATTGTTGTACTAGTTGAGGCATTATGTTATGTAGGGAATCATGCAAAGATGTGAACTGTGTCTTTGGATCCCCATAGCTAAAGGGCACTGTTATTTTAACAGCTACCACTTGATTATTGATAGGTGGAGTTGGTTGTGGAGGAGAAGGGTTGAACTATAAGAAACCTTTGTTTTGTTTTCTAAAGGTTTACGAGTTGTTTTGGTTCACATGTTCGGATTTCTCATTTCGGCTAGAAGTGGATTTTGCATCACGACTACTAACCGAATTGTGATAATCACATAGAGCGGTACATAAATGCATGAAAGAGGGAAATTTCATCATGGTAAATTTATCCTGAATGTGACTTTGTAATTTTTCAATAAACATCTTTTAGAGATGTGAATCAAGAACCTTGACATCAATTTGGGCATAAAGTGACTGATAGAGTGATATGAAATCAATTATTTTTTCATCCACGTTTTGTTTGCATCACTTCAAATCAGCCATTGTCTTTTTGGGAGTCATGTGTACTTGGAAATGACTTATAAATGCCTCAACAAGTTCATTAAATGAATGAATTGAATTATTCAGTAGAGAGGAAAACCATTCCAAGGCGGTATCCTTTAAAATCCTAGGAAACAATTTAGCTAATAGTTTATCATCAAGGACAAAATCACTACATAAGGCTATATAGGCATTAACATGATCAAAAGGGTCTCCTTTCCCTCCATACTTCTCAAATCTAGGCATCTCAATTCCTTGTGGAATCGGTGTTCTTAATATTTCCAAAGATAAGGGGTTGAGTAACAAACATAATAGGTGGGTGGTGCATTTTGATTTTGATTTATGGTGGATATTTGTTGTTGCATAGAAGAAACAGTGTGGAAGATTTGTGTGATGAGAGGATTAGTATAAGTGGTAGGAGGTGGAAGAGAGAGTGGTGATGGAGTGTATGTAGTGGTAGGACAAGTGAAGGGGACATTGATAGGTGGGAGAGTGGTAGAGGAATAGATGCTACAGTTTAAGGGGGGGAATAGGAGGTCCTCCTTGGCTAACCACGGTGTTTGTTGGTTGAGATGTATTAGAGGTGGAAGGAACATGCTTTTGATATATCTCAACAATTTGTTTCACAACATCTAGGCCTTCATCACTTTCAAGCATGCGATGGATGTCTTCTATAGTGGGAATGGCAGTGGTTGAAATGTTTTCAAGACACACTTGTTGTTGGAGATGTGTTAAGTCCTCATGAATGTTAACTATTTTTTCTTGCATAATGTGACCATGTTGTGTGTCAACTGGAATGCTATTGGAAGGAAAAGGGTTGCTAAAGGTACTATCCATGCCTAATGCACCATTTTCAATACCAAGAGTAGTAGCTCTAGATAACCCAAGGTCCGCAACGAATGTGCTATCATGGGATGCCGTGAGTCTTGAACTTCTCACTAAATTATATCAATAAGGCACCAAACACTCATACAAATGCTACTAAAGGCGGGATGGATGCAAATGCAATACAAAATAAGAACAATAAAATGCTAATGACATAAATTCTAGAGACTATAACAGAGATGCAATAATAGAAAATCAAAATGCAGAAAATGCTCTAAAAATGACAAAAAGTATAGTGCAAAATGTGTAGGAGGACTAAGTCACCCAGTGTGGCAAATTAGTCCTAGTAGTGATATTTTTGAGATTTTTTAGAATTTTTAAGTGCAATTTTATGATTTTTAAGGTTTCAAATGTAGTACAGTATGAAAATGTAGAATTTTGTTGTTTTTGATTGAAAACTAATGCAAAAATGTAAGCTATATGAGCTTTCCACTAGTGCAATTTTTTAAAACCCTAAGATGTAATGGAACAATGAAAACCCTATCACAATGTTGATGCAAGCTAATGATAGGATGTGAATGCACTTGAAATAAGAAGTAAAATGTTCAAAAGTCGGGTTCACCAAAATGTTTCACTAATTTTTGTAGGTGGACACTCTCATACACTTCTAGGGTTTTTCACCTAAAAGGAGAAAGGTAACCCACAAAAAATTAGGGATAAATTCAAGACTAATGCTAAAAGTACTAAAATACGTCTAAATGCAATAAACTGGAAAAGAAGATGAGTTATTGATGGAAAACCGAAGAAATGCAAGTTGTTTGAAAACACATTGTGATATGAAAAATGATCAAATGAATGCAATAAAGAACAAGATAAAGATGCTAAACAGAAATTGTGCACCTGGAAACTAATGAAGGATAAGATAAAGATTGTAAATATCTCTGGAATTCTAATTTTTTGGCCAACTAGGAAACTTACGCCAAGTTCGACAACTTAGTCCTATTTCAGGGAGATTCTGTCAGAAGAGGTTTCTGCTAAAAGGGTATCCAGAAATACAAAAATCACTTTTTATGCCTAGAAATGGGACTAATCCAACAAAGATGGCGACTTAGTCCACCTAGGAATCTTAGGAAATTCAGGACAGGAATCTGTAGCTAACAATTTTCCTTTCACTTATTGAAAGGTGTCTGGTTCAAATTTTGTAGAATTCGGGTTGAAAGAGATCTCCATGCTTCAATTAGGGATTTTTTGACTTGAATGACTTTGATGAGTTTTTGACCACTTTTTATCACCTTTCTCTTTGATAAATATGCATACAAGTCATGTAAAACACACATGCAAAGAGGGGGAAAATGGTTAAGGGTTATAGTATAGGGGTTTTCCTTGGTCCAACCTCTGTTTGGTAATAAAACCCTTGAAAATGAAATGAAATAGAAAGAGAATGATGAACAAATAATATGCAATGTCATAAACTCACCAAAATATTGATGTTGAAGTTTGAAGATATACAAATGGTTGCTCCAAGATGCTTGATGATTGCCTAAGATGCTTGAATTCTTGAATGTTATGATGCTTTAATGAGTGAATGAAGAATTGAAAAAATTATGTTAATGGGGGGTACAAAATGAGAAAAAAACCCTTTATTTATACTTGATTTTCCAATATTTCTTGAAAATAACACATCACATGCTAACCTCAAGGGTAAGAGAATAAGATCCCACCAGAAATTTAAAACAATTTCAATTTTTGTGCCAAATAGGACTAAGTCACCCCTATTGGTGACTTAGTCCCACTTAAGTAATTGATTTAAGTGGGTTTCAGGAATTAAATTGCATTAAATGTTGTTTAATAGGAATATTCTCTAAAATACACTTAAGTAAAGCTGGAAAATGCATTAAGGGGTCATTTAGACATAAGAAAGGGGTTGAATTAGTGATGACAAGTCTAGAAAAGCGTGATATTTTCTTACAAATCTTTACAACACTTTAAAATAAGACTTAGTAAGTGATAATAAGGGAATATTTAAATAAATTATAATGAAAGGGTGGACTAGAAAATTGTGAAAGTGGGTTACAACACTTCACAACACTTTTACAAGACATCATAGAGTCTTAATGATTTATAGAATTCAAGATCTAATGTGAATGTGTTGACCACATTACAACATTAAATCAAGGAAAATTAGGCCAATAATTATAGGAAAAAGACCCAAATGATCATGAAAATGTCCAAAGATCCATTTTTCTACAATACACTTGGTTAGCTATGAATTCAATTATAGTCCTATAGAATGTGCTTGTCTTGTAGTAGTCTTTGCTACTCAATGACTTAGGAACTACATGTTAAACCATCAAAAAAAATTAGTTTCCAAGATAGACCCATTGAAATATCTTCTCAATAAGGCAGCATTAACAGGACGACTAGCTAAATGGGTCATGATACTTAGTGAGTATGATATCTAGTATATTGAAAGAAAGGCCATCAGATGAAAGTCATTGGCGATCAACTTGCAAATGCACCAACCAAAGTTGATCATCTGTTAGTCTTCAATTTCCCATATGAGTCAATCTTCACTTTGGACGTGCCAGTAACATAGAAACTATACTTTGATAGGTCTCATATGAATCATGGTTCAGGAGCAGGCATACTATTTATCACCCCTCAAGATGATACTATACCCAAAGCATTTAGAATTTCCTTCTCATGCACCAACAACATGGTTGAGTATGAGGCTCTCCTCACAAGACTTTGTATGGCAATAAAATTGAAAATCAAGGATTTGCAAGTGTATGGGGACTTTCAACTGGTAATCTGCCAGGTCAATGATGATTATAACACCAATAATAACAAGATTACACCATACAAAAAAATGGTAGATAGATTCAAAAAGTATTTTGACAACATTATCTTACATCAGATCCCTCACATTCAGAACAAAGCAATAGATTTCATGGCCACCATTGGCTTTCTCTTGGATATATCAAATAGTGTGCCTCGATATGAGTTTTTGGTAGAGCACTTATTGATCCATACCTTCAACATCCCCAAGTCTGAGATGGTCTATGAACTTGTTGGTCCTAACTCCCCATGGTACCAAGACATTTATGATTATCTTCATGACAATAACATTGCCCCCGACGTCTCTGCTAATCAATCCAAGTCATTTATCCACAAAAATTCCAAATATGACATCATTAGTGTCACCCTCTATAGATGAGCCTTGGACAACACCTTATTGTAATGTATCAATACTGAAAAAGCACAAAAAACCTTGCATGAAGTACATGAGGGTATATGTGGAGCCCATTCTAGTGGTTCAACCCTGGCTAAGAATATCATGAGAGTAGGTTACTATTGGCCTACAATGGAATGAGATTCCTATCATTTTGTCAAAAGATGTTGGTAATGTCAGATCCATGGAGACTTGATACATGTTCCAACACAAGAACTGTGTCTAATAACATCACCATGGCCCTTTGCCCAATGGAGACTTGACCTCATAGTTAAGATCCATCCCACATCATCCAATGGCCACAAATTTATCATCACCGCGACCAAGTACTTTACTAAATGGATTGAAGCCATTCCTATGACATATATCACTAGAAAACAAATATCTAAGTTTATCCTCAACTATATCATTTGTTGATATGGTGTACCCCAATCCATTATCACTAACAATGGTCATCCATTCAAGAACCAAGAAGTCCACCAACTTTGTGAAAATTTCTATATCCAGCATCAATTTTCCACTCCATACTACCCTCAAAGTAATGGCCAAGTTGAGGCATCTAACAAAACTATTCTTTGAATCCTTAAAAAAATTATCAATGACGCTGGTTATGACTGGCACCTTCAACTTAACCTTTCCTTATGGGCATATTGCACTAGTATCTGTACTCCAACGGGTGCCACTACATATTCACTAGTCTTTGGTTCTGACGCCATCTTACCTATTGAGGTCGAATTGCCTTCTTAAGGGTATCCTTGCAAGGGCATATCAATGATGAGGAATACCATATATCAAGATTACATGAGTTAGAAATTTTGGATGAACGGAGATAAAACGTACTGGTCCATCTACAAGCATATCAAAATCGTCTCTATCACAATTATAATAAGAAAGTTTTGAACCAAAAGTTTAAAATTGGTGACTTGGTCTTAATGGAGAACCCTAAGAATTAAGCAAAGTGAGAAAATCCAAGGAAATTTGATCCAAATTGGTTGGGTCCCTACATTTTCATAGTAGTCTTTGGATTAGGAGCATATCAGCTTTCAACTCCTGAAGGGGAGCCCTTATCAAAACCAATCAATAGTTTGCACCTATGTAGATTCTACACTTAGCTTTTGAAAGCCATGTCATAACCACAAAAAAAAATTAAAAAATTAAAAAAATCATTACCTTGTTGAAAACCTAGCAAATAGGCATCTTGGTGACACTAAAAAAATCAAAAAATCAAGAAAATAGTAAAGAGAAATAATTTTTCCAATAGTGAAAACCACTTCAATGGTTATTTGGATAAGTACCATGGTGAAAATCTAGCAAATAGGCACCATGTGTAGTTGAATTTTCTCTATTGTCTACCATCATTCCATCTGGCTTTCCCTATCGTCCATTACTCGCCTATACCTCCTTGACCTCCATAATAATGGTTGGTTGTCCTTTTCATAACTTAGAATGATTGACATTATGTGTCCTCTCGCCTTTCATATCCTATTTGCTATAATATTCATTTCATTTTCACCCCTAATAAATTGGTCTTATACTCAACTAGGGGAAAATATTTGACCTACGTCATTAGACCCTATACTTGCTATTAGAGGTTGCTACTATCAAAAAGACAAAAGAATCAAATATTCCCAAAAAGAAAAAAAATCAAAACATGAAAAAAACACAAACAAATCCAAATAACCTTCAAAAATCCTAAAAATAGAATCAAAGTCAGTCATATCAGTCCAAGTCTGGTCGAACTACAATGCCTTTATGTGTATAATGTAGGCAAGGTCATTTGTTGATGAGCCCCTAAGGCATTAGGTCAATCCTTTAGGATTTGTCGAATAAAGTCAACTCATGACTCATTCCTTTGTCAATAAAATAAAGCCAAGTCATGTTGAACTACGAGGTCTCTATGCATTATTATGTAGGAAAGTCCATCTATTGATGGGCCCTCAAGGCCACTTAGGTCGGTCCTTTATGTTTTTTGAATCAGTCATAATAAATCATGCATTGTCAACTTGGACATAAACAGTCATCAAAACATCAAACAAGTCTCAAATCCACAAGAAAAATAGGCCAACAAGTCTTCAAGTCAGTCAATCATCAAAACAGTCGACCATGAAATCAACCTCGAACATCAAATCAATCAACACCATGTCTTATACAGGATGTGTACTTCCTAAAGCTAGACATTGTCATTATTTTGTCATTTTCCTTATACAGGTGGTCACATGATTGAAACCAAGCCCTATCAAACAATCAACCCGTAAACCACTTAGTCAATTAAACATCAAACAAACAATCTTTGGCAAACACTTTGAATGGTTGTTGACTTTATTGGGCTATTTTGTCTTATCTTTTTACATTTTTTTGTGAGTCACGTTACTAGCTACCTCAAGGATGTCCCTTGAAGGAGTTAGAGGAGCAATGATGTCTCATGTCTCTTTTTTTATTGTTGTTTGCGGATTGTCTTGGTAAAATAAATTAGGAGAACTTTTCCTTTAGTATGAGTTAGGACATTCCTTGTCCACGACTATTTGTTTTGCAAATGGATGACCTTGCACACCCTGGTCTACATCATACCCTAGTTTTTGTTGTCTATTTGTCACATTTTACTGCCCAATGATGATTAATGCAAATCCTTACATAGCAAAATATACATCTTTAAGTTGTCTCCACTAATGCCATGCTAACTTCCACCTCTTCCACGCTAACTTTTCTTCTATGCCGCTTATCTATTTTCCTCTTATCCATTTCGAGAACACACTCGTATTCTTTGAACCTACATGTCCTCTCGAGGGGGCATACTACTACCTCCTTGTCATCCTTCCTCATCCTATTCATACTGGGGCATATTTTTGAACTAAATTCTTTAACACAATGCAATAAACTACATTGTATCAAAGAGGGGCAAAATGTAGACATTAGAAAATGTCCTAGAATTGCTAATACTATTTTTCCTTGTCTATTCCCTTGTCCAATGTCATAAGTCTTCTATTAATTAAATAATTTTAATTATTTAATTAATTCATTTATATCTTTTATTTCTTCTTTTGATTAATTAAATAAATTTTATTTATTTTATTATGTCATTAATGTCCTTTTCTTCTATAATTAAATAAATTTATTTATCTATCCACTTTTTACTATAATTAAATCGCTATTCTAATTATTTAATTGTTCACTAGCCTTTCTCCCACAAATTAAATTGATTACTAATTTTTCATTTTCCTCCCATTTTGAATTAAATTATTATTTAATTCAAAAATCAACTTGTCACATGTCTTCTTTAATTAAATAATGTTCTTATTATTTAATTATCCATGCCCCACTTTTGAATGAAATTGCTATTTAATGAGAAAGTCAACCTCCATCACATGTCTACTGCAATTAAATAATGTTTCTATTATTAGTTCCTACTGGTGGAGGTATACTTATGCTTTCATCTAAGATTATTAGTTTGGCAAAAATCAGCCAATTAAATTCAAGTATTAAATTATGTTGACTATATTTTCTAATGTTTATATTTATTTCATAATTTTTTTAATATTTAAAAACCATTTTGCTTCAATTCTATTGGGTAATAGTACTGTACAATAATATTTAGATGATGTAAGCATTTTGAATAATATTTTTTTTGTCTCAATCATATACAAATACTATATTTCAATAATTTGTAACTATTCCTCAATAGTGTCTAATTGAATAATTGCAAGCATTTTGAATAATATTTATTTTTTTGTCTCAATCATATACAAATACTATTTTTCAATAATGTGTAACTATTCCTCAATAGTGTCTAATTGAATAATTGCAACCACCGACTATTATAAAAGCTAAAAGAAAGAAAAAAAGCATTGATAAGTAAGACATGGGCATATACGCAATCAAGTACACGTCTGATTTTCTCACTAGGTGGCACTTACAAGTTATTACTGATAAATGAAATGGAAATAATGAATGACAAATCATGTACATTCTCCTTTTATTGGACACAAATATCTTTAAAAAAAATTCTATCCAAGCTTAAATTTGACGGTCAACCTTACCTGTCAACAATTTTTTTAATGATGGTTCTATTCAAAGGTGCCTTTAAAACATTCTCATATACCTTAGTGTAAGTAAAATTATATATATATATATCATTAGATTTCTATATAAATTTTGACAGTCTATCCAAAATCTCTCCTTTCATCTGATACAATCTTCTTAAAATTTTGATTGTATCTTACGGCAAAAATCTCTAAATACGGTCATACGGCCATCAAATTTAAGCCATGTTTTCTATGGCAATGCTTCCAAATTATTACCGATAAGAGAAATGGAAATAACGAATAACCAAATATTGGCAAAGGAATACAATTATCCCATCAAACAAACACACTATGACCCCATGCGTACCAATGCCTAATAGTTTTGTTTATGAGTGATTTTCGAAACTATTACTGAAAAATGAAATGGGGATGTGATGTATGACTAACCATGAGTGAAGGAGCTCAAATTTGTCTCACACACCCAGACACTTCCCACTCCTCCCTCTTCCCCTTCCTCCTCCTGTACCCTCCTATATATCATCAAATGTATTTGATACTTCATCTAAGCAATTGAATCCCAATGACTCACTTGAGTTAATAAAGTTATGGACTGTGATTCCTACTATTGAATTAACTACCACACACATTCATTTGCCATTAAAATCCATCGAGTATTAAGGACACTAGACATCATCAAACTCCAGCAAAATCACGTGGGCATAAACCAAAACTATAGAAAATCAAACATGAGCAATAGACCCTTACATAAAATTGACATGGATCGAAGCAGGGAAATGAGTGGTATATCAACCAGAGAAAACCCAAAACTGTATGTAGTCAAGTCCACCTTGAAACCACAGGAACAGTATCTGAAGCTTGATAGCAGAGCATATGGCAGCACTACGTCAAAAATGCACACAACAATGGGAGCAGAGCAGAATATGAGAGAACCCACCATGACAAACATTATAAACACTGTTAAAACGGCTTTTGCATCTTCTACAAGTAACTCGAAGCCATGACAGGGGACTAAAATTATTGCATCCAGAGTACCACTTCGATGTTGTTATGTGATGTGGGTGGTGCCTTTTCAGACTCATATGTTGTTATCTGATGCGGGTGCAAATTCAGAAGAATACAAAGACAGGTGAAAGCAAATCCACGTTGTTGAGACATCAATTGCCAGTAAGTTATCAACTCAAATTTGTGACAATTTAGAATGTAAACATCTATACAATACATTAATGATGGGTTAACTTTATTATGCAGAACTTCCAATAGCGAGAAGTTATCCCTTCAACGATTTTGTAGAAGTGTAAAGTTGTAGTCATCGATATGCATTTTTCATCAGCCAGAATACCAGCTGGCAGGTCCAGGATTGTGTCAAAGAGGAACTCTATCATGTTTTCTGAACACAATGTAGGATCCACATCACACTTGAAGAGCATCAAGGCAGCAGCTTCCCCATCTTCAGCAAACACAGTGTCTGGAAAATTTGTTTTTGTTGCTTTATCCATTGCCACAGCATTGATTTTCATGAATTCAATGCATTCCCTAAGCATATCCACATCCTTATTCAGTCCTTTATTCAAAGAACATCTATGAGTCAAAATACTTAATATTACTCTTTGTATTCTTTATCCATTCCCCTGGGCAGAAGAGGCTCAAATGCTTTCCTTGATTCGCAGTCTGTTACTTTAGTAGCTGCTTCCCTTTTAAATTAATTCTTTTGAATTGTAAGACAGTGTTGTTACTTTTTTTGAGAGGTATTACTCTGACCAACATGTAATCCCTTGACAATGCTCTGAAGGTTCCCAACACTGAGTTGTTTGACTCTTTAATCTGATATCTGAAATAAATTGGCCAAGATGTTGATCTCCAACAAGTTGTAGTATAAAATACATATCCTGTATTAGGAAAGTTGCCCCTCCCAAGAACTTATAAATCACCAGTCCATCAATAAGGCTACCAAAAGCTACCTACTTTTATTAATTTTTGCCATGCCTTCACACTGTCATAGTACTAAAAGAACTTAACTTCAACACAAAAGGAGGTCACTATTTGGAATCTTTAACTTGTCTATCCATTTACTGAAGTGTTCAATTTCATATCCAAGACATTATCAACACATCCATTTTATGCATATCCACTTACTATTGCAGTCCACATGATGTCATTCTCTTGAAGAAACATGATCCTTTGGTAAAATTTTATGCAATGATGGAAAGAGAAGTCATCTCTGAGGGTAATTACACTTGCTTTAGGCTTAGGTAGACTTGGTTTTGGTCAACAGATACACAAGTGGTCGACAAGTCTAATTGTTATTCCAGGGGATATTTGTAAAAACTCAAATGCTTAGAAGAAGTTTAACCTTTGTATTTGTAATTATGCACTGTCAATTGTTTAAATAATTGCATTGTACAAAGTACATGAATAGAAGAATAAACCAGCATTTGTGTTGCATCTTCGTACACCTCCTCTGGTTCAATAAAGCAATCAAACAACAAACAACAAATATAATTCTAGATCTCTTTCGTGTTACATTAATGATTGAATTTTATTCAAATATTTATTCAATATTAACAACTACGATAGCAATTTATATCAATAGTAATGAAAAACTAGATTAATATAATGCAATTAAAATCCATATCCAATGAAACTCTATCTGATATCACCCCTCAAAATAATAAGGTTTTGTTCTAAGATTTGTTTTACTTCCTTTAAAATTCAAGAAGCTATATACTACCTAAAAAGGGTTTATATACTAATGTAATTTGAGAAAGGCCTCTTCTTTATCAGTGATTTCTCCAAACACTCTCATTCTTTCAAAATCATGATATTAAACAAGTATTCCACAACAGTTCTTTGATCATGTGAGAGTACTTGGGGTAATTGACTTTAGTTGCACTGCCATCTCCACATTGCCAAATTGTGTTGGGAAGTTGAAACTTCTTAAAGTTTTGAATTTGTCTCACACACAGATCAGGTAGGTGTTGGATTGTTTAAGAAGGCTTAAGAGTCTTCAGTGTCTTGACATTTCTTTTTGCACAAGCCTACAACATGTACCTGACTGGATAGGTGAGCTCAAATGTCTTTCCTATCTCAATGTACAACGATGCTTAGAAGAGTTAGTTATAAAGCATATGCAGAAGGAAATATTATAGCTCTCGAGTCTAATCACACTAATATCGGGGGCTTCCCATCGTCTACTGAAGAGAAAATATTCTTAAATGTTAAAAATAACTACCACATAAAGCTACTTACATATTAAACAAAAACAATGTTCTCATAACCACCTTCATACATTTTTTTGCATGAAGCAATCACTTGCACATATCAAATCAATAAAATAATAATGACTAAAAAAATCAAATATATAATTATCTATTAACACTTGTAATATGTCGACCAAAGTGATCTATAAAAAGACATAATATATATTATTTACATTTATGTGTATTTATACTTATATCTAATTATTATTGCATGCAATGATTACTACTATTTCAAACCTTAAACAAACAACATGTTACAAATTTAACCGGCAAGAATCTGATGCAATGTGTCTCTTGTTTAATTGTTAGTGATTTTCCTCTCAAATCAAATAATTTATATTCATTTTATTTCCTCCAGCAACCTCTTTTTTTGTGCCAACCTCATCAAATCTTATCTCCTATTGTCTAATTCATTCTCAGCAATTGATTGAATTATTTTATAATTCAATCTTAGCCATCCATTTCTAACTTTTCCCTAACTTTTCCCTAACCCTATTTCATACTACAACTTTCATTCTTAGCCATTGATTGACATATCTCTTTGATATTCAATCTTAGCCCTTCATCCAAATTTGTCTCTTCTATAAAAGACCTTTATCTTTGTCATTTTGACATCTAGACATCTACATCTTGAACTAATTCAAGTACATGCCATTAGTGTGAGACAATTCTCTTCAATATTTTTTTAGGCATTGTTATAGGCTACTATTGCACACTCAAATCTGACAGCATCAAGTGCATTCAAGCAAGATGGAGAAGAGCAATGGAGGTGAATTAATGATGGCATGGAGACTTTATGGTGATATTGTTTTATATTCCATGATTTTATGCTTATTTATGCTCCATTGTTGGTTTAGGGTTAGTCTTTATGCTATTTTACATTAACCTAGAATTTTACCCTGATTACAGATATCACAAAGAAAAGTGCATCTGCACATACCAAAGTTGAAGAATGTGTAAGAACCCCTCTATAAATCTAACTTGAATTTTCAGTTTCAGGCTCTTAGGAATACTATCAAACACTTGTCTTGCGAATTCTAAACTTGTTGATTGATGATTATTTTGGTATTTTCAAAGAAGATGATGATAATATGCATTCAATAGGCTCAAAAGAACATATGCAAATGACTGAAATGAAATGAGGATGTAATGCAAGATATATATAATGTAATTCTATAGTTGATGTGCAACTACAGCCAAGGGGAAATAATGCAAACACTTGGAAAGCAACCTACCAAAGTAAATAAACACCTACAGCAAGAAGGTATTTTTGCAAACAAATCAGATGCAACTCCAAACTCCTTTATTGCAGCCTTCAGACTGATTATATTGACTAGAAATGCATAGGAATTATTACAAATGGTTGGCATGCAAACTTATTGTGACTGAAACTAATACCCATATGATGTTGCAGCAATAATGCATTAAGACAAACAATTATCTTGCATACTAAACTCATGTAAACCTGATTACAATTGAATTCCCAAGACTTGGCATACATAGGCAAGATTGATTACAAAATGCATATACAATGAGTTCTTTATTTCTTTACCCAACTATAATCTTTGTATGAAGAACTACAATACTTTCGTACCCGAATTTCAATGTCAATAACTCTAGGTCTGAAAACTGTTATGACAGCAAATTCTGGAAGTACAAACCAGCAATCAAAGTCCCCAATAAACACTCTCCAACAAGTATACAATCTGCACTTGACAAACTTTAATCATTGCTTGATATAAACCCCACATGTCAAGAGGAAAGTACTATATCGTCACTATTCATGAGTACTATAGCATTTACTGTAGTACGACACTATTCACGCCATTGTAGCAGCTAGCACAAATTTTGATATGGAAATGATTAACTCTTTAATATTTTGATCTTCAAAGAAACCCTTTAAATTTTTTAACTTCTTCAACAATAAAAGCACAAACTAGACCCTTGTATGAAGCTTGCCCACAATCAAGCAATAATTCAGCTGGTCTTTCACAGCCTCAAAATTGCATAACCAATGAGAGTTTTCATTCCCAATGGTTGGAAATGGTAGAAACCCTAGCTGGCTCCTTCTCCAAGCAAAAACTTCAAAACATAAGTGATAAATCTTCAAACATAATGAAAATGAATTCCTTTTGATGCCTTTTGTAATCTCTCAAAGGAGGTCGACTCCTTAATGGAATTTGAATTACTTTTCAAATCCACTTTTAGGTTTTTAATAAAAAAATTATAATATGTCTCCAAACTTTATAATCTACAGACAAAATGTCACAAATCACTAGTTTGCATCATCTTTAAATTCCTCACGGTTTAGCTGTTATAGGTGCCCAAAAGTGAAGATTTAGTTAGAAAAAATTATTTCAGTGTCCAATTTGGCCAAAAATTATAAACCAGTATTGTGGGATCACCTAGTAACCCTGACTCCCCTAAAATGGTGACTTACTATAAATAGTAAGTATGAAGAAATTAGTCTAACGAAGGCCAAACCTGAGCCCACACTAATTTCTGATAGAGAAAACACACTAATGTCCGAAAAAATGGACCCTCTAACCATCTGAGTTAGCTTATGAGGGCCAGTGATAGGCTGAACCATCAATAAACAAGATCATATTGAAAAGGGGACATTACAATCCACCCTCCCTGAAATTGCTTGTCCCCAAGCAATCTCAAGAGAAAAGTAAAACACCAATCCACCTAGATCCCAAGGGTAGAACTGTGTAATGTCCCTGATATCACCAACTAGATCCTATAACACCAACACCAGTATAACTGATAGTACTTTCTAAACCAAATCAATCCCAACAACAGGTGTCACAAGAGTGATAACCTCAAAGGGAAGCATCTCTAAACACTAACAAAATTTTCTCCCAAAATCTGCACAAGGAAAGCTATCATAAACACTATCAAGCAAATGTGCAACTGAACAATGCATCTAAAATAGGTCATGCACATGAGGATCAAATGTAAAGTTGTACACACTCCTCACCATGTACACACCCAAAAACTCCTCGGTGAGCTCTATTTGAAATCCCAATGCACTGGAAGGATCCCAAACATTGTGATCAATGCTCATCTCAGGACTAGGGTCAAGAGAGTGATTAGAATCAACCTCAAAGAGTGGATTGTCATATGACAATGTAGCATCCACCTCAAACAAAGGGTTGGTCACAAACTGAACCATACCTCTAAGTTGATCCCAATCAACAACCTATGCACCCCTGGAGTATTGGATAAGATCATGCCCAATCTTCTACACAAACTCCACCTCTACTCTCTCACTCTCCTCATCAATGAGAGAGATAGAGCACATACTCCCATCTATAATCCCCCTCAACACATACCTATTTCCCTATAACTCAAAACCCATCTCCATCTTAGGCAAGTTGAGGGTGAACTCTCCAATATCCTGGAGCCATCGCATACCCAACACCATATCTATATCACCCATGCTAACAACGTAAAAGTTAGCCTATAACTCGTAGTCATTTAGCATAAGAATGAGACTACAAATCCTCCTAGTGCAAGTGAGGGTATACCCATCTGCCACACAAACTCAGAATCTAATGAAGTCCTCTTTCTAGAGTCTACACCTACTGAAAAAACCCTCATCAATAAAATTATGTGTGGCTCCAGTGTCAAGCATATCCATGCATCGTTGTCTGTCAACTGATCCCCTAAACCTGAATGAAGATTCACTTTGTGCAATAGTAGATAATGCCAATCGGGGTAGATTGGCATCAGGTCCAAACTTTGTAGAGGCATTTCCAACCTCATAATCATTCGAAATAGCTTGTTGATTTTTTGAAGCTTGCGTCCCCCTCCTCTGAACAACCTCCTCCTCACACAATGCATCAACAATAACCAAACCTGGAGTATTTTCCATTGACGACTCCATAGAACCATCACCCACATGTGAAATAGTTGTTGTCTCATGTTGATACAAAGGAACCTCACTGCTATAATGAAAATTAGAACTATTAGAGCTTGTATTATTTGCACTTTCCTCATCTTTGAAGCTACCAACTTGTGTGCCAACATTGGTAGATCTTTCCACAACATTTTCTTCATTTGTCATCACATCTACATTATGATTATTCTCAATAGTTTGGTTGTTGGTACAAAATTCAGAATTGTTGTCATTCTTATCTGCATCGTCATCAACAACCAAAACTTCTTTAATTTTTTCCTTATACATCTTAATACTCTACCAATCCAATATTCTATGGGTGCAAGGTGATAACAAAATTCAAGTAATCATTAAGTGAGTATTGTGCCTTGAAATCACTAGGCATACTCTGGTATCCCTCAAGGAGTTGAGGCTTCATTTTTATAACTTCCCCTGAGCTTGATAGCATCCCATTCAATTTCTTCCCTGGATTTCCCTACAATACTATGCCAACCAATACTGAAATTGGTTGGAAACTAATGAGTTTGGTCACTCAAATATCAATTGTGTAAGCTCAATGATTTTTTTATAAATAAACCCCAATAGGATGGAAGGAGACCACTCTGATACCACTGTAAGAACCCCTTTCTGAATTTGACTTGAAATTTCAATTTTGAGCTCTTAGGAATCCTGTCAAACACTTGTCTTGCAAATTTTGAACTTGTTGATTGATGTTTCTTTTGGTATTTTCAAAGAAGATGATGATAATATGCATTCAATAGGCTCAAAAGAACATATACAAATGAGTGAAATGAAATGAGGATGTAATGCAAGATATATATAATGCAATTCTATAGCTGGTGTGCAACTACAGCCAAGGGGCATTAATGCAAACACTTGGCAAGCAACCTACCAAAGTAAATAAACACCTACAGCAAGAAGGTAATTTTGCAAACAAATCAGATGCAACTCCAAACTCCTTTATTGTAGCCTTTAGAGTGATTATATTGACTGGAAATGCATAGGCATTATTACAAATGGTGTAAGGAAAGCTTAGGTGCGGAACAAACTCTCCTAACGCCAAAACCTTAGGGAAGAATGTAGATATGACTTTAAATTTTTCAATTACAATTCAATAAGATACACTTGAAAATAATAACAGAAAAAGAAATGAACACATACACAATTGAACACCAGATTTACATGGGAAAACCCTTATGGGAGAAAAACCCACCACACCAAGAAAAGCCTCTTTGTATTACAGTAAACAAAATTACATACAGAGATTAGACTTAACTTTCTGATGTCAATTTATAGCAGCAACATTCACTGATCAATCTTGTACAAAACATTAATATTACAATGCTCTAAGATGCATACAATGAACCCACTCAGATCAATCTGTGTTCAGTATCGAACAAAAATCTCCAATACCCTAACCGATCATTGTCATCCGTTACAAAGTATATCTCATTTTTTTCATGGTCTATTGATCTTCCACACAAGAATGGTCGCAACAGCTCAACTACCAACAGTTTACATTCTGCTTCTCTCATTGGTTCAGAACACACCGCGTAGGACAATCGTTTGGTCAAAGAAGTTCAAACGGAATCGCATGTCAATGAGACACTAGGTCATGTCTCCCTGATGCCACAATGCCCAATCACATAGCTATCGGCAAGACCAAAGGTATCAGCAACACTCTAAGAAGTCAGACCAATAACAAAACAAGTCTCCCCGATATCACAAGAAAACCAACTGTCCATTGGCAATAGTCACCACCATTGGCAAGAGTCATACTGAATGAACTAGCCTGTCAGCAAGAGAAACATCCATCGGCAATATCCCACATTGACGTGGAATATTAGTAGTCATTAGTTTACAAATAAAAGCCCGAAGACTTTATGTATCCACGAGTTAGTCATTTTATTACCAACTTACTCGTACACCGCATTTGACTATCGCACCAAACTTTTGGTCATTCCTTGTGATCTCCACCATGACACGCGTTCATTGCTTGTGCAATTCCAGAGAATCAAGCTAGGAATCTACAATATTCTCAACAAGTCTCCCAAAATTCCAAGTGGTCCCCACATCCGTCGGCTTGTCACTCAATCAAAGGAAACACAAACTTACAACTTTCACAACTGGTTAGAAAGTACCCAAATGCCGCAACAATGAAGGAAGTCGGTCAGTTGGGAAATCATGAAACTTCCAAACTCCGCGACAAGGTTACAAACTTAGGAACTCCAGTGATTGGCCAACAATGAAGACTTGAACAGAGATACAAGCCAGCAAGTTGAGGCACAATTTCCAACAATCTCCCACTTGACGAAGACTTACTGGCTTCGTTCAAACTCAAAGTTAATGAAGGTCATGGGCTCCAAGGCCCATTGAACTGGCACACCACCTGTACTTGTCTGTGCTCACTTGTTTCGTCAATGCATCTGCAACATTTTCCAGAGTATCGAGTTTTTCTAAAGAGACCTTTACATCATCCACCATATCTTGTACAAAATGATACTGCACATCAATATGTTTCATCCTGGCATGGAAAGTAGGATTTTTTGCCAAACAAATAGTACTCTGACTGTCACAGTAAATTGTAATTTTCCCTACATCAAACCCAATGTTAGAACACAAATGTTTTAACTAGATTGCTTCTTTACAGGCATGTGTTGCTACCATGTATTCTGCCTCTGTAGTGGACAAAGCAACTACAACCTATTGCTTACTCATCCAACTAATTGCACCATCATTCATCATGAAAATATATCCACTAGTGGATCTTCTATTGTTAATGTCCTCGCCTTCCTAATCCACATAGCCTCTAATGCTAAGACTCTTTGTGATTCAACCAAATTTCCATGGTAACACAAAGCATATTTTGAAGTGCCCTTTAGATATCTAAACACTCTCTTCACAAGATCCCAAATGTGTCCTTCCGTGATTTTCCATAAAATACTAAGTACTCCCATTGCTTGGGAAATGTCCGCCTTGTACAAAACCATTGCATACATTAAACTGCCATTGCACTAGCATAAGGCACTGGGTCATGCCCTCATCTCAAGAGGGAGATTTTGGATAGTCTTCAATAGATAGCTTCGCTCCCTAAAACTGAACAACTAGCTACTTGCACTCACATACAAAATCTCTCCAGAACAGTATTAATATACTTACTCTGGCTGAGCCAAAGTTTTCTACTCTTTCTGTCCTTGGTTATTTCCATTCCCAGAATATACCTGGTTGCACCAAGATCTTTCATTTCGAACTTTGCAGACAACTGAAATTTTAGATCAGAAATCATTAACTTACTATTGCCTACGAACAACATATCATCAACATGGACACACTATGATCATATTTTGATCTTACAAATCCCAATGACAAAAAAAAAGTGTCAAACTTTTGGTACCACATTCTAGGAGATTGTTTTAATCCATACAAATATTTTTTCAATTGGAAAACCAGATTTTCTTTACCTTTTTCCACAAAGTGCTCAGGTTGGGACATATAAATTTCTTCTTCAAGGTCACCATGAAGAAATGTTGTATTCACATCCATCTGTTCAAATTCTAATTCATACATTGTTGCAAGTGACAAAAGAAATCTAATAGACGTCAGCTTAGCTATAGGAGAAAAATTTTCTCCATAATAAATTCCCACTACCTTGGAATACCCCTTCACAACCAACCTTGCCTTATACTTTTCCACACTGCCATCCAAACCTATCTTCTTTTTAAATACCCATTTGCAGCCAACAGCTTTTCTACCTTCAGGAAAGGGCACCAAACTCCAAGTATCATTCTTTTCTAATGATGTCATTTCTTCATTCATGGCTTCCAACCAAGAGTTTGAATCAGACATTCTAATTTCCTTTTTCACAGTCTTAGGCTCATCAGTGCTAGAAATTAAAGCATAGGAACAAGTAGAATCTAACAAGGAAAACCCATACCTATCAGGTTGCTTTCTTTCACGTGTTGACCTCCTCACAGGCTGAGGTTGAGGTTGTTGTTCTTCTTCAGAACTCTCAGAACTACTTGAGCTCTCCTCAATTTCAAGTACATTTTGAATTTTCAATTCCTCTTTATCTGGTGTCGAAGGAATTTCAACTACATCCTTTTTATCTTCTAATTTTGTCTCTGACTGCAGATCCAAAGTAGAAGGATTCAACTCATGAAAATAACACTTATGTTGTACAAAACCTTCTCTGTATCAGGATTCCAAAGCTTGTATCCTTTTATGCCAGCACTAGAACCAATAAGAATACATTTAACAGCCTTGTTTTCCAATTTAGACCTTTTTTCAATCGGCACATATGCATATGCCTCACAGCCAAAGACACGAATATGTCTCAGAGAGGGCTTCTTTCCAGACCAAGCTTCCAAAGATGTTTTCTCAACAAGAGTGGAATTAGGAGAACGGTTTATTAAGTAACATGTTGTTGCAACTGCCTCAGCCTAGAACTTCTCCTCCAAGCTAGCACTACTTAGCATACTTCGTGCTCTTTCCATCATTGTCCTATTGAACCTTTCAGCAACTCCATTTTGTTGCAGAGTGTAGGGTGTAGTTTTATGTCTTTTAATCGCATGATCTTTACAGTACCCTTCGAACTCATCAGAACAAAACTCACCGCCATTTTCAGTCCTTAAAATTTTTATTTTTCTTCTAGTCTGATTTTCCACAAGGTTTTAAATTCCTTAAAACGATTGAACACTTATGTTTTACTTTTCAAAAAATAAACAAATGCCCTTCTTGAATAATCATCAATGAACGATACATAATATCTTGATTTAGACAAAAAGGAACATTTACTGGACCAAAAACATCATAATGAATATAATCAAGTAAACTAGAAGATTTGTGAGGACTGGAGTAGAATGAAACACGGTGTTGTTTACCATATATACAATGTTCACAAAATTTGAATTCAAGGTTACAGTCATCAAGCCCCTTAACCAGGTTTTTATTTTTCAATGTTTTCAAACCTTTTTCTCCAATGTGGCCTAGCCTATGATGCCAGAGCATAGTCTTTTCTGTTAGAAGTTTAACTTCCATGGATTTTGCACTATCAGGAACTTTTTCCTCCTTTTCTCCATGAGTAGCCTTTTGTGGTCCTTTGTAGAGGCACTATTGCATTGCATAGCAAATGCATCCAGCTTATACAAGGTACCAATACAAGCACCCCTAGCTAGCACCATTGAGCCTCTAGTCATCTTGCAACCATTTCTAGAGAACGTGACTTGCACTCCAACATCGTTCATCTTACTAACAGAAAGTAAATTTTGAGCCAAACCTGGTATATGCATTACATCATTGATTCCCTTCACTCTTCCATTAGGGAACTGAATTATGACTCTTCCACGGCCAACTATTTCTAGAGATGAATCACTTGCCAAATACACCCTTCCACCATTGTATTGTTCATACTTAGTGAACCATTCTCTATGATATGTCATGTGGAAAGATGCTCTAGAATCAATTAGCTAGACATTATCTGATGCCTGAGTAGTCAAGGCTGCAATGAAAGCATCAACATTACTCTGAGAAGAATCATTGTCAGAACAATACTTCTTCTTCTTTTTCTCCTCTTTGCAATCCTTTCAGACATGACCAGGCTGCCCACAATTCTAGCACTTCACCTTGGACTTCTTGCCAGGAGACTTTGATCTCCCTTTTGATTTTGATTTGGACTTCTTGTCCTTCTTCTTTCCTTTTTCTTTTGATATGCCTCTAATAGCAAGGGCCTCCTTCGCCATCTCAAAATATTTTCTTCTCATCTCTTCTGATAACAAAGAAGCAACAACATCTTCCATCTTAAAAGTGGATGTCATACCCCCAATAGCCATCACCAAGTGGTCCCAAGAATCTAGCAAAGAACATAACAATAGCATACAACAATCTTCACACCCACAGATGCTAACTGAGCAATCAATATGTTGAAAGCATTCAAATGATCAACAATAGATGCTCCTTCCTGCATTTTCAAAGACTGCAACTTCTTTCTCAAGAATAACTTATTCACCAAGGACTTGCCCTGATAAATAGCTCCCAGTCTTTTCCACAAAGAAGATGCAGTCTTTTCTTCATGAACATTTAGAAGAATAGAGTCTGCTAAACAAAACCTTATCATCCCCTTTGATTTTTGATCTGCGAGGTCCCAATCCTCTTGCTTCATGCATGTAGGTTTCGTTCTAGACATAGCAAGCCAAAGATCACAGTCAACTAACAGATCTTCCATTTTAAGTTTTCACAACTCAAACTTGCTACCATTGAATTTCTCAATTTCAATCTTTCCTGACGTGCTTGCCATCTTAATCTGTAATTCAAATTACCAAACTTCTACAAGACTCCCACTAAACAGAACTGACAAAAAAAACCCAATGTACCCACAAGGATAACACAACTATCCATGCTTTGATACCACTTGTAAGGAAAGCTTAGGTGCAAAACAAACTCTCCTAATGCCAAAACCTCAGGGAAGAATGCAGATATGAATTTAAATTTTGCAATTACAATTCAATAACATACACTTGAAAAGAATAAAAGAAAAATAAATGAACACATACACAATTAAACACCAGATTTACATGGGAAAACCCTTATGAGAGAAAAACCCACCACACCAAGAAAAGCCTCTTTGTATTACAGTAAACAAAATTACATACAAAGATCAGACTTAACTTTCTGATTTCAATTTACAGCAGTAACATTCACTGATCAATCTTGTATAGAAAATTAATCTTACAATGCTCTCAGATGCATACAATGAACCCACTTAGATCAATTCATGTTCAATATCGAATAGAAATCTCCAATACCCTAATCGATCATTGTCATCCATTACAGAGTATATCTCATTTTGTTCATGGTTTGTTGATCTTCCACATAGGAATGGTCGCAATAGTTCAACTACCAATGGTTTACATTCTGCTTTTCTCATTGGTTCAGAACACACCACATAGGACAATCGTTCGGTCAAAGAAGTTCAAATGGAATCGCATGTCGGTGAGACACTAGGTCGTGTCTCCCCGATGCCACAATGCCCGATCACATAACTATCGGCAAGACCAAAGGTGTCGGAAACACTCTAAGAATTCAGACTGATAACAAAACAAGTCTCCTCGATATCACAAGAAAACCAACTATCCATCGGCAATAGTCACCACCATCGGCAAGATTGATACCGAATGAACCAGCCTATTGGCGAGAGAAAAATCCATCAGAAATATCCCACATTGATGCAGAATATTAGTAGTCATTAGTTTATAAATAAAATCCTGAAGACTTTAGGTATCCACGAGTTAGTCCTTTTATTACCAACTTACTCGTACACCACATTTGACTATCACATCGAACTGTTGGTCATTCCTTGTGATCTCCACCATGACACATGTTCACTGCTTGTGCAATTCTGGAGAATCAAGCTAGGAATCTACAATATTCTCAACAAGTCTCCCGAAATTCCAAGTGGTCCCCACATCCGTTGACTTGTCGCTCAATCAGAGGAAACACAAACTTACAACTTTCACAGCTAGTTAGAAAGTTCCCAAATTCCGCGACAACGAAGGAATTCGGTCATTCGGGAAATCACGAAACTTCCAAACTCTATGGAAAGGTTACAAACTTAGGAACTCCAGTGATCGGCCGACAATGAAGAATTGAACAGAGATACAAGCCAGCAAGTTGAGGCACAATTTCCAACAAATGGTTGGCATGAAAACTTATTGTGACTAAAACTAATACCCATATGATGTTGCAACAATAATGCATTAAGACAAACAATTGTCTTGCATACTAAACTCATGTAAACTTGATTACAATTGAATTGCCAAGACTCAGCATACATAGGAAAGATTGATTACAAAATGCATATACAATGAGTTCTTTATTTCTTTACCCAACTATAATCTTTGCATGAAGAACTATAGTACTTTCATACCCAGATTTCAATGTCAATAACTATAGGTCTAAAAACTATTATGACAACAAATTCTGGAAGTGCAAACTAGCAATCAAAGTCCCCAATAAACACTCTCTAACAACTATGCAATCTTCACTTGACAAACTTTATCATTGCTTGATATAAACCCCACATGCCAAGAGGAAAGTATTGTAGCGTCATTGTCCATGAGTACTATAGCATACTGTAGTGTTTATTGTAGTGTGACATTGTTCATGTCACTGTAGCAGGCAACACAAATTTTGATATGCAAATGATTAACTCTTTGATATTTTGATCTTCAATTAAACCCTTTAAATTTTTGAACTTCTTCACGAATAAAAGCACAAATTGGACCCCTGTATGAAGCCCACAGTCAAGCAATAATTTAGCTGGTCTTTTACATCCTCAAAATTGCATAAACCAATGATATTTTTTGTTCCTAATGGATGGAAATGGAAAAAACCCTAGATGGCTCCCTCTCCAAGCAAGAACTCCCAAACATAGTGATATAATCTTCAAACATAATGAAAATGAATTCCTTTTGATGCCTTTTATAATCTCTCAAAGGAGGTTGACCCTTTAAATGGTATTTGAATTTCTTTTCAAATCCACTTTTATGTTTTTAATATAAACTTTATAATATGTCTCCAAACTTGGGCACTCAAATCCATAATATAATAAATTTGCACTTTAAGTGATTTTAATTCAGGGTCATGACATCATCAAAAATAAAGTACACTTTTTGACTTTATAATTTAACTTTATATTATTTATCATTAAAGTACCTTTAATGATAATTACTCATTAAACTTTTAATATTTTTCCCATTCAATTGATTAAGAGGTCAACACTACATCTGAGACCTATCCAAGTGCCTTACTAAATATAATAACCCTAACTCCCCTGAAATGGTGACTTACTATAAATAGTAAGTATGACGAACTGAGTCTAATGAAGACTAAATCTGAACCCACATTGAGTTTTGATGTTGAAAACACACTGACGTCTACCAAAAGGGACCCTATAACCATCTGAGTTAGCCTACAAGGGCCAGTGATAGGATAAACCATCAATAAACATGGTCATACTAAAAAGGGGACATTACAAAATGTTTCAAGGAAGTACAAGCTTGTGAGGAAGGAGCAAAAATATTAGTTTTGTACTGCATGAAGTGGCCAAATGCCACACAAGGAATAAAAGATGAAATGGACTCAATTGAGTCCCATATAGCTAATGCATCAAGTGTCTATGATCCGACACTGGATAGAGATGATAAGACCTAGACTGCTATAGTGGACTTGCATGACAAATTCTTCACTTTGCAAAGCCAGAAGGAAGAGATTATCAAGCAGCTTGGGAAGCTAAGGGACTTGGTAAAAATAAAGCACATACCTATCTCAAGTGCCCTTGCCAGTACTGAAAAAATCTCAAAATTAAATCTTAACCCTAGTACTATGGAAGGAGAGGAAACATTGGTGGAGCTTGAATCTCTACATGTAGAATGCTTGCAGTAGTGAAGAAGAGTTGGGAAGAAGGAAAATCTACTTCGCAAGCTATTCTTTAGAAGCTTCAAGGGTCAACATCTTTGGGTTGACAATTTATATCTCTATACATTTTTGTTTTTCATGTTTACAGATTCTTTTGTACATATGTGGATGTATTAGGAGTTTTTGGTTAACTCCCTAAGGGGGAGCTAGTATATTCAGTTCAGTTTGTATATGTGTTTGAGGGGGAACACCCTTTTCCCTTGATGTCAAAGGGGGGAAGATGTTTGGAGAGATAATTGGGGACATATGTTTTGTTTTGGCACCTGTTTCCATCAATGACAAAGGGGGAGATTGTTGAAAGAATGAAGAAGGTTGTCATTGATGTCAACACTACATGATGGATGTCAAAATAGTATGAAGAATGATTGCATAAGAGTTACTTTGCAAGAGGGTTTGATCCACACACCACAACAATTAAGTACTTTTGCTAAGTGTCTACACTGGCAGATTCAACACACAATACCTCTGATAATTTGGTTTGTATTTTTTCACCCATACAGATTTAATTCTATGATTCTAATATGTTATTCATGGACACCAGTAGCATCTTAATTCTAAATTTCACTTGATTTGGATAAATGGTTCGAAAGTTGCAAATAATAGAAGATCAACATATAAGGTTTACATAGTTTTCTATGTATTGGCTATAACCTAATTGGTCTAAACTCCTCTACGGATTTGAGTTAGACCTCACAAGTGGTTTTGGGGGAATGTTAATAGGTGTCAAAGAATTGTATTTTCTAGTTGGCATGATATTTTGAGATACACATGTCCTATTGTGATGATCAGTTCAAGTATTTTTACTTTTAAGTCCTATGCCTGGCCGACCTAATGTATGTAAAGAGTTGTAGAGATTAAATATGTGATGTGAATGGAAGAGGGAGATATTATAGTTCAATGTTGATCTATATTGCATTTGTTTGGGTGCAAAGGCATTTTGATTTGAATTAGGTGCTGACAAGGCACATTTTGTATGATTTGGGGCTACATCTAATTAGGCTGACCTAATTGATGTTTGCGGTGGAGTTTGGTATATATACAAGGTTGATTTGAGTTTGTGATAATTGAATATGAATGTGTACATGATATAAATACAAGCAATGTGTGAATGGAGAACCTAGACCTGCACAATCATGAACAAACAACACTGTAAAGTTAGTCATTATACAAGCCTAAATCAACATTCCCCATAAGATTCATTTGAAACATGAAGAACAAGAAATAAAATTAAGAACACAAATGAAAGCAAGCTAAATCTTATTCAAATGCTCAAACTCTCAATCCCATGGGGGAATTGGTGCTATTTAGATGTGGAAAATAGCCCTTTCCCAATTCTTTGCAAGCTTGATGATGATTCAATGGAGCTTCCTAATGAAAATTTGCAATAACCTAGCTATGAAATTAAAAACTATGGAAATGGTGGATGAACTTGCTCTAAATTTGAAGATAATATTTTTTCTCAAAGTTGTGGATCCACAATTAGTAAAAGAGTCTTCTATTTATAGAAGAGAAGGATGGAGAAATGAAAGATGGGAGGAATGTGGGTTAAAAGATAATCCAATTGTAAAATTCCACTTGTCAACATGTGGATGGAGAGAGGTGAAGCACATTTTGATGAATATGCACATAAATGCTATTAGGTAGAAATTTGAAATTGATGAAATGACATGTTGGAGGGAGAAAGAAATGAAGTTAATGCCACTTGGCTCAAGGCAAAGGACATGTAAGAGGCTTTTAATGCCTTGCTGGAAGGACAAATCCTTTTGGAGGGATTTTTGAATTTAGAGGAATATTCCAACTTGATGCCATGTTGAGAGAAAATTGGAGATTTAATAAATCAAATAAATTGATTTATTGTGCAAGTTGCAAAATCTAGAGGATTTAGAGGATTGGTGTTAGGATTAATCATGATTTGATTAACTTAGATGAAAATTAGTTGATTTGATATTTTAACTTAGATTTTTGGATTTAAATAAATCAAAATGAGAGGGAAAATGAATATTAGATTTAATTAAATAAAGTTTAATTTATTTAATTAAAGAGGGATGATGTTAGACTTAAATCAAATAAAGTTTAGTTTATTTAATTTAAAGGAGATGAAATATGATTTAATCAAATAAAGTGATTTATTTAATCAAAAGACAAAGATTAGGATTAATTAAATAAAATGATTTATTTAATTAATAGAAGATAATGATTTAATCAAATAAAATTGATTTATTTAATTAAAAGATGAAATGTGATGAATTTAATCAAATAAAGATTAGGGCGAGTGCATGAAGTTGGGTTACACTTTTGTGGCCAACTTCAAGAAAATATTGAAAATGACATAACGCGAGCGCTTTATAACGTGCTCGCGTTATTTTATTTTAAAAGCAAAAAAAAAAGTGAAAGCTATTTATTTTCTCTTTTCTATTTTTCTACTCTACCCGCAGCCAAAAACCCTCATTTTCGCGCTTGCGTTCTAGGAAGAGGTATTCTACAAAATTCATCAACAATAGTTGTTTTTCGTTCTCAAAGATGGTGCCACAATGATGAAGAGGTGCAGGATGTAAGTATTGTTTGCTATTTGTTTTGAATTTCTTAGTTTCAAGTTGATTTTGTTTGTTTTAGGTTAGATTTGATTTTTTTTTAATTTGTAGGAGATGCAAATAATCCTAAAAATCCTCAACAAGAATAACAGGCAAATCCTCCTCAACAAGATCCACCTCAACAAATTCAACCTCCCCCACCAATCACTCAACAAATTTTAGGAGTGAAATTGAAAACAACAAAAAATAAATTGAGGATCTTATCAGTAGGTTGAGTGATCCAAATGCTTCAACGGCAGAAAGAATGACACTAGAAAATTCAATGAAAGAGATGTTAAAAAATGTAGATTCAATAACCCAACAAATAACGGGATGGCAAGATAAGAGGCAAGCAGCTAGGGCATATTATGCAGATAAACTATCATATAAACAAGTAAAAGATTTAAAAAATACTAAAGGTGATGTATGCTCTCTATTCACTGACCCTAGAACAAATCAAAATCTTAGCCTCAATGTGAAGAGGTTTCCTATTCATTGGTGCCACCACCAAGATATTAGGAACCATTTTTATGATAGGTGGTACTTGGTCTTTGATTACCCATCGTGCAATAATTGTGAAGTCCCCCAATATTTTCTTAGGAAACTATACAGTGAGTTCGTATTGAACCAAATCCGAAATTATTTTGATATGAGGGAGTTCCAGGGGAGAGGTGGGGGGTTGGCTCAGGATAGGCCTAATGCACAGCTAAATCCTATGTGTCAAGGGAGATGACCTCTCGCCAGGCCACCTCGTGAGCACATTGTTATGTTTGTCGTTGCGAAGGAGAGTGCTAACATAGAGACATTGCAGGTGATCAACACTTTGACCCAGAGTGTCATCCATCATACTATCCCTATTGTACAGCGCCATCCAAGGGATTCTTCAGGTGGTGGCCTTCGAACCCATGTGTGTCAATCTTGCAAGGCAACTTGTTCATATGACCCCACCGGCACTCAGGAGGCTGCTACGTAGGATCCGTATGTTGCTATGTAGGATTCGTATGCTGCTGCACATGATCTATATGTTGCTATGGGGATGGAGAGGATAGCTTAATTTTGCATCATGCACATGGCATTGATAGTTGGGTAAAAGTCAGCATATTCATTGAATTTAATTTATTAAATTTTTATTCTGAAATGCATGATTAACTAATTTAGTTTTATTATTTTAACAAAATTACAGGGTCACAGTGTTGAGACTGGATACACCG
>VDFB02058242.1:593296985-593330232 GCA_007258455.2 Sequoia sempervirens | reverse complement strand
AAATATTCCCAAAAAGACAAAAAAATCAAAACATGAGAAAAACACAAACACGTCCAAATAACCTTCAAAAATCCCAAAAATAGAATCAAAGTCAATCATATCAGTCCAAGTTCAGTCAAACTACAACACCTCTACGTGTATAACATAGGTAATGGCATAAGCCCCTAAGGCATTAGGTCAGTCCTTTAGGATTTGTCAAATCAAAGTCACCTCATGACTCAATCATTTGTCAATAAAATAAAGTCAATTCATGTTGAACTATGAGGTCTCTGCACATTACTACGTAGGCAAGGCCATCTATTGATGAGCCCCCAAGGCCACTTAGGTTAGTCCTTTAGGGTTTTTTGAGTCAGTCATAATAAATCATACATTGTCAACTTGAACATAAATAGTCATCAAAACATCAAACAAGTCTCAAATCAACAAGAAAAACAGTCCAACAAGTCTTCAAGTCAAGTCAGTCAATTGTCAAAATAGTGAACCATGAAATCAACCTCGAACATCAAATCAATCAAGACCATGTCTTATACAGGATGTGTCCTTCCTAAAGCTAGACATTGTCATTATTTTGTCATTTTCCTTATACAGCTAGTCACATGATTGAAACCAAGCCTTGTCAAACAATCAACCCGTCAATCACTTAGTCAATTAAACATCAAACAAACAATCTTTGGCAAACACTCTGAATGGTTATTGACTTTATTGGGGCTATTTTGTCTTATCTTTTTACATCTGTCTATGAGTCATGTTACTAGCTACCTTAAGGATGTCCCTTGAAGGAGTTAGAGGAGAGATGATGTCTCATGACTCTTTTCTTTGATTGTTGTTTGTGGATTGTCTTGGCAAAAAAAATTAGGGGAACTTTTCCTTTAGTATGAGTTAGGACATTCCTTATCTGCAACTATTTGTTTTGCAAATGGATGACCTTGCATACCCTGGTCTACATCATACCCTAGTTTTTGTTGTTTATTTGTCACATTTACCCACCAATGATGATTAATACAAAGCCTTACATAGCAAAATATACATCTTTAAGTTATCTCCACTAACGCCATGCCAACTTCCATCTCTTCCATGCTAACATTTCTTCTATGCCGCTTATCTATTTTTCTCTTTTCCAGTTTGAGAGCACACTCATATTCTTTGAACCTTCATGTCCTCTCAAGAGGGCATACTACTACCTCCTTGTCATCCTTCCTCATCCTATTCATACTGGGGCATATTTTTTAATTAAATTCTTTGACACAATACGATAAACTACATTGTATCAAAGAAGGGCAAAATGTAGACACTGGAAAATGTCCTAGACTTGCTAATACCATTTTTCCTTGTCAATTCCCTTGTCTAATGTCATAAGTCTTCTATTAATTAAATAATTTTAATTATTTAATTAATTCATTTATATCTTTTATTTCTTCTTTTGATTAATTAAATAAATTTTCCACTTTCTACTATAATTAAATAGTTATTCTAATTATTTAATTGTTCACTAGCCTTTCTCCCACAAATTAAATTATTTACTAATTTGTCATTTTCCTCCCATTTTGAATTAAATTATTATTTAATTCAAAAATCGGCTTGTCACGTCTTCTTTAATTAAATAATGTCCTTATTATTTAATTATCCATGCCCCACTTTTGAATGAAATTGTTATTTAATGAGAAAGTCAACCTACATCACATGCCTACTACAATTAAATAATGTTTCTATTATTAGTTCCTATCGGTGGAAGGGATACTTATGCTTTCATCTAAGATTATTAGTTTGGCAAAAATCAGCCAATTAAATTCAAGTATTAAATTATGTTGACTATATTTTCTAATGTTTATATTTATTTCATAATTTTTTTAATATTTAAAAACCATTTTGCTTCAATTCTATTGGGTAATAGTAGTGTACAATAATATTTAGATGATGTAAGCATTTTGAATAATGTTTTTTTTGTCTCAATCATATACAAATACTATATTTCAATAATTTGTAACTATTCCTCAATAGTGTCTAATTGAATAATTGCAAGCATTTTGAATAATATTTATTTTTTTGTCTCAATCATATACAAATACTATTTTTCAATAATGTGTAACTATTCCTCAATAGTGTCTAATTGAATAATTGCAACCACCGACTATTATAAAAGCTAAAAGAAAGAAAAAAAGCATTGATAAGTAAGACATGGGCATATACGCAATCAAGTACACGTCTGATTTTCTCACTAGGTGGCACTTACAAGTTATTACTGATAAATGAAATGGAAATAATGAATGACAAATCATGTACATTCTCCTTTTATTGGACACAAATATCTTTAAAAAAAATTCTATCCAAGCTTAAATTTGACGGTCAACCTTACCTGTCAACAATTTTTTTAATGATGGTTCTATTCAAAGGTGCCTTTAAAACATTCTCATATACCTTAGTGTAAGTAAAATTATATATATATATATCATTAGATTTCTATATAAATTTTGACAGTCTATCCAAAATCTCTCCTTTCATCTGATACAATCTTCTTAAAATTTTGATTGTATCTTACGGCAAAAATCTCTAAATACGGTCATACGGCCATCAAATTTAAGCCATGTTTTCTATGGCAATGCTTCCAAATTATTACCGATAAGAGAAATGGAAATAACGAATAACCAAATATTGGCAAAGGAATACAATTATCCCATCAAACAAACACACTATGACCCCATGCGTACCAATGCCTAATAGTTTTGTTTATGAGTGATTTTCGAAACTATTACTGAAAAATGAAATGGGGATGTGATGTATGACTAACCATGAGTGAAGGAGCTCAAATTTGTCTCACACACCCAGACACTTCCCACTCCTCCCTCTTCCCCTTCCTCCTCCTGTACCCTCCTATATATCATCAAATGTATTTGATACTTCATCTAAGCAATTGAATCCCAATGACTCACTTGAGTTAATAAAGTTATGGACTGTGATTCCTACTATTGAATTAACTACCACACACATTCATTTGCCATTAAAATCCATCGAGTATTAAGGACACTAGACATCATCAAACTCCAGCAAAATCACGTGGGCATAAACCAAAACTATAGAAAATCAAACATGAGCAATAGACCCTTACATAAAATTGACATGGATCGAAGCAGGGAAATGAGTGGTATATCAACCAGAGAAAACCCAAAACTGTATGTAGTCAAGTCCACCTTGAAACCACAGGAACAGTATCTGAAGCTTGATAGCAGAGCATATGGCAGCACTACGTCAAAAATGCACACAACAATGGGAGCAGAGCAGAATATGAGAGAACCCACCATGACAAACATTATAAACACTGTTAAAACGGCTTTTGCATCTTCTACAAGTAACTCGAAGCCATGACAGGGGACTAAAATTATTGCATCCAGAGTACCACTTCGATGTTGTTATGTGATGTGGGTGGTGCCTTTTCAGACTCATATGTTGTTATCTGATGCGGGTGCAAATTCAGAAGAATACAAAGACAGGTGAAAGCAAATCCACGTTGTTGAGACATCAATTGCCAGTAAGTTATCAACTCAAATTTGTGACAATTTAGAATGTAAACATCTATACAATACATTAATGATGGGTTAACTTTATTATGCAGAACTTCCAATAGCGAGAAGTTATCCCTTCAACGATTTTGTAGAAGTGTAAAGTTGTAGTCATCGATATGCATTTTTCATCAGCCAGAATACCAGCTGGCAGGTCCAGGATTGTGTCAAAGAGGAACTCTATCATGTTTTCTGAACACAATGTAGGATCCACATCACACTTGAAGAGCATCAAGGCAGCAGCTTCCCCATCTTCAGCAAACACAGTGTCTGGAAAATTTGTTTTTGTTGCTTTATCCATTGCCACAGCATTGATTTTCATGAATTCAATGCATTCCCTAAGCATATCCACATCCTTATTCAGTCCTTTATTCAAAGAACATCTATGAGTCAAAATACTTAATATTACTCTTTGTATTCTTTATCCATTCCCCTGGGCAGAAGAGGCTCAAATGCTTTCCTTGATTCGCAGTCTGTTACTTTAGTAGCTGCTTCCCTTTTAAATTAATTCTTTTGAATTGTAAGACAGTGTTGTTACTTTTTTTGAGAGGTATTACTCTGACCAACATGTAATCCCTTGACAATGCTCTGAAGGTTCCCAACACTGAGTTGTTTGACTCTTTAATCTGATATCTGAAATAAATTGGCCAAGATGTTGATCTCCAACAAGTTGTAGTATAAAATACATATCCTGTATTAGGAAAGTTGCCCCTCCCAAGAACTTATAAATCACCAGTCCATCAATAAGGCTACCAAAAGCTACCTACTTTTATTAATTTTTGCCATGCCTTCACACTGTCATAGTACTAAAAGAACTTAACTTCAACACAAAAGGAGGTCACTATTTGGAATCTTTAACTTGTCTATCCATTTACTGAAGTGTTCAATTTCATATCCAAGACATTATCAACACATCCATTTTATGCATATCCACTTACTATTGCAGTCCACATGATGTCATTCTCTTGAAGAAACATGATCCTTTGGTAAAATTTTATGCAATGATGGAAAGAGAAGTCATCTCTGAGGGTAATTACACTTGCTTTAGGCTTAGGTAGACTTGGTTTTGGTCAACAGATACACAAGTGGTCGACAAGTCTAATTGTTATTCCAGGGGATATTTGTAAAAACTCAAATGCTTAGAAGAAGTTTAACCTTTGTATTTGTAATTATGCACTGTCAATTGTTTAAATAATTGCATTGTACAAAGTACATGAATAGAAGAATAAACCAGCATTTGTGTTGCATCTTCGTACACCTCCTCTGGTTCAATAAAGCAATCAAACAACAAACAACAAATATAATTCTAGATCTCTTTCGTGTTACATTAATGATTGAATTTTATTCAAATATTTATTCAATATTAACAACTACGATAGCAATTTATATCAATAGTAATGAAAAACTAGATTAATATAATGCAATTAAAATCCATATCCAATGAAACTCTATCTGATATCACCCCTCAAAATAATAAGGTTTTGTTCTAAGATTTGTTTTACTTCCTTTAAAATTCAAGAAGCTATATACTACCTAAAAAGGGTTTATATACTAATGTAATTTGAGAAAGGCCTCTTCTTTATCAGTGATTTCTCCAAACACTCTCATTCTTTCAAAATCATGATATTAAACAAGTATTCCACAACAGTTCTTTGATCATGTGAGAGTACTTGGGGTAATTGACTTTAGTTGCACTGCCATCTCCACATTGCCAAATTGTGTTGGGAAGTTGAAACTTCTTAAAGTTTTGAATTTGTCTCACACACAGATCAGGTAGGTGTTGGATTGTTTAAGAAGGCTTAAGAGTCTTCAGTGTCTTGACATTTCTTTTTGCACAAGCCTACAACATGTACCTGACTGGATAGGTGAGCTCAAATGTCTTTCCTATCTCAATGTACAACGATGCTTAGAAGAGTTAGTTATAAAGCATATGCAGAAGGAAATATTATAGCTCTCGAGTCTAATCACACTAATATCGGGGGCTTCCCATCGTCTACTGAAGAGAAAATATTCTTAAATGTTAAAAATAACTACCACATAAAGCTACTTACATATTAAACAAAAACAATGTTCTCATAACCACCTTCATACATTTTTTTGCATGAAGCAATCACTTGCACATATCAAATCAATAAAATAATAATGACTAAAAAAATCAAATATATAATTATCTATTAACACTTGTAATATGTCGACCAAAGTGATCTATAAAAAGACATAATATATATTATTTACATTTATGTGTATTTATACTTATATCTAATTATTATTGCATGCAATGATTACTACTATTTCAAACCTTAAACAAACAACATGTTACAAATTTAACCGGCAAGAATCTGATGCAATGTGTCTCTTGTTTAATTGTTAGTGATTTTCCTCTCAAATCAAATAATTTATATTCATTTTATTTCCTCCAGCAACCTCTTTTTTTGTGCCAACCTCATCAAATCTTATCTCCTATTGTCTAATTCATTCTCAGCAATTGATTGAATTATTTTATAATTCAATCTTAGCCATCCATTTCTAACTTTTCCCTAACTTTTCCCTAACCCTATTTCATACTACAACTTTCATTCTTAGCCATTGATTGACATATCTCTTTGATATTCAATCTTAGCCCTTCATCCAAATTTGTCTCTTCTATAAAAGACCTTTATCTTTGTCATTTTGACATCTAGACATCTACATCTTGAACTAATTCAAGTACATGCCATTAGTGTGAGACAATTCTCTTCAATATTTTTTTAGGCATTGTTATAGGCTACTATTGCACACTCAAATCTGACAGCATCAAGTGCATTCAAGCAAGATGGAGAAGAGCAATGGAGGTGAATTAATGATGGCATGGAGACTTTATGGTGATATTGTTTTATATTCCATGATTTTATGCTTATTTATGCTCCATTGTTGGTTTAGGGTTAGTCTTTATGCTATTTTACATTAACCTAGAATTTTACCCTGATTACAGATATCACAAAGAAAAGTGCATCTGCACATACCAAAGTTGAAGAATGTGTAAGAACCCCTCTATAAATCTAACTTGAATTTTCAGTTTCAGGCTCTTAGGAATACTATCAAACACTTGTCTTGCGAATTCTAAACTTGTTGATTGATGATTATTTTGGTATTTTCAAAGAAGATGATGATAATATGCATTCAATAGGCTCAAAAGAACATATGCAAATGACTGAAATGAAATGAGGATGTAATGCAAGATATATATAATGTAATTCTATAGTTGATGTGCAACTACAGCCAAGGGGAAATAATGCAAACACTTGGAAAGCAACCTACCAAAGTAAATAAACACCTACAGCAAGAAGGTATTTTTGCAAACAAATCAGATGCAACTCCAAACTCCTTTATTGCAGCCTTCAGACTGATTATATTGACTAGAAATGCATAGGAATTATTACAAATGGTTGGCATGCAAACTTATTGTGACTGAAACTAATACCCATATGATGTTGCAGCAATAATGCATTAAGACAAACAATTATCTTGCATACTAAACTCATGTAAACCTGATTACAATTGAATTCCCAAGACTTGGCATACATAGGCAAGATTGATTACAAAATGCATATACAATGAGTTCTTTATTTCTTTACCCAACTATAATCTTTGTATGAAGAACTACAATACTTTCGTACCCGAATTTCAATGTCAATAACTCTAGGTCTGAAAACTGTTATGACAGCAAATTCTGGAAGTACAAACCAGCAATCAAAGTCCCCAATAAACACTCTCCAACAAGTATACAATCTGCACTTGACAAACTTTAATCATTGCTTGATATAAACCCCACATGTCAAGAGGAAAGTACTATATCGTCACTATTCATGAGTACTATAGCATTTACTGTAGTACGACACTATTCACGCCATTGTAGCAGCTAGCACAAATTTTGATATGGAAATGATTAACTCTTTAATATTTTGATCTTCAAAGAAACCCTTTAAATTTTTTAACTTCTTCAACAATAAAAGCACAAACTAGACCCTTGTATGAAGCTTGCCCACAATCAAGCAATAATTCAGCTGGTCTTTCACAGCCTCAAAATTGCATAACCAATGAGAGTTTTCATTCCCAATGGTTGGAAATGGTAGAAACCCTAGCTGGCTCCTTCTCCAAGCAAAAACTTCAAAACATAAGTGATAAATCTTCAAACATAATGAAAATGAATTCCTTTTGATGCCTTTTGTAATCTCTCAAAGGAGGTCGACTCCTTAATGGAATTTGAATTACTTTTCAAATCCACTTTTAGGTTTTTAATAAAAAAATTATAATATGTCTCCAAACTTTATAATCTACAGACAAAATGTCACAAATCACTAGTTTGCATCATCTTTAAATTCCTCACGGTTTAGCTGTTATAGGTGCCCAAAAGTGAAGATTTAGTTAGAAAAAATTATTTCAGTGTCCAATTTGGCCAAAAATTATAAACCAGTATTGTGGGATCACCTAGTAACCCTGACTCCCCTAAAATGGTGACTTACTATAAATAGTAAGTATGAAGAAATTAGTCTAACGAAGGCCAAACCTGAGCCCACACTAATTTCTGATAGAGAAAACACACTAATGTCCGAAAAAATGGACCCTCTAACCATCTGAGTTAGCTTATGAGGGCCAGTGATAGGCTGAACCATCAATAAACAAGATCATATTGAAAAGGGGACATTACAATCCACCCTCCCTGAAATTGCTTGTCCCCAAGCAATCTCAAGAGAAAAGTAAAACACCAATCCACCTAGATCCCAAGGGTAGAACTGTGTAATGTCCCTGATATCACCAACTAGATCCTATAACACCAACACCAGTATAACTGATAGTACTTTCTAAACCAAATCAATCCCAACAACAGGTGTCACAAGAGTGATAACCTCAAAGGGAAGCATCTCTAAACACTAACAAAATTTTCTCCCAAAATCTGCACAAGGAAAGCTATCATAAACACTATCAAGCAAATGTGCAACTGAACAATGCATCTAAAATAGGTCATGCACATGAGGATCAAATGTAAAGTTGTACACACTCCTCACCATGTACACACCCAAAAACTCCTCGGTGAGCTCTATTTGAAATCCCAATGCACTGGAAGGATCCCAAACATTGTGATCAATGCTCATCTCAGGACTAGGGTCAAGAGAGTGATTAGAATCAACCTCAAAGAGTGGATTGTCATATGACAATGTAGCATCCACCTCAAACAAAGGGTTGGTCACAAACTGAACCATACCTCTAAGTTGATCCCAATCAACAACCTATGCACCCCTGGAGTATTGGATAAGATCATGCCCAATCTTCTACACAAACTCCACCTCTACTCTCTCACTCTCCTCATCAATGAGAGAGATAGAGCACATACTCCCATCTATAATCCCCCTCAACACATACCTATTTCCCTATAACTCAAAACCCATCTCCATCTTAGGCAAGTTGAGGGTGAACTCTCCAATATCCTGGAGCCATCGCATACCCAACACCATATCTATATCACCCATGCTAACAACGTAAAAGTTAGCCTATAACTCGTAGTCATTTAGCATAAGAATGAGACTACAAATCCTCCTAGTGCAAGTGAGGGTATACCCATCTGCCACACAAACTCAGAATCTAATGAAGTCCTCTTTCTAGAGTCTACACCTACTGAAAAAACCCTCATCAATAAAATTATGTGTGGCTCCAGTGTCAAGCATATCCATGCATCGTTGTCTGTCAACTGATCCCCTAAACCTGAATGAAGATTCACTTTGTGCAATAGTAGATAATGCCAATCGGGGTAGATTGGCATCAGGTCCAAACTTTGTAGAGGCATTTCCAACCTCATAATCATTCGAAATAGCTTGTTGATTTTTTGAAGCTTGCGTCCCCCTCCTCTGAACAACCTCCTCCTCACACAATGCATCAACAATAACCAAACCTGGAGTATTTTCCATTGACGACTCCATAGAACCATCACCCACATGTGAAATAGTTGTTGTCTCATGTTGATACAAAGGAACCTCACTGCTATAATGAAAATTAGAACTATTAGAGCTTGTATTATTTGCACTTTCCTCATCTTTGAAGCTACCAACTTGTGTGCCAACATTGGTAGATCTTTCCACAACATTTTCTTCATTTGTCATCACATCTACATTATGATTATTCTCAATAGTTTGGTTGTTGGTACAAAATTCAGAATTGTTGTCATTCTTATCTGCATCGTCATCAACAACCAAAACTTCTTTAATTTTTTCCTTATACATCTTAATACTCTACCAATCCAATATTCTATGGGTGCAAGGTGATAACAAAATTCAAGTAATCATTAAGTGAGTATTGTGCCTTGAAATCACTAGGCATACTCTGGTATCCCTCAAGGAGTTGAGGCTTCATTTTTATAACTTCCCCTGAGCTTGATAGCATCCCATTCAATTTCTTCCCTGGATTTCCCTACAATACTATGCCAACCAATACTGAAATTGGTTGGAAACTAATGAGTTTGGTCACTCAAATATCAATTGTGTAAGCTCAATGATTTTTTTATAAATAAACCCCAATAGGATGGAAGGAGACCACTCTGATACCACTGTAAGAACCCCTTTCTGAATTTGACTTGAAATTTCAATTTTGAGCTCTTAGGAATCCTGTCAAACACTTGTCTTGCAAATTTTGAACTTGTTGATTGATGTTTCTTTTGGTATTTTCAAAGAAGATGATGATAATATGCATTCAATAGGCTCAAAAGAACATATACAAATGAGTGAAATGAAATGAGGATGTAATGCAAGATATATATAATGCAATTCTATAGCTGGTGTGCAACTACAGCCAAGGGGCATTAATGCAAACACTTGGCAAGCAACCTACCAAAGTAAATAAACACCTACAGCAAGAAGGTAATTTTGCAAACAAATCAGATGCAACTCCAAACTCCTTTATTGTAGCCTTTAGAGTGATTATATTGACTGGAAATGCATAGGCATTATTACAAATGGTGTAAGGAAAGCTTAGGTGCGGAACAAACTCTCCTAACGCCAAAACCTTAGGGAAGAATGTAGATATGACTTTAAATTTTTCAATTACAATTCAATAAGATACACTTGAAAATAATAACAGAAAAAGAAATGAACACATACACAATTGAACACCAGATTTACATGGGAAAACCCTTATGGGAGAAAAACCCACCACACCAAGAAAAGCCTCTTTGTATTACAGTAAACAAAATTACATACAGAGATTAGACTTAACTTTCTGATGTCAATTTATAGCAGCAACATTCACTGATCAATCTTGTACAAAACATTAATATTACAATGCTCTAAGATGCATACAATGAACCCACTCAGATCAATCTGTGTTCAGTATCGAACAAAAATCTCCAATACCCTAACCGATCATTGTCATCCGTTACAAAGTATATCTCATTTTTTTCATGGTCTATTGATCTTCCACACAAGAATGGTCGCAACAGCTCAACTACCAACAGTTTACATTCTGCTTCTCTCATTGGTTCAGAACACACCGCGTAGGACAATCGTTTGGTCAAAGAAGTTCAAACGGAATCGCATGTCAATGAGACACTAGGTCATGTCTCCCTGATGCCACAATGCCCAATCACATAGCTATCGGCAAGACCAAAGGTATCAGCAACACTCTAAGAAGTCAGACCAATAACAAAACAAGTCTCCCCGATATCACAAGAAAACCAACTGTCCATTGGCAATAGTCACCACCATTGGCAAGAGTCATACTGAATGAACTAGCCTGTCAGCAAGAGAAACATCCATCGGCAATATCCCACATTGACGTGGAATATTAGTAGTCATTAGTTTACAAATAAAAGCCCGAAGACTTTATGTATCCACGAGTTAGTCATTTTATTACCAACTTACTCGTACACCGCATTTGACTATCGCACCAAACTTTTGGTCATTCCTTGTGATCTCCACCATGACACGCGTTCATTGCTTGTGCAATTCCAGAGAATCAAGCTAGGAATCTACAATATTCTCAACAAGTCTCCCAAAATTCCAAGTGGTCCCCACATCCGTCGGCTTGTCACTCAATCAAAGGAAACACAAACTTACAACTTTCACAACTGGTTAGAAAGTACCCAAATGCCGCAACAATGAAGGAAGTCGGTCAGTTGGGAAATCATGAAACTTCCAAACTCCGCGACAAGGTTACAAACTTAGGAACTCCAGTGATTGGCCAACAATGAAGACTTGAACAGAGATACAAGCCAGCAAGTTGAGGCACAATTTCCAACAATCTCCCACTTGACGAAGACTTACTGGCTTCGTTCAAACTCAAAGTTAATGAAGGTCATGGGCTCCAAGGCCCATTGAACTGGCACACCACCTGTACTTGTCTGTGCTCACTTGTTTCGTCAATGCATCTGCAACATTTTCCAGAGTATCGAGTTTTTCTAAAGAGACCTTTACATCATCCACCATATCTTGTACAAAATGATACTGCACATCAATATGTTTCATCCTGGCATGGAAAGTAGGATTTTTTGCCAAACAAATAGTACTCGGTACTCCACGAGTAAATTGTAATTTTCCCTACATCAAACCCAATGTTAGAACACAAATGTTTTAACTAGATTGCTTCTTTAGGCATGTGTTGCTACCATGTATTCTGCCTCTGTAGTGGACAAAGCAACTACAACCTATTGCTTACTCATCCAACTAATTGCACCATCATTCATCATGAAAATATATCCACTAGTGGATCTTCTATTGTTAATGTCCCCTGCCCAATCGAATCCACATAGCCTCGAATGCTAAGACTCCTTTGTGATTCAACCAAATTTCCATGGTAACACAAAGCATATTTTGAAGTGCCCTTTAGATATCTAAACACTCTCTTCACAGCATCCCAATGTGTCCTTCCAGGATTTTCCATAAAACGACTAAGTACTCCCATTGCTTGGGAAATGTCTGGCCTTGTACAAACCATTGCATACATTAAACTGCCAATTGCACTAGCATAAGGCACTCTGGTCATGCCCTCTATCTCAGTAGGAGATTTTGGATAGTCTTCAATAGATAGCTTCGTTCCCTGCAAAACTTGAACAACTAGCTACTTGCACTCAGTCATACAAAATCTCTCTAGAACAGTATTAATATACTTACTCTGGCTGAGCCAAAGTTTTCTACTCTTTCTGTCCTTGGTTATTTCCATTCCCAGAATATACCTGGTTGCACCAAGATCTTTCATTTCGAACTTTGCAGACAACTGAAATTTTAGATCAGAAATCATTAACTTACTATTGCCTACGAACAACATATCATCAACATGGACACACTATGATCATATTTTGATCTTACAAATCCCAATGACAAAAAAAAAGTGTCAAACTTTTGGTACCACATTCTAGGAGATTGTTTTAATCCATACAAATATTTTTTCAATTGGAAAACCAGATTTTCTTTACCTTTTTCCACAAAGTGCTCAGGTTGGGACATATAAATTTCTTCTTCAAGGTCACCATGAAGAAATGTTGTATTCACATCCATCTGTTCAAATTCTAATTCATACATTGTTGCAAGTGACAAAAGAAATCTAATAGACGTCAGCTTAGCTATAGGAGAAAAATTTTCTCCATAATAAATTCCCACTACCTTGGAATACCCCTTCACAACCAACCTTGCCTTATACTTTTCCACACTGCCATCCAAACCTATCTTCTTTTTAAATACCCATTTGCAGCCAACAGCTTTTCTACCTTCAGGAAAGGGCACCAAACTCCAAGTATCATTCTTTTCTAATGATGTCATTTCTTCATTCATGGCTTCCAACCAAGAGTTTGAATCAGACATTCTAATTTCCTTTTTCACAGTCTTAGGCTCATCAGTGCTAGAAATTAAAGCATAGGAACAAGTAGAATCTAACAAGGAAAACCCATACCTATCAGGTTGCTTTCTTTCACGTGTTGACCTCCTCACAGGCTGAGGTTGAGGTTGTTGTTCTTCTTCAGAACTCTCAGAACTACTTGAGCTCTCCTCAATTTCAAGTACATTTTGAATTTTCAATTCCTCTTTATCTGGTGTCGAAGGAATTTCAACTACATCCTTTTTATCTTCTAATTTTGTCTCTGACTGCAGATCCAAAGTAGAAGGATTCAACTCATGAAAATAACACTTATGTTGTACAAAACCTTCTCTGTATCAGGATTCCAAAGCTTGTATCCTTTTATGCCAGCACTAGAACCAATAAGAATACATTTAACAGCCTTGTTTTCCAATTTAGACCTTTTTTCAATCGGCACATATGCATATGCCTCACAGCCAAAGACACGAATATGTCTCAGAGAGGGCTTCTTTCCAGACCAAGCTTCCAAAGATGTTTTCTCAACAAGAGTGGAATTAGGAGAACGGTTTATTAAGTAACATGTTGTTGCAACTGCCTCAGCCTAGAACTTCTCCTCCAAGCTAGCACTACTTAGCATACTTCGTGCTCTTTCCATCATTGTCCTATTGAACCTTTCAGCAACTCCATTTTGTTGCAGAGTGTAGGGTGTAGTTTTATGTCTTTTAATCGCATGATCTTTACAGTACCCTTCGAACTCATCAGAACAAAACTCACCGCCATTTTCAGTCCTTAAAAATTTTATTTTTCTTCTAGTCTGATTTTCCACAAGGTTTTTAAATTCCTTAAAACGATTGAACACTTATGTTTTACTTTTCAAAAAATAAACAAATGCCCTTCTTGAATAATCATCAATGAACGATACATAATATCTTGATTTAGACAAAAAGGAACATTTACTGGACCAAAAACATCATAATGAATATAATCAAGTAAACTAGAAGATTTGTGAGGACTGGAGTAGAATGAAACACGGTGTTGTTTACCATATATACAATGTTCACAAAATTTGAATTCAAGGTTACAGTCATCAAGCCCCTTAACCAGGTTTTTATTTTTCAATGTTTTCAAACCTTTTTCTCCAATGTGGCCTAGCCTATGATGCCAGAGCATAGTCTTTTCTGTTAGAAGTTTAACTTCCATGGATTTTGCACTATCAGGAACTTTTTCCTCCTTTTCTCCATGAGTAGCCTTTTGTGGTCCTTTGTAGAGGCACTATTGCATTGCATAGCAAATGCATCCAGCTTATACAAGGTACCAATACAAGCACCCCTAGCTAGCACCATTGAGCCTCTAGTCATCTTGCAACCATTTCTAGAGAACGTGACTTGCACTCCAACATCGTTCATCTTACTAACAGAAAGTAAATTTTGAGCCAAACCTGGTATATGCATTACATCATTGATTCCCTTCACTCTTCCATTAGGGAACTGAATTATGACTCTTCCACGGCCAACTATTTCTAGAGATGAATCACTTGCCAAATACACCCTTCCACCATTGTATTGTTCATACTTAGTGAACCATTCTCTATGATATGTCATGTGGAAAGATGCTCTAGAATCAATTAGCTAGACATTATCTGATGCCTGAGTAGTCAAGGCTGCAATGAAAGCATCAACATTACTCTGAGAAGAATCATTGTCAGAACAATACTTCTTCTTCTTTTTCTCCTCTTTGCAATCCTTTCAGACATGACCAGGCTGCCCACAATTCTAGCACTTCACCTTGGACTTCTTGCCAGGAGACTTTGATCTCCCTTTTGATTTTGATTTGGACTTCTTGTCCTTCTTCTTTCCTTTTTCTTTTGATATGCCTCTAATAGCAAGGGCCTCCTTCGCCATCTCAAAATATTTTCTTCTCATCTCTTCTGATAACAAAGAAGCAACAACATCTTCCATCTTAAAAGTGGATGTCATACCCCCAATAGCCATCACCAAGTGGTCCCAAGAATCTAGCAAAGAACATAACAATAGCATACAACAATCTTCACACCCACAGATGCTAACTGAGCAATCAATATGTTGAAAGCATTCAAATGATCAACAATAGATGCTCCTTCCTGCATTTTCAAAGACTGCAACTTCTTTCTCAAGAATAACTTATTCACCAAGGACTTGCCCTGATAAATAGCTCCCAGTCTTTTCCACAAAGAAGATGCAGTCTTTTCTTCATGAACATTTAGAAGAATAGAGTCTGCTAAACAAAACCTTATCATCCCCTTTGATTTTTGATCTGCGAGGTCCCAATCCTCTTGCTTCATGCATGTAGGTTTCGTTCTAGACATAGCAAGCCAAAGATCACAGTCAACTAACAGATCTTCCATTTTAAGTTTTCACAACTCAAACTTGCTACCATTGAATTTCTCAATTTCAATCTTTCCTGACGTGCTTGCCATCTTAATCTGTAATTCAAATTACCAAACTTCTACAAGACTCCCACTAAACAGAACTGACAAAAAAAACCCAATGTACCCACAAGGATAACACAACTATCCATGCTTTGATACCACTTGTAAGGAAAGCTTAGGTGCAAAACAAACTCTCCTAATGCCAAAACCTCAGGGAAGAATGCAGATATGAATTTAAATTTTGCAATTACAATTCAATAACATACACTTGAAAAGAATAAAAGAAAAATAAATGAACACATACACAATTAAACACCAGATTTACATGGGAAAACCCTTATGAGAGAAAAACCCACCACACCAAGAAAAGCCTCTTTGTATTACAGTAAACAAAATTACATACAAAGATCAGACTTAACTTTCTGATTTCAATTTACAGCAGTAACATTCACTGATCAATCTTGTATAGAAAATTAATCTTACAATGCTCTCAGATGCATACAATGAACCCACTTAGATCAATTCATGTTCAATATCGAATAGAAATCTCCAATACCCTAATCGATCATTGTCATCCATTACAGAGTATATCTCATTTTGTTCATGGTTTGTTGATCTTCCACATAGGAATGGTCGCAATAGTTCAACTACCAATGGTTTACATTCTGCTTTTCTCATTGGTTCAGAACACACCACATAGGACAATCGTTCGGTCAAAGAAGTTCAAATGGAATCGCATGTCGGTGAGACACTAGGTCGTGTCTCCCCGATGCCACAATGCCCGATCACATAACTATCGGCAAGACCAAAGGTGTCGGAAACACTCTAAGAATTCAGACTGATAACAAAACAAGTCTCCTCGATATCACAAGAAAACCAACTATCCATCGGCAATAGTCACCACCATCGGCAAGATTGATACCGAATGAACCAGCCTATTGGCGAGAGAAAAATCCATCAGAAATATCCCACATTGATGCAGAATATTAGTAGTCATTAGTTTATAAATAAAATCCTGAAGACTTTAGGTATCCACGAGTTAGTCCTTTTATTACCAACTTACTCGTACACCACATTTGACTATCACATCGAACTGTTGGTCATTCCTTGTGATCTCCACCATGACACATGTTCACTGCTTGTGCAATTCTGGAGAATCAAGCTAGGAATCTACAATATTCTCAACAAGTCTCCCGAAATTCCAAGTGGTCCCCACATCCGTTGACTTGTCGCTCAATCAGAGGAAACACAAACTTACAACTTTCACAGCTAGTTAGAAAGTTCCCAAATTCCGCGACAACGAAGGAATTCGGTCATTCGGGAAATCACGAAACTTCCAAACTCTATGGAAAGGTTACAAACTTAGGAACTCCAGTGATCGGCCGACAATGAAGAATTGAACAGAGATACAAGCCAGCAAGTTGAGGCACAATTTCCAACAAATGGTTGGCATGAAAACTTATTGTGACTAAAACTAATACCCATATGATGTTGCAACAATAATGCATTAAGACAAACAATTGTCTTGCATACTAAACTCATGTAAACTTGATTACAATTGAATTGCCAAGACTCAGCATACATAGGAAAGATTGATTACAAAATGCATATACAATGAGTTCTTTATTTCTTTACCCAACTATAATCTTTGCATGAAGAACTATAGTACTTTCATACCCAGATTTCAATGTCAATAACTATAGGTCTAAAAACTATTATGACAACAAATTCTGGAAGTGCAAACTAGCAATCAAAGTCCCCAATAAACACTCTCTAACAACTATGCAATCTTCACTTGACAAACTTTATCATTGCTTGATATAAACCCCACATGCCAAGAGGAAAGTATTGTAGCGTCATTGTCCATGAGTACTATAGCATACTGTAGTGTTTATTGTAGTGTGACATTGTTCATGTCACTGTAGCAGGCAACACAAATTTTGATATGCAAATGATTAACTCTTTGATATTTTGATCTTCAATTAAACCCTTTAAATTTTTGAACTTCTTCACGAATAAAAGCACAAATTGGACCCCTGTATGAAGCCCACAGTCAAGCAATAATTTAGCTGGTCTTTTACATCCTCAAAATTGCATAAACCAATGATATTTTTTGTTCCTAATGGATGGAAATGGAAAAAACCCTAGATGGCTCCCTCTCCAAGCAAGAACTCCCAAACATAGTGATATAATCTTCAAACATAATGAAAATGAATTCCTTTTGATGCCTTTTATAATCTCTCAAAGGAGGTTGACCCTTTAAATGGTATTTGAATTTCTTTTCAAATCCACTTTTATGTTTTTAATATAAACTTTATAATATGTCTCCAAACTTGGGCACTCAAATCCATAATATAATAAATTTGCACTTTAAGTGATTTTAATTCAGGGTCATGACATCATCAAAAATAAAGTACACTTTTTGACTTTATAATTTAACTTTATATTATTTATCATTAAAGTACCTTTAATGATAATTACTCATTAAACTTTTAATATTTTTCCCATTCAATTGATTAAGAGGTCAACACTACATCTGAGACCTATCCAAGTGCCTTACTAAATATAATAACCCTAACTCCCCTGAAATGGTGACTTACTATAAATAGTAAGTATGACGAACTGAGTCTAATGAAGACTAAATCTGAACCCACATTGAGTTTTGATGTTGAAAACACACTGACGTCTACCAAAAGGGACCCTATAACCATCTGAGTTAGCCTACAAGGGCCAGTGATAGGATAAACCATCAATAAACATGGTCATACTAAAAAGGGGACATTACAAAATGTTTCAAGGAAGTACAAGCTTGTGAGGAAGGAGCAAAAATATTAGTTTTGTACTGCATGAAGTGGCCAAATGCCACACAAGGAATAAAAGATGAAATGGACTCAATTGAGTCCCATATAGCTAATGCATCAAGTGTCTATGATCCGACACTGGATAGAGATGATAAGACCTAGACTGCTATAGTGGACTTGCATGACAAATTCTTCACTTTGCAAAGCCAGAAGGAAGAGATTATCAAGCAGCTTGGGAAGCTAAGGGACTTGGTAAAAATAAAGCACATACCTATCTCAAGTGCCCTTGCCAGTACTGAAAAAATCTCAAAATTAAATCTTAACCCTAGTACTATGGAAGGAGAGGAAACATTGGTGGAGCTTGAATCTCTACATGTAGAATGCTTGCAGTAGTGAAGAAGAGTTGGGAAGAAGGAAAATCTACTTCGCAAGCTATTCTTTAGAAGCTTCAAGGGTCAACATCTTTGGGTTGACAATTTATATCTCTATACATTTTTGTTTTTCATGTTTACAGATTCTTTTGTACATATGTGGATGTATTAGGAGTTTTTGGTTAACTCCCTAAGGGGGAGCTAGTATATTCAGTTCAGTTTGTATATGTGTTTGAGGGGGAACACCCTTTTCCCTTGATGTCAAAGGGGGGAAGATGTTTGGAGAGATAATTGGGGACATATGTTTTGTTTTGGCACCTGTTTCCATCAATGACAAAGGGGGAGATTGTTGAAAGAATGAAGAAGGTTGTCATTGATGTCAACACTACATGATGGATGTCAAAATAGTATGAAGAATGATTGCATAAGAGTTACTTTGCAAGAGGGTTTGATCCACACACCACAACAATTAAGTACTTTTGCTAAGTGTCTACACTGGCAGATTCAACACACAATACCTCTGATAATTTGGTTTGTATTTTTTCACCCATACAGATTTAATTCTATGATTCTAATATGTTATTCATGGACACCAGTAGCATCTTAATTCTAAATTTCACTTGATTTGGATAAATGGTTCGAAAGTTGCAAATAATAGAAGATCAACATATAAGGTTTACATAGTTTTCTATGTATTGGCTATAACCTAATTGGTCTAAACTCCTCTACGGATTTGAGTTAGACCTCACAAGTGGTTTTGGGGGAATGTTAATAGGTGTCAAAGAATTGTATTTTCTAGTTGGCATGATATTTTGAGATACACATGTCCTATTGTGATGATCAGTTCAAGTATTTTTACTTTTAAGTCCTATGCCTGGCCGACCTAATGTATGTAAAGAGTTGTAGAGATTAAATATGTGATGTGAATGGAAGAGGGAGATATTATAGTTCAATGTTGATCTATATTGCATTTGTTTGGGTGCAAAGGCATTTTGATTTGAATTAGGTGCTGACAAGGCACATTTTGTATGATTTGGGGCTACATCTAATTAGGCTGACCTAATTGATGTTTGCGGTGGAGTTTGGTATATATACAAGGTTGATTTGAGTTTGTGATAATTGAATATGAATGTGTACATGATATAAATACAAGCAATGTGTGAATGGAGAACCTAGACCTGCACAATCATGAACAAACAACACTGTAAAGTTAGTCATTATACAAGCCTAAATCAACATTCCCCATAAGATTCATTTGAAACATGAAGAACAAGAAATAAAATTAAGAACACAAATGAAAGCAAGCTAAATCTTATTCAAATGCTCAAACTCTCAATCCCATGGGGGAATTGGTGCTATTTAGATGTGGAAAATAGCCCTTTCCCAATTCTTTGCAAGCTTGATGATGATTCAATGGAGCTTCCTAATGAAAATTTGCAATAACCTAGCTATGAAATTAAAAACTATGGAAATGGTGGATGAACTTGCTCTAAATTTGAAGATAATATTTTTTCTCAAAGTTGTGGATCCACAATTAGTAAAAGAGTCTTCTATTTATAGAAGAGAAGGATGGAGAAATGAAAGATGGGAGGAATGTGGGTTAAAAGATAATCCAATTGTAAAATTCCACTTGTCAACATGTGGATGGAGAGAGGTGAAGCACATTTTGATGAATATGCACATAAATGCTATTAGGTAGAAATTTGAAATTGATGAAATGACATGTTGGAGGGAGAAAGAAATGAAGTTAATGCCACTTGGCTCAAGGCAAAGGACATGTAAGAGGCTTTTAATGCCTTGCTGGAAGGACAAATCCTTTTGGAGGGATTTTTGAATTTAGAGGAATATTCCAACTTGATGCCATGTTGAGAGAAAATTGGAGATTTAATAAATCAAATAAATTGATTTATTGTGCAAGTTGCAAAATCTAGAGGATTTAGAGGATTGGTGTTAGGATTAATCATGATTTGATTAACTTAGATGAAAATTAGTTGATTTGATATTTTAACTTAGATTTTTGGATTTAAATAAATCAAAATGAGAGGGAAAATGAATATTAGATTTAATTAAATAAAGTTTAATTTATTTAATTAAAGAGGGATGATGTTAGACTTAAATCAAATAAAGTTTAGTTTATTTAATTTAAAGGAGATGAAATATGATTTAATCAAATAAAGTGATTTATTTAATCAAAAGACAAAGATTAGGATTAATTAAATAAAATGATTTATTTAATTAATAGAAGATAATGATTTAATCAAATAAAATTGATTTATTTAATTAAAAGATGAAATGTGATGAATTTAATCAAATAAAGATTAGGGCGAGTGCATGAAGTTGGGTTACACTTTTGTGGCCAACTTCAAGAAAATATTGAAAATGACATAACGCGAGCGCTTTATAACGTGCTCGCGTTATTTTATTTTAAAAGCAAAAAAAAAAGTGAAAGCTATTTATTTTCTCTTTTCTATTTTTCTACTCTACCCGCAGCCAAAAACCCTCATTTTCGCGCTTGCGTTCTAGGAAGAGGTATTCTACAAAATTCATCAACAATAGTTGTTTTTCGTTCTCAAAGATGGTGCCACAATGATGAAGAGGTGCAGGATGTAAGTATTGTTTGCTATTTGTTTTGAATTTCTTAGTTTCAAGTTGATTTTGTTTGTTTTAGGTTAGATTTGATTTTTTTTTAATTTGTAGGAGATGCAAATAATCCTAAAAATCCTCAACAAGAATAACAGGCAAATCCTCCTCAACAAGATCCACCTCAACAAATTCAACCTCCCCCACCAATCACTCAACAAATTTTAGGAGTGAAATTGAAAACAACAAAAAATAAATTGAGGATCTTATCAGTAGGTTGAGTGATCCAAATGCTTCAACGGCAGAAAGAATGACACTAGAAAATTCAATGAAAGAGATGTTAAAAAATGTAGATTCAATAACCCAACAAATAACGGGATGGCAAGATAAGAGGCAAGCAGCTAGGGCATATTATGCAGATAAACTATCATATAAACAAGTAAAAGATTTAAAAAATACTAAAGGTGATGTATGCTCTCTATTCACTGACCCTAGAACAAATCAAAATCTTAGCCTCAATGTGAAGAGGTTTCCTATTCATTGGTGCCACCACCAAGATATTAGGAACCATTTTTATGATAGGTGGTACTTGGTCTTTGATTACCCATCGTGCAATAATTGTGAAGTCCCCCAATATTTTCTTAGGAAACTATACAGTGAGTTCGTATTGAACCAAATCCGAAATTATTTTGATATGAGGGAGTTCCAGGGGAGAGGTGGGGGGTTGGCTCAGGATAGGCCTAATGCACAGCTAAATCCTATGTGTCAAGGGAGATGACCTCTCGCCAGGCCACCTCGTGAGCACATTGTTATGTTTGTCGTTGCGAAGGAGAGTGCTAACATAGAGACATTGCAGGTGATCAACACTTTGACCCAGAGTGTCATCCATCATACTATCCCTATTGTACAGCGCCATCCAAGGGATTCTTCAGGTGGTGGCCTTCGAACCCATGTGTGTCAATCTTGCAAGGCAACTTGTTCATATGACCCCACCGGCACTCAGGAGGCTGCTACGTAGGATCCGTATGTTGCTATGTAGGATTCGTATGCTGCTGCACATGATCTATATGTTGCTATGGGGATGGAGAGGATAGCTTAATTTTGCATCATGCACATGGCATTGATAGTTGGGTAAAAGTCAGCATATTCATTGAATTTAATTTATTAAATTTTTATTCTGAAATGCATGATTAACTAATTTAGTTTTATTATTTTAACAAAATTACAGGGTCACAGTGTTGAGACTGGATACACCGGTCCTCCACCTACTTATTTCTGCAGTACACCTATCAGTGGGGTATGTAACTAGTAAACAATTATAAATTTATTACATGTTAATAGCATTGTTTTATGAATGGTATTTTAATAAATGTGATTTTCAATGTTGAACAGGATAATATTAGCGGTTTCAAGCAAACACCTCCCAGTGCCAGTGGATTCACTCAAACGTACACGGAGGTAATAGAATAAAGAGAACTTAACTAATGAATTCTACTTAATAGATTTGTGTAGTTTATATTCATATTGTTGGTTATGTTGCATTACACATCATTCAAACTCAAAGCATTACTTCAAATTCCATAACTAATAACTAGATGTTGATAGATGACAAAATTTCAAATGTATAATATAGTTGTTTAGAAAGTCAACATAAGTAGCACGATGCAATTACTTCACATGGAGGCATGTGATTGCAAAGGTACACCACCACGACAAACTATGGATGCTTGGAAAAAATCTACGAAACCATAATAGTAAGCAATAGCATAGACAAGGAAGTTAGTGATGTAGAGCATCATATCAAAACACTCAATCATCAGGGTACATCTGATGCAGAGCATCCAAAAAACACCATCAACATCATTTCTTCAAGGGATTTCAATCCCAAATAGAATCAGGAGAAGATCAAATATAATTTCATCAAAAATTTACTTTTCATTCAATCAAAATCCACTCAAATTCTCTTAGCCATTCCATAGGCCATCATTCATCATTCCACTAATCAGTATTCCAATTGACTCATTCAAAGCAAAAACCATATTAAAGAAAACTTTGACTTAATCAATTAGATTCACATCATTCTCAACCACCATAAAAACAACATAAACCTGATTATTGACACTTGAAAAATTCATCCTTTCATTTATTCACCAAGGCAACAAATCAACTAAACCATACCTCACTATTATCAGTCCATTATCAAGCACTGTACTCACCATATTTTGACTGCAGCAGTCTATTTACAGGTTACAAACTCCTGCTACAATAGAATCTTTATTATCATCTTGTGGTTAATCACCAATTTGCTGAAAAGGCTTCATAATACTCACCCATCCAACCATCAAAGTCACCAAACCTGTCTTATACACCTTAACCAAATTTAGTAGCATCAATCATATCATTAGTTTGATAGTAACCAAGTACTCAATCATATCACAGAAGCTTTGAAAGGATACAGGTCAGAAATGTTGAAGATAAGAGAGATTGCCACCCCAAGAGGTAGCTCTATTTCATAAGCATTCTGGCCAAACTTGTAGACCACCTTGCAAGGTCCTATCTTCTTCATCATGAATTTGGTATAATTTCCTTTTGGAATTCTCACCTTCAAGTGTGCCATCACCAAGTCTCCAACCTTGAATTGGACATTCCTCTTCTTTAAATCTACCTTTTCCTTATACTTCTCAACATTCTTTTGAACGGTTTCCTTCACTTGTTGATGAATATCCCTGATTGTAACAGCCAAGTCCTCACCTTGAGCACTTCTCCTAGCAACTCCTTGTAGATCTCTTAGTTCATAGACCCCTCTAGGGTGCATGCCATAGACTACTTCAAAAGGGCTTCTACCAATGCTCCTATTCATGGAGTCATTATATGCAAATTCAGGCTGAGGTAAAATCAGATCCCAAGCTTGTCCATGCTCCTTGGTAAGGCATCTTAAGAGGTTTCCCAATGATCTATTCACCACTTCAATTTTTCCATCTGTTTGTGGATGGTATGTTGAACTAAAGGACATATTTTTGCCTTGAGTTTCTTCCACAAGGTCCTCCAAAAGTGACCAATGAATTTAGAATCCCTGTCAAAAACAATGCTTAAAGGCAATCCATGTATCCTAACAACCTCCTTAAAGAAGAAGCCTGCTATATGAGATGCATCATTGGTGCATTTACAAGGAATAAAATGTGCCATCTTACTAAATCTATCAACTACCACAAAGATACTATCAAAGCCTTTTTGGGTTCTAGGAAACCCCAAGACAAAGTCCATACTTACACACTCCCAAGGCCTATTGGGAATAGGCAATGGCTGATAGAGCCCTGCATTTGATGAAGTTCCCTTTTCCCTTTGACGTATTGTGCAACCTTCCACATACCTTTTCACATCCACCTGCAACTTTGGCCAATAGTAAAATCTCCTAACTTGTTCCAATGTCTTGTCAAGGCCAAAGTGACCTCCAAGACTCCCATTGTGTTTCTCCTTTATGATATTCTCCCTCATTGAGTATTTACACACACACAATTGGCTTCCTTTGAAGAGAAAACCATTCTGCAATAAAAATTCAATGAAAAGAATTCAAATGCTACTCACAAACATTGTATACCTCCTTGAAATCTGAATCTTCATGATATATATCCTTCAATGCTTCAACCCCCATGCTTTGGAGTTGGATCTCTTTCACTACAAGTGCCCTTCTACTGAGAGCATCTACCACCTTATTTTCTTGGCCCTTCTTATGCTTTATTGTGAAAGTATAGGATTGCAAAGACTCTACCCACTTCATGTGCCTATGACTGAGTTTGTCCTATGCATTCAAAAAACTCAAGGCATGATTATCAATATAAAAAAAAATTCTTTAGGTAACAAGTAGTGCCTCCACTTTTTTAGGGCTAGGACCATAGCATACAATTCCAAATCATAGGAAGAATACTTCCTCTTTGCTTCATTCAGCCTCTCACTGTAAAATGCAACCGGTCTGCCTTCTTGGCTCAAAATAGCCCCTATTGCTTGATTCCTAGCAACACACTCAATGGTAAAAACTTTATCAAAATCAGGGAGCACAAGTATAGGTTGTTGTGCTACTCTCGTTTTCAGATATTCAAACCCTTTATTAGCCTCATTGGTCCAAGAAAACTTACCTTTGTTAACTCCTTTGATGGTGTCCAAGATTGGTGCACAAATTTGGCTAAAGTTCTTGATGAACTTTCTATAAAAGCTTGCAAGTCCATGGAAGCTTCTCACATCTCCCATGGATTTTGGTGTTGGCCAAGTAAGAATAGCATCCACCTTTGAAGGATCCATCTTCAAACTTCCCTTGGAGATGAAAAAACCAAGGTAGACTAGTTATTCCTTCATGAATTCACACTTTTCCATGTTGATCAACATATTCTCCTCTTGTATCCTCCTTAGTACCATGTCAAGGTGCTTCAAATGTTCTTCTTTAGACGTGTTAAACACAAGGATGTTATCTAAAAAACTACAACAAACTTTCCAATGAAAGGTCTCAATACCTCATTCATAAGGTGCATAAATGTACTAGGGGCAGTTGATAACCCAAAGGGCATCACCAAACACTCATAGAGCCCTTCATTAGTCTTAAAAGTTGTCTTCCATTCATCCCCCTCTCTAATCCTTATCTGATGGTACCCGCTCTTTAGATCAATCTTGGAAAAGTAAGATGCTCCTGATAGACAATCCATGAGGTCCTCCATTCTTGGCATCGGGAACCTATATCTGATTGTGTTCCTATTAATGGCTCGTGAATCAATGCAAAGAGTCCAATTCCCATCCTTCCTTGGTGCTAGGTTAGTAGGAACAACACATGGGCTCAAACTCTTCCTCATTAGCCCTTTATCCATCAACTCTTGCACTTGTGTTGCAATCTCCTCATTTTGAGCAAGTTTCATCTTGTATGCAGCCTTATTGGGAAATGTAGCCCCTATAATCATATCAATATGGTGGCTTATATCCCTAATGGGAGGTAGGGAACTAGGTAATTCATTCACTGTTATGTCCTTGTACCTTTCCAACAACTCTTGGACTTCCTTTGGTGCATCTTCCTTCTTCTTTGTGGGAATATCTACTTCACTTTTTGGCTTCATATTCAGGAAGAATCCTCTTCCTCCTCCTTCCTTCAAGGTCTTCATGAACTCCTTCTCACCCACCATCAAAACACTAGGCCCTTCATGCTTTGCCTTGTCTTCTTCTAGGAGAGGTGAAAGGTTGTAAGTCTTCCCATCCTTCACAATGGAGTATGTGTTCTTCTCCCCATCATGCTTGCTCTTCCTATCAAACTACCAAGGCCTACCAGAAATATATAGTTTAATACTTGTACTCAAAATTTTGTTCATTAGATCTCATACATTATAAGTCATGACGTGGATCACTATTGTAACTTTTTTGTGATTGAATAATTTGTGGTTTTATTTTTAGATGTTGGTTGTGGAAACACCTCCAAATGTTGCAAGGGCAATGGATATCAGTGTTTCATCTGCTATACAAGCCTCCATGGCTCTAATAGAGGAGGTACGAGGCAAATTACTAAATTTTAATTTACATTTGTTGTTATAGATGTTAGTTCTAGTTAAAAATCAAACCATTATTGATTCGCAGTATAATTCCTATTTGGATGGTTTATACAGGGCTTGAGCATGCCTAAGCATTGACATGCAAATATTTCCATCATGGAGAGTGATCATGAGATGGAAGTAAGTGATTATTTTGTTAAATATATCATTTCTTATAATGTAATTTCTATATATTAATGTCTTTACTTCTTATTGTAACAGTTAAAACTTCTCCAGGAGCTAAACTGTAGGAGGAGCAACAAGAGCACTCCTCAAGCACAGCAGAAATGAATGATGGACTTATCACCATTAGATCACCAAAGGGAAAGAATTTATTTCCAGAGCATGAAGAGAAATGAATTTTGATTCCAGATCCCTTTGTTGTATGCCTAGACATGGCAATTTTGTACATATCTTGTATTGGATATATTTGACATTGTATGCCTATGTGGCATTCTAGTGTAAGCCTATATGGCTATTTTGTAACTATATTTTATACTTATATCGACATATATTGATGTATGTGTACATGGCTATTTGGTTAATACAAATCTTTTTTATCGATGGTGTCCATATTTGTTCTTTTTGACAATGTCAAAAGCATGGCTGCATACAGATTAGGAAAAAGACTTTTCCTTTTAGATTAGCAATGCATGGAAGTTTTAAAAAGTATCCTTGATATTACAAAAATATATGTGTTTATACCATAGCAGAAAAAATATTTTGGGGAAAAAATCAGCAAACCAAAAGTATAATAGTTTTTGAAAAAATCGGGAAAAAGTCTAGAAAAAATCTGAAAAAAATTAGATTTAAAAAAAAAGGTGAAAAAAAGTAGAACAAGAGATGAAAAAAAAATTAAAAAGATTTAAAGGCATTTCCATAGCATAGAGATATAGAGAGCAAATAAAATAAAGAGTTTAACTAATAAATTGTAAAAAATAGATTTTTGTAGTTTATATTCATATCGTTGATTACATTGCATTGCACATATTTCAAACTCAAAGCATTGCTTCACATTGCATAACTAATAACTAGATGCTGATAGATGACAAAATTTCAATTACAAAATACTTTTTACAAAGTCAACGTAAGCAGATATGCAATTACTTCACATTGCATAACTAATAACTAGGAGCAGCTCCCAATTGCATTTGCTTGTCATGGAATTCTATGAGACCACATTTCTTTGAGGCATTTTTTCAAACAATTCACTTCCTTGTCTATACTACCACATTTTTGATACATGTCTACCAAAGCATTTTGTCAAATATTTCACTACCTTGTTGCTATGGCTAAAAGCCTAAAACAAGTGCTTTCGAACAAGCTATGGATGCTTGGAAAAAATCTATCAAAAGCATAATAGTAATCAATATCATAGACAAGGCAATGAACTCTTTGAAAAAATTCATCAAAGAAATGAGGTCTCATGGTGATGGAATGCCATGGAAATCAAATGCTTTTCATTGTCATGGCATTCCATCACCATGAGACCTCATTTCTTTGAGGCATTTTTTCAAAGATTTCACTGCCTTGTCTATGCTAACACATTTTTCATACATGTCTATCAAAGCAATTTATCAAACAGTTCATTGCCTTGCTGCTATGGCTAAAAGCCTAAAACAGGTGCTTTCAAACAAGCTATGGATTGGCATGGCATTCCATCATCATGAGACCACATTTCTTTGAGGCATTTTTTCAAATAGTTTGTTGCCTTGTCTATGCTACCACATTTTTCATACATGTTTACCAAATCCTTTTATCAAATAGTTCACCTCCTTGTTGCTATGGCTAAAAGCCTAAAATAGGTGCTTCAAAACAAGCTATGGATGCTTGGAAAAAATCTATCAAAGCATAATAATAAGCAATAGCATAAACAAAGCAGCGAACTATTTGAATAAAATCCTCAAAGAAATGTGGTCTCAATGGTGGTGGAATGTCATGAAAATCCATAGCAATTTTCTTGTCATGGCATTCATCATGTCATTCCATCACCATGAGACCACATTTCTTTGAGGAATTTTTTCAAATAGTTTGTTGCCTTGTCTATGCTAACACATTTTTCATACATGTTTACCAAAGCATTTTATCAAACAGTTCACCTCCTTGCTGCTATGGCTAATAGCCTAAAATAGGTGCTTCCAAACAAGCTATGGATGCTTGGAAAAAATCTATCAAAGCATAATAATAAGCAATAGCATAGACAAGGCAGTGAACTATTTGAATAAAATCCTCAAATAAATGTGGTCTCAATGGTGGTGGAATTCCATGACAATCCATAGCAATTTTCTTGTCATGGCATTCGTCATGCCATTCCATCACCATGAGACCACATTTCTTTGAGGCATTTTTTCAAACAGTTCACTACCTTGTCTATGATACCACATTTTTCATACATGTCTACCAAAGCATTTTATCAAACAATTCACTGCCTTGTTGCTATGGCTAAAATCCTAAAAAAAGTACTTTCAAACAAGCTATGGGTGCTTGGAAAAAATCTATCAAAGCATAATAGTAAGCAACAAGCTATGGTCTCATGGTTTTTTTCACGCGAAAATCAATGTGATTTTATTCACATTTTTTTGTAGGTTATAAACACTTTTTTTTGCCAATTTTGTTGTTTTAAATGACATTAAAGTTTATGGTGGTTTTTTTGTTTATATGATGATATGTGGTATTCTAATCCTAATTCATGCTTCTAGGTTGCATAGATATATATTTTATTTTTACATGTTTTTGTACCAACGAACCCAAAATGAACTGAACCCCCCTCCAAAACATTTTGGCCAAACCGGCGAACCGAACCCCCAAACCTGAACCTCAAAACCTATTCCAACACTCTTCATTTTTCCTACATAAACTTAATTGACCACCAAATTATGTTGCCCCTTGACTTTACCCATGTTTACTCCCTCAAACCTCTCTTTTTCATTCAAAACCCCTATTTTCCCAATTAGGGAATGCCATGCCATAACATACTTTTGACCTCCCTTGTCCTTCTATACCTTTTGAACACATCAAACTCCATAATCTCACCCTATTTCCAACCTATTCTAACTTATTTTCAAGCAATTTCTTCTTTTCACCTCTTCTAGCCTTGCTTTTAAGGGCCTCAATTTTGAATTTTCAACAGGGGAAGTGTTAGTAATCTCTTCCAATGCCCTTACTAATGCTATTTTCTTATTCCTACTTCCTATCCTACTTACATCAGGCCCATATCACCGAGACACAGCCTAAACAATAGGTGGAATGGCCTATTTCAACATACTACACTCAAACCCTTAAGGGATCGATCTGGTTGAACGTAGCTTAGAGCGATTCTGTGTGTTTGGGTGAGAAAGAGGACCATCCCTAGCATGAACATGCCTATTTGAATGTGTTGGAATAATCTGTTTGGTCACACAATTTGCAAAATGAAAGTTGCACCACTTTGCAACTTTCCACTACTTCTATTTGACACTTTTTCCATCAACTAAAATCTAGACACCACGGGAAAACCACTCCAAGATAATGAAAACCAAGAGAATTTATTGTAGAGGGGCCCAATGCAATCCCATGGGATCAGACGAGAAGTTTCTAAGCATCACGGTGTCTGAGTAACCTCATGCTGAAGTTTGCAGCCATTTTTCCCTTTGGACCATTAAGGTATCGATCCGGTTGAACATAGCTCGGAGCGATTCCGCGTGTTTGGGTGTGAAAGAGGACCATGTCTAGTGTAAAAATGTCTATTTGGATGTGTTGGAATAGTTCATTTGGTCACACAAGTTGCAGAACGAAAGTTGCACTAATTTGCAACTTTCCACTGCTTCCATTTGACACTTTTTTCATCAACTGAAACTTCGACACCACGGGAAAACCACTCCAAGATAACATAAACCGAGAGAGGTTATTGTAGAGGGGCCCAACATGATCCCATAGGATTAGATGAGAAGTTTCTAAGCCTCATGGTGTCCAAGTAACCTCATGCTGAAGTTTGTAGCCATTTTTCCCTTTAGACCCTTAAGGGATCAATCCGGTTGAACATAGTTCAGAGTGATTCCACGTGTTTGGGTGTGAAAGATGACCATGCCTGGCGTAAACATTCCTATTCTAACGCTTTGGAACAGTTCATTTGGTCACACGAGTTGCAGAACAAAAGTTGTACCACTTTGCAACTTTTCACTGCTTCCATTTGACATTTTTTCCATCAACTGAAATTTGGACACCACGGGAAAACCACTCTAAGATTATGAAAACCGAGAGAGGTTATTGTAGAGGGTCCCAGCATGATCCCATGGGATTATACGAGAAGTTTCTAAACATCACAGTGTCCGAGTAACCTCATGCTAAAGTTTGCAGCCATTTTTCCCTTTGGACCCTTAAGGGATCGATCTAGTTGAACGTAGATTAGAGCAATTCTGCATGTTTGCGTGTGAAAGAGGATAATTTCCAATGTAAACATGCCTATTCAGATGCATTGGAATAGTTTGTTTGGTTACACGAGTTGCAAAATGAAAGTTGCACCACTTTGCAACTTTCCACTACTTTCATTTGACACTTTTTTCATCAACTGAAAATTGGACACCACGGGAAAACCACTTTGAGATAACGAAAACCAAGAGAATTTATTGTAAAGAGGCCCAACACGATCCCATAAGATTGGACGAGAATTTTCTAAGCGTCACGGTGTCCGAGTAACCTCATGCTGAAGTTTGCAGCCATTTTGCCCTTTAGACTCTTAAGGGATCAATCCGGTTGAATGTAGCTCGGAGCGATTCCGCATATTTGGGTGTGAAAGAGGACCATGCCTAGTGTAAAAATGCCTATTTGGATGTGTTGGAACAGTCCATTTGGTCACACAAGTTGCAGAATGAAAGTTGCACCACTTTGCAACTTTTCACTGCTTTCATTTGACACTTTTTTCATCAACAAAAAACTAGACACCATGGGAAAACCACTTCGAGATAACGAAAACCAAGAGAGGTTATTGTATAGGGTCCCAACATGATTCCATAGGATCAAATGAGAAGTTACTAAACATCACGATGTCTAAGTAACCTCATGCTGAAGTTTGTAGCCATTTTTCCCTTTGGACCCTTAAGGGATCAATCTGGTTGAACATAGCTCAAAGAGACTTCGCGTGTTTGGGTGCTAAAGAGGACCATTCCTATCATAAAAATGCCTATTTGGAAGCGTTGGAACAGTTTGTTTGGTCACACGAGTTGCAAAACAAAAGTTGCACCACTTTGCAACTTTTCACTGCTTTCATTTGACACTTTTTTCATCAACTAAAAAATGGACACCACGGGAAAACCACTCCGAGATAACAAAAACTGAGAGAGGTTATTGTAGATAGGTCCAACACAATCCCATAGGATCAGATGAGAAGTTTCTAAGCATCGCGGTTTCTAAGTAACCTCATGCTGAAGTTTGCAGCCTTTTTTCCCTTTGGACCCTTAAGGGATCGATCCGGTTGAACGTAGCTCGAAGCGATTTCACGTGTTTGGGTGCGAAAGAGGACCATGCCTAGTGTAAACATGCCTATTCAAATGCATTGGAATAGTTCATTTAGTCACATGATTTGCAGAACGAAAGTTCCACCACTTTGCAACTTTTCACTGCTTTCATTTGACACTTTTTCCATCAACTGAAAATTGGACACCACGGGAAAACCACTCTAAGATAATGAAAACTGAGAGAGGTTATTGTAGAGGGGCCCAAAATGATCCCATTGGATTAGATGATAAGTTTTTAAGCATCACGGTGTTCAAGTAACCTCATGCTGAAGTTTGCAGCCATTTTTTCTTTTGGACCCTTAAGGGATGGATCCGGTTGAACATAGCTCGAAGCGATTCCGCGTGTTTGGGTGTGAAATAAGACCATGCTTGTGTAGTAAGCATTCTTATTTGGATGCATTGGAACAATTTTTTTGGTCACACGAGTTGCATAATGAAAGTTGCACCACTTTGCAATTTTCCACTGCTTTCATTTGACACTTTTTTCATCAACTAAAAATTGGACACCACGGGAAAACCACTCTGAGATAACAAAAAATGAGAGAGGTTATTATAGAGGGGCCCAATATGATCTCATTGGTTTAGACGGAAGTTTCTAAGCATCACGGTGTCCGAGTAACCCCATGTTGAAGTTTGCAGCCATTTTTCCCTTTGGACCCTTAAGGGAT
>VDFB02058242.1:593185961-593296885 GCA_007258455.2 Sequoia sempervirens | reverse complement strand
CCACACTCTCTCCCACTCCCACCCTCTCTCACCCTCTCTCCCATAAGCATAAATACATACATATAGGCATACATACATACATGACACACCAGCATACATATACATACAAACATATGAAAAAACATTCAATAAATTGGCATTTAACTAAAGGAGGACATAACACGAGTGTGTTATGTGTTGCTAGACATGTTCCCTGGGGAAGCAAAAATGTCAAAAATAACACATAATGTGAGCGCATTATAATGTGCTCACGTTATATTTTTCTTTGGGAATCCCCGAGCCTTAGCTTTGGTATTTGCCTTGGAATACCACCCCAAAGGCTTGGAGAGCATTCCCAACGACCAAAGATGTGTTTTTTGCAAATTCTACAATTTTTCACATAATCGGGTTTGTGCTCACCGTCAGGATTACATCTGGTTCAATATCGAAATCAAACACATGGGTAATGTTAAGTTCTCTCTTAACTTTACAACGATGTATTTTTTTTTACTTTCTGACAATGTTAGGCCTTTCATCCATAATTTCTTTTGTTTGTATGTTTGTTTTTTGTCAAAAAGCAATGTTTTGTGTTTTTTCGTTATAAATTAACCATTCATCAAAATTTCAAATAAATTACATTTTTAGAAACTAGACTCCATTCTACATATTTTCAAAAATAAAAATTTAAAAAAATCTATTACTTTCCAAAATTTGTAGGGGGAGCACAGCCAAAATTCTACTTTTTAGGAAGTGCCCACTTAGAAAATTAGTAAAAAATCAAATATTCATTAAAAAAAAATTAGAAAAATTGTGCATCAACTTGATATTGTTGGCTAACTTCTGACCATAGCAATTTTAAAAATACTACAAAAAATTTCACCATGCTAGGGAAGTACAAGAGTTGCTATGTTATGTTTTTCTGACAAAAACAACAGCAATTTCTGTACATCCCTCTTTTGAACCCCTTAATCTCAACCATTTTCAAAATAAATTAGTAGTTTTGAAAGTAGACTCAAAGCACTTCGATCCTTGTTTTTGTTCCATCTCAAAAATTTGAGTGTAGCTATCCTCAATTTCATGTCCAAGGTTAGTATTTCCTGATTTCAAAAAAAAAAAGTGGCCACTTAAGCCCCTTTTTGGGAACCATCTTGGTGCACTTACCCATTATTCGATTAAATGGTTAGTAACGGAGTGATTCAGGATTAACGGAAATTAGTAAATTGGGATCAGGTGCATAAAATCAATCAGTATATTTTACGTGTCTACATTTTTCCCTTCTTTGAAGCAATGCACCTATTGTGTTGATTCAAAAAATAATCTTGTCATGATCAAAAGTCAAAAAAAAATCTAATTTTTTTAGATGCCCCACTACTAACCCATCAGAAGAATTATGCTAGTATATTGCCCCCTCGAGAGATCGGACAAAAATTTGGATATTTGGGTGATCTCTCGAAAAAAGAGGACAAGGTGCCTGACATGTCCAAAAAGGCTCCAGGATGAAAAAAACTTTCCAAAACACGACAAAAGGATGCAAAACAAGCCTCGATCAAAAATGGTGACGAGGGTACAAAACCCTATTTGGACGGCCAAATGGGGTCAAAAAACACTAATTTTCATGCTTAAATAGGCCTTGAGGGGTCACTCTCAATTCATTTGCACACTCAGCCTTTAGAAAATTCATTGTTTTGAGCTCTAATGCTCATGCGAGATGGCACAAAGAGTGCTTCCTAGACACATCTCTGAGCGAGTTCGAGTCTACAGAGACTTCCAGGCATAGGACCACGGATATGTCATCTTGTCCTGACCTTTAATTTTTATTTTTGAGTACATTTATTACATTTTAGGGGGTCACAAAGTCCAACGTCGTTGTATAGCGATGCTAGAAGTGTTAAATCGACGACGCTCAGCTTCAAAGAGCATTGCATATGTGACCTGCGACTTTGTGTCATAGTTTAGAAATTAGGGGAAAACTCCAAATGGTGACACATATGCAAATAGTGTCACCGTGGTCCAGTTAGGTCATTAGGCTCGTGGTCAAATTGCAATGCCACGGTGCAGTTTGGAGTTTTGGGCTTCCAGCAATGTAGTTTGGAGCTTCCAAACAGCGATGCCTTTGTTGTTTTAGGACAAGAAACTTTAAACGAGATTAAATTTTCTCACAAAACTTGACGTCGTGGGTTCATGGCTACCAGAGGACGTGGAGGTTGTGCATTCATGAGAGCACCGACCCTCAATGCTGAGCAGATTGATGGGATTGCATGAGTTGCTGCAAGAGCACCTTGGTGTGATTGGTTTATGGTATATTGCATAAGTGCCTCCCATTCGAACCCACCTTGACATGATGACAGCACTAGCAGAGACATGGCATAGTGAGACATCATTGTTTCATCTTCCCACCGATGAGGCGACCGTTACCTTGGAGGACATCTGGAAGATTCTACAATTTCCCATCCATGGCGAGAGTGTAATCTATGATACTATCATAGGCACTAATGCCTATTATACGATTATGGAGATCAATGAGATCATGTTCCACGAGGGCCAGATTGATCTTGATTACTATAGAGGTCACATGTCGACATTTTGATTGATCGTGGTAGTCATTATTAATGGACTCATAGCTCTGGATTGGCAGGACCGGTACTTCAGTCCTAGATGGGGTCTAGCCTGGGAGAGGATGTTATTCAGGAGACACTGCTTTGTGTGGTGACCAATGATGCTAGCCTCACTTTATCATGATTTGCATGCATTCGCCTACTATGACAGCAAATCCATCAATGTAGGGGTTACTCTTCTGCATATCTGGGCTTGGGAGCACATTTTTGTGCTACGTCTGAGGGTTACAATTGTTGATATGCAGCTAGATGACCCAGTTGACTAGAGATACAAGGGCGGCCTTTCCTTTAGCCACATAAGACAGCATGGCATCCCTCATTGGCGCAGGGTGCTCAACGAGATGACCATTTTTACATGGAGGCCCTATCTAGGGATGCCCAGCTAGTATGATGATGCGCAACAGTTATTCTATGCCTGGTAGGACAGGTTGATGCAGGGGAGGGAGCATACCATGGTTGAGCACTACCTGCCAAATCAGGTAGCTAGATAGTTTAGAGATGTATAGGATAGGCCAAATGATCAGTACGTGGCCATTTTCACCTAGACCACCAGAGAGACCACATGGGGTTAGATGATCCCATTGTAGGATGCAGTTGATTCCTTTAGATAGCTAGTGGCGAGGCCCTGGGTGTATGATCAGGGGTAGGAAGATATCGAGACCACGCAGGCATATGATGATTGGTACAGGCCTCTAGTCTGATTGACTGTACTAGGAGCAGCACTAGCATGATGCAAACCCTGAGGCAAGTCAGCCAGACAAGCATAGGTTGGACAGGCACTGGGGGGAGACAGGGGGTGGACCACCTCTACGATAGCCAGAGCAACAGCCCGAGCAGCATAGAGTTTAGCAGGATGCCCTAAGGGATGGGGACCAAGACAAAGGCCAGCAACTACCACAAAGGGACCAAGGGCCACCACCGAGAGACCATGGGACATCACCACCACCTCCACCTGATCAAAGAGATGTTATGATTCAACAGCTTCAGGCTCATGTATAGATACTTACAGCGGAGAGGGACCAGGCCAAGCAGCAGGTCTAGGCCCTGACAGGAGAGCGAGATTAGGTCATTTAGGAGCGAGAGGCTGTAGAGCTGCTGACAGTAGCTTGAGAGCATTGATGCATCCTACTCCAAGAGCACAGTGTCTATGTGGGTGTACCGCGATGCAGTCAGGGAGGCAAAGTATTACATAGTGTATTACAGATAGGCACTGCCACCAAGGGCTCGAGTAGCAAAGTTCTCTCAACAGATAGCGTATAGGCCCCCAGAGGATCATGACAGGAGTAGCCAATAGGGATAGCTCACACAGTTTTGACCAGTGACACCTAATTCTTTTTTATATCCACGGGCTTCATTTTTTATAGCCCCATGGGCATTTTTACTCATCGATATACACATTAACCCTAATTTTGTACTATGACAGTTATATTATGATATATATGATATGATCGATTTGATTATGAGATGTGTCCTATTTTATTTGTGCATGATGGATGGATGTATTTACTTTTCCTATTTGTGATGTTTTATATGCAATGCTAGTCTATTTTATGTGATGCATGTATGTATGGTTCTTTATTATGTGATGTATGTTTATGGATGGATGGATGCATTTCCAGTATCTTTTCTATGTACTTTTTATGGGGTATGGATGAATGGATGCAGATGTTATGACATGTAGATGCTTTTATCATGCTTAGATTAACAAATCTATATTATGTCATAAATGATAATGAAAATGGATGATGTGATGCATTTATGATTATGTGATGTAATGGGATGTTATGATATATTCCTTCTCTTTTTCAGTACCTTTCTTTATGTATGATATGATGATGCATATATGGATGCTTCTATGATGTTTCCTATATGATTATGTAATGGGTGATATAATGATGCTTATATGGTATGATGATGCATATGATGATGCCTATATGATTATGCAATGGATGCAAATGTATGGTTTATGAGATGCTTAGAATAACCAATCTATATTATGCAATGCAATCAGTGTTTCCTATATGATATGATATGCATTATGCTAACGGTTTGTGGATGAAGGATGGATGCTTTAGCAATGTTTTAACTGTCATGGCACCATGTTAGAGTGAAGAGAAGATAGAAGAAAAGAGATGAAGATGAGAGGATCCAACAAGTCCATTATCTGAGAAGACCTTATTGGAGGTGATGATGAGATATGGATGATGTTCCCTTGATAGGAATTAGGATTTTAAAAGGGCTACTTACCTTATGTTTGATTACACACACAAGTACAATGCATCAAGGTATAGAGAACCAAGATGGCATTGCACCTAGTGTGATGGACTTTGACTCAAAAATCAGATAGGAGTACTCCTGTTCACACCCAGCATATGGAACTCTACTTAGAACATAGTTCAGATATTCTAAATATCTCAGACCAAAACGTAGAAATCCAAGCCTTCCTATGTGGTCAACAAGACACTTAAAACACCCTCCCTACAAACCAAACAAAGCATGCATGACCAAAGTTATATTACAAGAATATCCCACAAGCATAGCAGACAAAAGATAATGATTGTGTAAGGAAAATTAGATGCAAAAAACAATTCTCCTAACGTTAATGCCTCAAGGAAGAATGCAGATACACTTTAAAATTTACAATTACAATCCAATTAAGATGCACTATAAAGCAGATAACAGAAACAGAGTATTTGACAATCACACATGATCACCAGATATACGTGGGAAAACCCTTACGGGAGAAAAACCCACCACACCAAGAGATATCACTTTGTATTATAGTAATGGAGATTACATACAAATGACAGACTTATCTTTCTAGTGTATGTTTACAGCAGCATTCACCATGAACAATCTTGTATAGGAGTCTTCAAGTTACAATCATTACAGATTAGATTACATTTACAGATCATACAACCACACAGCAATCTGTCGATGCAACCAACTGATCACAATCAGCAACCACATAGAATATACATGTTTTTCCATGTCCGTCGAGCTTCCTCATAGAACCGTCACAATGAACAACCTTCCAACTATTCAGATTCAGCTTCTCCTATTGGTCCACAAGACTCCACATAGGATGGTCAAACGGTCAGAAGAAATTCAAGATTTGTTGGCATCTCAGTGAGACACCAATAGTGTCTCCCCGATGCCCAAAAGATTCATATCGATGATGCCAAGAGTTACCGTAGTCGCCAAGATGTTTCACCGAGCTTACAACATGTATCGGCTTCAGTTTTCCTTTCGGCAAGAGTATCGCTCTAACCAGGACATCCCAACGAGCCTCCTTGTGTTACACCGAGTTCAGGAGATTATCGCTAAAGCATTCTTATGTCACCAGTAGATCATACCGAGTTTCATATGTTATACCGATACTAGTGTTCTTATCGGCTAGATAATCGTCTTTCACTAAGACCATATATCGATTCATCAAAGTTACTCCGAAACCCCCAAACATACCGAGCGCCAAGTAGAAGTCGGAAAGACTCTTGTCTATTGCTAAGAGGTTTCTCTGAGATCACAAATGTTACATCGAGACTACCGTTCACCAAGAGCTACACCGAAGACTTCAAAAGGTGTTTCTGTCGGTGAGACCTTCAACATTCGCTGAGATGTCTTCCCGGGACCTTTGAGTTACCCCGATAGCCATAGGCTATCGACAAGACATCCTCCAGTCACTAAGAACTCTCTCCAAGATCCGTTGTGTTACTCTAATGACCAACACTTGAGCCTCCGTTGGTGAGACATTTCCACATCAGTAGGACTTCTTACCGATAGCATTTCCTTTGGCCAAGTCTTCCTGATGACTACAAACCAAATACTGTCGGCGAGACTTCCATATTGCTAAGAGCTCATAGAGAACAACCAAGATTCTCCTCGATGCCCAATTGAATGGCCTTTCAGCCAAAGAACTCCACGTGACAAGAGATCACCGCAAACACAATATGTCACAGCAATAGGATCATTCAGTGAGACAAAAGCTAGGTCATAGCACCCTGTACAAAACATGATGTTAGCAATCTACTAGTCAGCCAGACATGATAGATGTCATACTGACTTTGCTCCAAGAGAGGTTTCAGCCTGTGATGGTTTAGGCACACTTTTCCAACAATCTCCCACTTGACGAAGATCACACAAGCACTTCCAAAGCACAACATAACTTACTGAAAAACATGGGCACTAAGGCCCATTGAACTGGCACACCACCTGAACTTGTTTGTGCTCACTGGCTTCGTCAATGAATCTGCAACATTCTCTAGAGTATCAACCTTTTCCAAACTGACCTTTCCATCCTCCACCATATCTCGTACAAAATGGTACTGTATGTCAAAATGTTTCATCCTGGCATGGAAAGTAGGATTCTTTTCCAAACAAATTGCACTCTGACTGTCACAGAAAATTGTTATTTCTCCTGCATCAAAACCAATGTTAGAACACAAATGTTTCAACCAAACTACTTCTTTACAAGCATGAGTAGCTACCATGTATTTAGCCTCCGTAGTGGACAAAGTGACTACAACCTGCCACTTACTCATCCAACTCACTGCACCACCATTCAACATGAAAATGTATCCACTGGTGGACCTCCTGCTGTCAATATCCCCTGCCCAATCAGAATCTACATATCCACGAATGCTGAGATTCCTCTGTGATTCAACCAAATTCCCATGGTAACACAAAGCAAAATCTGAAGTTCCCTTCAAATATCTAAACACTCTCTTCATAGCATCCCAATGTATTCTTCCAGGATTTGCCATAAATCGACTAAGAACTCCCACTGCTTGGGCAATGTCTAGCCTTGTACAAACCATTGCATACATAAGATTTCCAACCGCACTAGCATAGGGTACACTGGTCATGTCCTCCATCTCAGTAGGAGATTTTGGATAGTCCTCAACAGATAGCTTCATTCCCTACAAGACTAGAACCACTAGCTGTTTGCAATCATTCATACAAAATCTCTCAAGAATAGTCTTGATATACTTACTCTGACTGAGCCATAGTTTTCTATTCTTCCTATCCCTGGTTATCTCCATCCCTAGAATATACCTTGCTACACCAAGATCCTTCATTTCGAACTTAGCAGACAACTAAGACTTAAGATCAAAAATCATTAGCTTACTATTGCCTATGAATAGCATGTCATCAACATAGAGAGCAATAATAAGTACTCGATCACTTTCAGCTTTATAATATACATAGTGATCAGATTTTGATCTCACAAATCCCAAAGACAATACAAAAGTATCAGATTTCTGGTACCATATTCTAGGGGATTGCTTTAACCCATATAGAGACTTCTTTAATTTGCATACCAGTTTTTCTTTACCTTTCTCAACAAAGTGCTCAGGCTGGGACATATAGATTTCTTCTTCAAGATCACCATGAAGAAATGTTGTCTTCACATCCATCTGTTTGACCTCTAAGTCATAAGCTACCGCAAGTGACAAAATAAATCTGATAGATGTCAGCTTTGCTACAAGAGAGAAAATATTTCCCCATAATCAATTCCCTCTACCTAGGAATAACCAAAAAGCAACCAATCTCGCCTTGTACTTTTCTACACTACCATCCAGACCAATTTTCTTCTTAAATAACCATTTGCAACCAACAACATTTCTGCCTTTAGGCAAGGGCACCAGACTCCAGGTTTCATTCTTTTCTAATGATGCCATCTCTTCATTCATGGCTTCCAACCAAGAGTCTGAATCAGACATTCTAAATGCTTCTTTCACAGTCTTAGGCTCATCAGTGCTAGAAATTAAAGCATAGGCACAAGTAGAATCAATCAAAGAGAACCCATACCTATCTGGTTTTTTTCTTTCACAGGTTGAGCTCCTCACTTACTGAGGTTGAGGTTCTTCTTCTTTAGAACTTTCAAAACTGCTTGAGCTTTCCTCAGTTTCAGGTATATTTTTAATTTTCAATTCCTCTTTCTCTGGTGTAGGAGGAATTATTGCTACATCCTTATTATTTTCTGACTTTGTCTCTGACTGCAGATCCAAAGTGGAAGGTTTCAGCTCACGAAATATTACACTTCCATTGTATACAACCTTCTCTGTATCAGGATTCCAAAGCTTGTATCCTTTTATGACAGCATTATAGCCAATAAAAATACATTTGACAGCCTTGTTCTCCAATTTAGATTTTTTCACATCCGGCACATAAGCATATGCCTCACATCCAAAAACACGAACATGTCTAAGAGAGGGCTTCTAACCAGACCACGCTTCCAAAGGTGTTTTCTCAATAAGAGCAGAATTTGGAGAATGATTTATTAGGTAACATGCAGTAGATATAGCCTCAGCCTAGAATTTCTCCTCCAAGCTAGCACTACTGAGCATACTTCATGCTCTCTCCATCACTGTCCTATTAAACCTTTCTGCAACTCCATTCTGCTGTGGAGTATAAGGTGTAGTCTTGTGTCTTTTAATTCCATGGTCTTTACAGTATCTTTCAAACTCATCATAATACAATTCACCGCCATTATCAGTCCTTAAGCATTTTATTTTTCTACCAGTCTGATTTTCAACAAGATTTTTAAATTCTTTAAATCGACTGAATACTTCTAATTTACTTTTTAGAAAATATATAAATGCTCTTCTTGAATAATCATCAATGAACGACATGTAGTATCTTAACTTAGACAAAGAAGGAACATCCACTGGACCAAACACATCCGAATGAATATAATCTAGCAAACCAGAAGATTTATGAGGACTGGAATAAAATGAAACACGGTGTTGTTTTCCATATATACAATGTTCAAAAAATTCAAATTCAAGATTACAATCTTCAAGCCCCTCAACTAGGTTTTTATTCTTCAAGGTTTTTAAATATTTTTCTCCTATGTGGCCTAACCTATGATGCCAGAGCATAGTCTTCTCTGCTGAAAGTTTTACTTCCATACAGTTTACATAATTAGGGATAGTTCCCTCTTTACCTCCATGAGCAGCTTTCAGTGACTTTCTAGAGACACTGTTACATTGAACAGCCTGTGCATCCAGCTTGTACAGGGTACCAATTCGATCACATCTAGCCAGCACCATTGAACCTCTAGCCATCTTGTAGCCATTTCTAGAGAACATGACTTGTACTCCAATATCATTTAGCTTACTGATAGACAGTAGCTTTCGTGCCAGACCTGGTATGTGCATAACATCATTAATTCCCTTTACTCTGCCATCAGGAAATTGGATTCTGACTCTTCCACAGCCAACTATGTCCAAAGTTGAATCACTTTCCAAGTACACCTTTCCACCATCGTATTCTTCATACTTTGTGAACCATTCTCTATGAGATGTCATGTGGAAAGATGCTCCAGAATCAATCAGCTAGACATCATCTGATGCCTGAGTAGCCAAGGCTGCAATGAAGGCATCTGCATCACTATGAGAAGAGTCATTATCAGAAGAGTACTTCTTCTTCTTTTTCTCCTCTTTGCAATCCTTTCGGACATGACCAGGTTTCCCACAATTCCAGCATTTCACCTTGTACTTCTTGCCAGGAGACTTTGATCTCCCCTCTAATTTTGATTTGGACTTCTTGTCCTTCTTCTTGCCTTTCTCTTTTGGTCTTCCTCTAGCAGCAAGAGCTTCCTTCGCCAACTCAGAAGATTTCCTTCTCATCTCTTCTGATAGCAAATAACCAACAACATCTTCCATCTTGAAACAGGATGTTGTACTCCTAATGGCCATCACCAGATGATCCCAAGAGTCTGGCAAAGAACACAGTAATAGCATATAGTGATCCTCTTCATCAATTTTTACACCAAAAGATGTCAATTGAGCAATTATCATATTAAATGCATTCAAATGATCAGCTACAGACCCTCCTTCCTGCATTCTCAAAGAGTACAACTTCTTCCTCAGGAACAGTTTATTCACCAAGAACGTCCCCTAATAAATAGATGTCAGTCTCTTCCATAAAGAAGAGGCAATCTTCTCCTCATGTACATTCAGAAGAACTGAGTCTACCAAACAGAGCCTTATCAGTCCCTTAGACTTCATAGCTACAAGGTCCCAATCCTCTTGCTTCATGCATGTAGGTTTAGTTCCAAACACTGCAAGCCACAAATCACAATCAACTAGAAGATCCTCCATCTTGAGTTTCCACAAATCAAAGTTACTGCCATTGAATTTCTCTATTTCAAACTTTCTAGACATGCTAGCCATCTCAACTTGTAATCAGAAATAGAAAACTCTACAAGACTCCCACTAAACAAAATTGACACAAAAAATCCAATGTACCCACAAGGATAACACAACTGGCTAGGCTCTGATACCACTTGTAAGGAAAATTAGATGTGGAAAACAATTCTCCTAATGTCAATACCTTAGGGAAGAATGTAGATACACTTTAAAAATTACAATTACAGTCCAACTAAGATGCACTATAAAGCAGATAACAGAAACAGAGTATTTGACAATCACACATGAACACCAGATATACGTGGGAAAACCCTTATGGGAGAAAAACCCACCACACCAAGAGAAATCACTTTGTATTACACTAATGGAGATTACATACAAATGATAGACTTATCTTTCTGGTGTCTGTTTATAGCAGCATTCACCATGAACAATCTTGTATAGGAGTCTTCAAGTTACAATCATTACAGATTAGATTACATTTACTGATTATACAACCACACAACAATTCGTCGATGCAACCAACCGATCACAATCAGCAACCACAGAGAATATACATGTTGTTCCATGTCCATCGAGCTTCCTCACAGAACCGTCACAACAAACAACCTTCCAACTGTTCAGATTCAACTTCTCCTATTGGTCCACAAGACTCCACATAGGATGGTCAAATGGTCAGAAAAAATTCAAGCTTTGTTGGCATCTTGGTGAGACACCAACAGTGTCTCCCCGATGCCCAAAAGCTTCATATCGATGTTGCCAAGAGTTACCATAGTCACCAAGATGTTTCACCGAGCTTACAACATGTATCGGCTTCAATTTTCCTTTCGGAAAGAGTATCGCTCTCGCCAGGACATCCCAATGAACCTCCTTGTGTTACACCGAGTTCAGGAGATTATCGCTAAAGCATTCTTATGTCACTAGGAGATCATACTGAGTTCCATATGTTATACCGATACTAGTGTTCTTATTAGCCAAACAATCATCTTTTGCTAAGACCATATATCGAGTCATCAAAGTTACTCTAAAACCCCTAGACATACCAAGCGCCAAGTAGAAGTCGGCAAGACTCTTGTCTATCACTAAGAGGTTTCTCTGAGATCACAAATGTTACATCAAGACCAACATTCGCCAAGAGCTACACCGAAGACTTCAAAAGGTGTTTCTGTCGGTGAGACCTACAACGTTTGCTGAGACGTCTTCTCGGGACCTTTGAGTTACCCCGATAGCCATAGGCTATCGGCAAGACATCATCCAGTCGCTAAGAACTCTCTCCAAGATCCTTTGTGTTACTCTGATGACCAACACTTAAGCCTTCATTAGTGAGACATTTCCACATCGGTAGGACTTCTTACTGATAGCATTTCCTTCGACCAAGTCTTCCCGATGACTACAAACCAAACACTGTCGGTGAGACTTCCATATTGCTGAGAGCTCATAGTGAACAACAAAGATTCTCCCCAATGCCCAATTGAATGGCTTGTCGGCCAAAGAACTCCACGCGACAAGATATCACCCCGAACACAATATGTCACAATGATAGGATCATTCAGTGAGACAAAAGCTAGGTCACAATGACCTGTACAAAACATGATGTTTCCAATCTGCTAGTCGGCCAGACATGATAGATGTCATACCGACTTTGCTCCAAGAGAGGTTTCAGCTTGTGATGATTTAAGCACACTTTTCCAACAAATTGTTGCTCCATTCCTATCTCTCTAAATCTTTTTGTTTAGACATCATTAAGAGGTCCTTGGAATGAGCGTAATAAGATAAATCAAACAAGATAAAATCAAGTAAACAAACAAGCTAATGTTCTTCATACCGCTAGCCAAGACTAAACTACAATGATGCCTGATGTTGATGTCCATTGTAGGAAGGATGCATCCTAGGACATGATGTTATCAGATGATGATGAGATTGACCGGATGATAGGCTATTGACATGAAAATTTGACTAACTTGTTTACCTACTAACCTAGACTTGAAATTTCAACGCTTGATATTTTACTTTTGACTGCTAAACTTGCTTCTGACTGTTTTACCAAAGGTTGAGGGTGATGATGATTTATTATGAGTGGATGTTTATTGCGGGTTAAAGTGAGATGATACGAATGAATGTTTTGGGTTTTTTGAATGTTTTTGATGTTTTTGAAAGTGTTTTGAGGCTATTTTTGGTATTTTTGATATTTTACAAATGTTTTGATTTTTCAAAATTTTCAAATTTTTAGGTGTCTTCTGAGATTTTGACTAAAGACCTATCCTAGGGGCCTTGGGGGCTGATCAAAAGATGAGTCTTTCCTACGTTATACACGCAGAGACCACATAATTCGACTGATGACAAACCAAATTTACAAGATGAAGATATGAACAAATGGATTGTTAGTTTATTATGACAAACTCCTAAAGGAATTACCTAAGTGTCTCGGGGGATGATCAATGATCAACCTTGCCTACATTCAAAGCTCAGAGACCCGTAGTTCAATAAGACGACTCTATTTTTTACTTTTTTGACTAATTTTTTGACCTATTTTTGGGATTTTGATATGATTTGAATGTTTTTGGATTTTTTGATTTTCTAATGTTTTTGGATTTTTTTCTTTTATGAATGTTTTTGGATTTTTGCATTAAGACTTCAAGAATGTACATGAATCTGATCTGATGCAAGACATGCCCCAAGTTTGATGTGATAGAATACTCTGATATAGGTAGGACAAACTAACCTTTAGAATGGGTCGAGTAGTACTAGGAGGGATCATGATGCAAACATAGAACCAAGCTATGATGCGGACGTGGATGGGTGATGGAAGCATGCGATGGGTTGCAATGGATGAATGATGTAGAACGATTCACAAAGATCATGGTGGATGGAGAGTGTTTATTTACACATATCGCCTATTTGCCAGGTTTTCACCAAGGTACTTTCCCAAAGCACCACCGAAGTGGTTTTCACTAGAGGACGATTTTTCTCTTTACTATTTTTAATCCTTTTTCTAATTTTTTTGGATTTTTTATTTTATTTTATTTTTTATATTTGGTTTCATACCCTAAAGGATTAGGCATAAAACTTTTTAAGATGGGAGTTTTTCATGGGCTCCTACAGAGGCTCACCTTCGGGCGTTGATAATTGATATGCCCCTGACTTGTAGCTTGCTATGATGATGAAGGGGCCCAGCCAATTGGGCTCAAATTTCCCTTTGCTATCTGAATTTGGTACATTTTTATGATTTTCTTTTAGCACAAATTCCCCCACCTAGAAGGTCCTACTCCTTATCTTCTTGTTGTAGCTCTACTTGAGGTAGTTTTGGTACACCTGTAGATGGTTCAAGGCATCCATACACCGTTCATCCAGTAATTCTAGCTCATTCAATCGTGAGACCCAATATTCTTCATCTATTATGTGATTTTGCAGTGGCATTCTTAGGGACGGGAGCTTGATCTCAATGGGGACTCGTATGGCTTCTAATTCATAGACCAAGGAGAATGGGGTGGCACCTGTTGGTGTGTAGATGCTCATTTGGTAGGCCCATAGGGCGGGATTTAACTACAAGTGCCAGTAACGGCCAACTTCATTGATGGTCTTTTTTAGGATTTTTAGGATAGTTTTGTTTGTAGCCTCAGCTTGGTCATTCCCTTGGGGGTAATATGGAGTGGAAAAGCGATGTTGGATTTGAATTTTTGGCATAGGTCTCGAACATCCTAATTTTTGAATGGCATCTTGTTATCTAATATAATGGCTTGAGGGACATCATAATGGAAAATTAGGTAGTTCAAGATGAACTTGGATATCTACTTTCCTATTATGAATGTCATGGGAATGGCTTCCACCCACTTCATGAAGTACTCAGTGGCGGTCATGATGAAATTATGACCACTGGATGAGGTAGGGGTGATTTTTCCAATGAGATCGAGCCCCCACTATCAAAAGGGCCATGGTGTGATGATGAGATGGAGCTCTTGAGTTGGTGCATGGATGAGATCTCCATGTTGTTGACACTACGAGCATTTCCTAACATATTCATGGGCTTCTCTTTCCATTGTGGGCCAATAGTACCCTATTCTCAGCAACTTCTTAGCCAAGGTTATACCACTCAAATGGGAACCACAAATACTATTGTGCACCTTGGTTAAATCAGTCAAAGCCTCCTCAGCGTTTAGACACCATAACAGGGTTCCCTCAATGCTCCTACAATATAGGGTGTCTCCTAGGATAACAAAGCGGGATGACTTTTTGACAAAGGTTCTTTTTAGATTCAGAGATAAGTCGGTAGGGAGGACTCCTATTCTCAAGTAGGTGTATATATTGTGATACCAGGGATCATCGAGACCAACGATTTCACACAAAAATTCAAACTATGGTACCTCAAATGTTGATATGAGAAGCTTCTCTATGAGGAATTCATGCTTAGGGAAATTATGTGGGATGTCTAGTAGGGATCCAATTATTGCCATGGAATCTACTACTCTGTTGTTTTCTCTAGGTATCTACTCGAACGTGATGTCAATGGACTCTTTGAGGATTTCTACCAGTTTCGTGTATGGAGTCAACTTTTCATCCTTCATTTGGTACTCATCATTTACTTGATTGATGATTAGTTGTGAATCTCCATAAACTTTTAGTGCCATGATATGTCATTGCACTTCTATTTTGAGTCCTATGGTGAGAGCCTCATATTCTGCAATATTGTTCATGAAAGGAAATGCCAACTTGTATGATCTTGGTATGCAGTCTCCCTATGGCGTGATGAAAAATACTCTAACTTCCGATCCATGTTGTGTGTAGGAACCATCAAAGTGCAATTTCCAGTGATTTTCTATGCTTAGGTTGAAGATGGACTCATCAGGGAACTCTGATATTAGTGATTTTTTTAATATATTGGCGCCTCCACTAGTTGATTTGTGATCACTTGTCCTTGATAGCCTTCCATTACACATACTCAATATCATATTCTGATAAGATCATGACTCACTTAGTCATCCACCCTGTGAGCATTGCCTTAGAAAATAAGTATTTTAGTGGGTCGATCTTGACAATGAGTTTTATTTTATGTGCTAACATGTAGTGTCTAAACTTGTGTGAGGCAAACACCACTGCTAGACAAGCCTTTTTGATGAATGAATAGTTCAACGTATTCCCTACCATGGTTCGGCTGATGTGGTAGATAGCCCTCATTGTCCCATTTTCATCATGTTGAGCTAGGAGAGCACTGAGAGCTGCTGCTATTGTTGATATGTATAACATCAATGGCTTGTCTGGGATTGGTGGCATAAGAACTGGAGGTGTGAGTAAATACTCTTTGATCTTGTTGAAGGCATGATCGTATTTCTCATCCCATTTGTATGCTACCCCCTTATGGAGTAGATGAGAGTATGGGATTTCCTTATCCGCTAATTGGGCTATGAATCGGTAGATTGATTGGAGTCTACCTTGTAGGCCTCTTAGTTGCTTCAATGTCTTAGGTGCCTCCATCTCAAGAATTGCCTTTACTTTAGCGGGATCTATCTCAATCCTCCTCATGGACACAATGTACCCTAACAACTTCCATGATTGTACGTCAAAGATGCACTTCTTTGGATTGAGTCAGACTTTGTATTCCTCAAGTCTATCGAAGATGGCACTTAATGCTACTATGTGATTCTGCCTCTGGATTTTTCCAATATGTCATCAACATAATCTTCCATAGTCTTGTGAATCATATCATGAAAGATTAGTTCCATGGCCCTCTGATAGGTTTCTCTAGCGTTCTTTAGTCTGAACAACATCATGTACCAGCAATATGTCCCCCATTGACAAGTGAAAGTTGCTTTATGTTGGTCCTCGTTGGCTATCATGATTTGATTATACTCAGAGAATCCATCCATTAGAGATAGCATTTCATGTCCCACAGTCATATCTATGATCATATCAATGTTTGGAAGTGAGAATTTGTCCTTGGGACATGCCTTGTTCAGGTCCCTGAAATTCGTGCAAATATGGATGCCCCAAGTGGGTTTTGAAATAGGTACCAGATTTGACACCCACTTTGGATAGTCGATTGGTTTTATGAACCCTGCATCAAGGAGATTTTGTAGTTCCATTCTGACCAACAATGCTATTTGAGGATGCATCTTCCTTAACTTTTGTCTCACGGGCTTTTCTTCAGGGTAAACTACTAGATGGTGGACCATAATTTATGGATCAAGATCAGGCATGTCAGTATAGGTCCATGCAAATTTGACCTTCCTTTCCCTTCAGAAAGTAGCTAGGAGCTCTTTTTCCTCTGACAACAATGATTCTACATAGAATGTGATATGTGGAGTCTCATCTGTTCCCAAGTTGACTGAGTTGCACTTCTCGGTTAGAACTATTGACTTCTCCTGATGCATAGCACTAAGAGGAAGATTGAATCCCCCATCCTTGGGTGCCTTAGAGATGTTTTCACCATTCGATGTGTCCTTTATTTTTACTGTTTTCAGGTCTGAGAGTGTCACAATGTGGTTTTCACTCAAATACCTAGAGATTATTCTCAAGTTTTCACTTTTGCAACTGAGGGATTCAATCGTCTCCCCATAGTAGGTGTGTGTGTCTATCTCAATGTCAAACCCTACTTTGTAATCCCCACATAGTATGTTATCATGCAATCCCATGAATTTTGAGAGTGCCTCATCATTTTCCAATGTGTCCAAAATTGGTGGTCTTCATTGGTTGTCATCGATGAGTTGGGGATAGACTAACCTTAGCTCGTTGGTTTGGTTTTCTGACTCAAAGGATAGGGTGCTAATCATAAAAATGTCAGAATCTTTGAATAACATGGGTAGACCTTCCTCAGGGGATTCATCACATACATTGGTTATGTCAAAGGTAAATTTATCTAAGGGCAACCCCATGGACACTAGTAGCTGAAGGGTGGTGAATGATGACTGAGGAGAAGATATTGATACCTAAGGAGGGGTTTTGACCTTTTTTAACCTGGGTTGTTCTACCACGTATGGTTACCTTCAGAGGGGTACATCTTAGGCCAATATTTTTCAACCGTTTCTCAACAATGAGGGGTTCCAGAAGGTTGTTATCATATTGTCCAATTTTCTTATTTCTGTTGTAGCCCATGGCGAGCATCATCTGCAATCCTTTGCTTTCTTCATCCATGGGAAGATCAGTTGTAGGCTTGTTATCTTGGTATAGAATTCTTGATGGGTCCTCTTCTATCACTTCCTAGCCTAGGTCTCCCCAACACCTGAATCTAGAGGGATCCTCTTTGAAAATTTGGGATGAAGTGCTATTTGGTTGTGGTTGCCCATGTGACCTAGGAGATTTTGGTAAATCTCCTACTAAAAAAGAATATTTAGGGATTGTGTAATCCCCACACCCATTATCTTGTCCATTATGACCTTGATATTAGAAATGGTAGGAATGGTAGGTGTCTTTGTCCCAGAAGTGGAAGCAAGGGTAGTTGGGTCTATGTATGCAATTGAGGGGCCTTCATTGTTCTTTGGTACTTGGGAGATTTTGTAGTATTTAGCTTCCAAGTTCTTGCAGTAGTAAAATGGCTCAAGATCACCATGGACAGTGACCTCTTGGCCTTGGTATGGAAATTTGACACACTGGTGAAAGGTGGAAGCAATAGCTTGCATCCTATGAATCTAGGGATGCCCCAAGAGGATATTGTAGGGAAATTCCAGGTCAAGAACTTGACATGTTGTTTCCATGATGGTCAGCCCTACTTGAATAGGGAGTTGAATAGTGCCTAAGACACCCTTTCCTGGTCATCATAGGCTCTGATGGTTATACCTTTTCCCTTTTCAATAGCATCCTCAGAGAATCCCAAACTTTTTATTAACTTAAGGGTGCAGATATTCAAACCTGCACCTCCATCCACCAAGACCCTTTTGACTCTTTTTTTATGGATGAAAGCCTCAAGATGAATCATGCGATTGTGAGATGGTTGGGTTGGGAGATCTTGCTCTAAAAATGTTAGCAGGTGAGGTATAGTGAGGTGTGTGACCTGTTAGCTCTCAAAAACGTAGGTTGAATGCCTCAAGAGGCTGCCAATCTCTTGATACGCTTCAAGGTAATACACAAGGTCAAGAGAACTCAACCTTATACTCTTTAGGTGTTGCTAAACCTGGGTGGGTGTACCTCTCTGAATGAAGCAGACTTAACTTGTGATTATCCTCCTACAGCAATTTTTTCACAATGGCAATTGGAGGTGAACAAATCAAACTTGAAAGTAGTAGCAATATTCTGATCTAAATCCTAAAATAAATGCTTAACAAATAGATGTAAAGAAGCTGAATGAACCCAAATGATGAATTGCAGAGATTAGTGCCTTGTTGGGTATGCAGAGTCAAATGACATCAAGATGAGCAATACTTCTCTAGAGAAAACTCAAATTATCTGGCATATATTATGTTTACAACTTGTATAAACATGCAAGAATATGATTACTAAGCTCTACTTGAACAATCCAAATGAATCTCTCTGATTACTTTGATTAACTAAAAGGATTTAGTCTTTACTTGAAAGAACCAATCAATCAACCACACAAGTACAGCAAATGTGCACTAATAAATTGAATACAAACTTGTTATATCAATTTAAACAATCAGAAAGAATCCATCTTGGAGACAACTTAGCAATAATTTCATTAAATTAAACAAATAATTGGTACCAGAGAAATGCAGCAACATCAACTAATTTTCATAAATACCTCCATTCTAAAATCATCCAACAATAGTATCTGACTTGATAATTTTATTCTACTGTATCTACTTGTTGTGTATCAAAATCTAATAGCTGGTGATCATTTTACAATTACAAAGTGCCAATTTATACACCAACATGAGAAAAACATATCATATTGAGATCCCATGTCGACCCTCCACAAAATTCGAGCTCAAATTATGTCGGCCACAGTATTTGAATTTCTGTTATTCATCAGTGAAACAGTCACCGAGACATCCAAGTGGGTATGCCAAAGGCAACTATATCATCAATCGCTCTGTGGTGTTATTCGCTTTCGCCGTGACTTTCCACTGTCGGAGAGATATTATATCGATCTCAATATGTTTCACCGAGAGCCCTTAATGTTTTCCCAGTCACCATGACATAAGAAGTTTCTCACCGAACTGCACTTTTTGTTTCACCTGCCTCGCTATAGCTTTCAAATATCGGGGAGACCCTAGGTAGATCACTTTATGTTTCCCTGAGATGTTCCTTCATACACCCTAAGTCGCTGAGATAAGAGCAAACTCTCGCTAAGAAGCATCTCCCATTCACTTTCGCCAAGACAATTCAAAATCGGGGAGACACTATATAGATTGCTCAATGCTTCACTGAAACATCCATCCATCATGTGTGTCGCTGTGACTTTATAATATCAGGGAGACCTCATGTAGAGCGCTCTTTGTTTTACCGAAAGTCACCCCAAGATTACCTTAGGTCACCAAGAGAATGCAATTCTCACACCGATAGCCAATTGAAAAAAACCTTTATGCTCCGTCGGTGAGACATGTGCACATTGCTATGACCCCGCATCGAAGACTTTATGTTTGGCCGAAGTGAAGACACATACGAAGTGTTGGTGAGACCAAAGGTTACTCGCCGAGACCTCATATCAATAGCCCCAACTTATACTAATATGCATCCTCCCGCTACTGGTCGGTAAGACAAAAGATACTCACCAAGACATAATACCGATACCGCTTAGCGCTCGCCGATGAACCTCTCCATGCATTAGTCGGGGAGACATATTGAATTCGATGAAACATCATCCCGACGGTATAACTCCTATCGATAAGTATCATCCTCTGCCGCTGAAACCATGAAAAAGTCTTTCTGAAAGTTGTCTACATGCAAACCTCGATTGTTGTGACATCAAATGAGTCTTGTCGATAGGCAATACAGACTCATGTTAGTAGAAAATGAAAAATGGGTCAGGGAGACAATGGTATTCTCACGTCGATACAGACCATGATGTGAAAAATGCATGACTCGATAGATTTATGGGATAAATATAGGCCAAAATGCAAGCAAAATGTCATGATGGAAGGCCCTTGTGCTTATGATGAGGAGCTATATGGAAACTTAGGAGTACGAAAAATATGTAAAATCATCAGATTTTTACAATTCCAACATGACCATAGCTTGGAATTGATCCACATCAAGATCTGTGGGGACGGAAGATGTGGCCAATGTCTCTTCTAGGATCTTTTTGTGCACAGGTGAGATCTTCAGTAACTCCATGATGGAGATCTAAGTTGGGGTTCTCTTTAGTTGGTCTAAGACATTGTAGCCATTAGGAATAGATCTTGGATTGGAAGTGGATTCCCTAGGTGGATGAGATGGTCTGAAAATGGTAACTTTTCTTCCTCTTGTGGTGACTCCACAATCAGCTTGGGCTCCCTTGATAGTGACGACAATAACCCATTCATCTAGGGATCAACAACATGATCATACACATGGTTTATGCTTTTAAACTTTCCCTTTCCATTGTCATTATTTCCCTTATTGTGATTGGGCATCAGATTCATGTAAATCTTTAGGTCTTGATTCCCAGGAGGTTGTTCAACATTTATGATTTTGTTGTCAATGAGATCTTGGATCAAGTTTTTCAACCTCCTACAACTGACCGTTGTATGCCCCTTGATTTTATCGAAATCACAAAGGTGATTTTCATTATACCATGGCGGTTTCACTAAGAGTTCTTGATAGTTTTCATAGGTGGGAATTGTGATGAGTTTTTCCTGCACCATTCTCTTCATGATAGATTTAGATAATTCCCCAAGGGGTGTGTACTTCCGCTTGGGATAAAAAAAAATTCGTTGGGGTGGTCCCCCTTGATTGTTCATGTTATTGACTATTTGATTGTTTGGTTGTTATATTACAGTGTTAGCTTGTTGATTTTTTTGATTGTTGGCTTGTGGTTGTTGAGGTGCTTGTTTGTTTTGTCTTGGAGCACTGATGACAACTTTGGCATCAACTACACCATAATTGGTAACATTATTTTTTTCCCATGTGTGAGGTTTGTCATTATAGCTCGTGGATGGGCTATTTTCTTAATAAGTAGGAGTTCCCCCTTGTGTGATAAGGGCTCATTCAATATTGAGCACCTTGGGGATCAACTGGTCGTAGGTAGTGATGCATTACATCTTGAGATGGAAGGACAAGAGTCCTTCAAGATTTGCAATGATGGTACACACTTGTTGTTCCTAAGGCATGGCCCATTTTCTTTTGTTGGCTATTGATCACCATCATTGCAAGAAAGAAGCAAATATCTCCCCCTTGGATTGTTTTAACGCTAATAGTTCTTCCAAACTCACATCCATACCTATGTTGAACGAATAGTTTTGTATGAATGCTTCCATGATTTCTTGAAAAAAATTTATTCCAGGGGAGAGATGAGAGAACCATTCAATGGTAGTACCAGCCAAACTCTGAGGGAATAGTCACATCAAGTAAGTATCATTATATGTGACATCCATGCAATGTACTTGGAATTCCCTAATGTGATCTTCAGGGTTTCCAGTCCCATGATATTTCTTGAATTTTGGGATCTCAAATCCTTTCAGGAATGGTTTCAACACAATGCTCATGTCGAATGGGTAAGGGCACAAGTTCTTTGGTGCCTTTGTGGTTTTCCCTGATTGAAGTTCCAACACCTGTTGTGAAAGAAATTTGATTTGTGTCATCACATAATCTTGAGGATCAGGAGGTGGGATGAAGGTGTTCTAAGATGGTTCAATTTTTGGAGTGATGGGTTGATTATTTTTTGTGTTAGTGAGGGGTGGTTGGAATCTTTGATGCACCATGTATGCCTGCAATTGTTGTTGTACCAATAATGCTTGTTGGTCTTGTTGTTGTTGTGCTAACAATTCCTGTTGTTGAGCTTGTTATTGTTGCACCATCAACGCTTGTTGTTGAGCTAGTAATTGGGTCACTTCTTGTTACTCTTGATATTGCTGCAATGTTTGCTAGTACGCTTGTTGTTGAGTTGATTGTTATTGTGCTAGGTATTGTGCTTGCACCTATGCTTGTGCTTGTTGGGCAGCTTGGGCAACTTGTGCATCCTACATGGCCTGTGCATTTTGAGCAGCTTGGGTGGCTTGAACGGCCTATGCTGCTTGTTGGGCTTGAGCGGCCTACGCTACTTGTTGGGCTTTTTGTTGTTACAACAACACTTGGGCTTGTGCCTAGGAAGCTTATTGCACTTATTGTATGGCTTGCACTTGTGCAACCAATGCAGCTTGTTGACTTTGGTATTGTTGTAGTGCCTTTTGGTATGCTTGTTGAGCTTTTTGTAGTACTATACTGTATTGGTTTGCTACATTTGGATTTGGCGGCGATGGTGATGGATTCAGAATTGTGTTAGATGAGGTGATGAGTGGTTGAGATGTGGTTTGAGTGATTGTGGTAGATGGTGTGATTGAGGTACTGAGTCCTTGGGAGACCGTGTTTTGAGGTGTTGGGATTGATGTCATCGTTTGGATGATACCACCTGTTGTTGCAATATCAATGGCTATTCAAAGGATTTGATATAACGATTTGATTGATAGTTATCAAATTTCCTAGGATTGATTGATTAGGTAAAGGGGGATCCCTAAACCAAGAATTGATATTGATGTTGGTAGAGGAGGTAGTGGTGGCAGAATTGGTGGTGGGACTGGTGGTAGAAGTGGTGGAATCTTTCCTTGAACGAGTGATGATGAGGCCTCAAAGAGCCCATCTTGTTCAAATAGTCCCACTTGTACCAATGGGAGAGAAACTTTTGTGTCAAGAGCATATATCAGCATTGCATGAAAAGAGGATGGATTATTGGTGTGGAAGACGAGTGGGAAATATTGATGGAGAGGATTTTTAGGGATGGTATTTGATGTACCTGAGATGGTATTTGCGTCCAAATTTTGATTGTTGACAAGGGGGTGTGTTTGAACAGCATGGAGTAATGAACTCCCCTTGTTGGAAACAGGTTGTGTTGTGGAAATGGATGATGTGGATTGTGGAATGGGTTGGATGAATCCTTGAATAGGTGGTGTGAATGGTACAAGCAGCACAAAAGGCTTCTCCACAATAGTACTTACATCATAATCAGAAGGTAGTATGGCCTCTTCCTTTGCTAGCTCTAGCATGTATTGTGAGGGATTTAGTTTCATCATGGAATTAACAATTCTATGAGTGTTAGGATTTTGGACCATTTCAATAATTTCATCTTGAGTCATCCCCAAGACATTATTGGTGATGTCTTCCACTTGGCCTTCCTCTTGAGGATCTTGTGTTATTAGATGAAGATTAAGTGGGGGGTTGCTAGGTCCAGTAAGATTGATTTCGGGAGCGGTTTGACTTAAGTCACTCAAAGTTGATGTTTCTTTGTTGGACTCCATGTTCTTCTTGTGTTGTGATCTCATTTGAACCATAAAATAGGGATCAATAGTTAGGAATGTGTGAGATGAACCTCTACCTCCTTTGATTGATCTATCTTTAGGCTCAAAAAATAATATCTAGAAGGATTAAGGATCAAAGTGTGATGATGAGACAAGTGAAGGATGGGTGATATGGATGATTTAACTCTTAGGAAATCTTGAGGGGGATACTAGACTTTGGGGACTTTTGGATTTTTGATTCTTGGATTTTGATTTGTTTTGATTTTGATTTTGGATTTTGGATTTTGACCTTGATTTGGATTTGGATTTTGGATTTTGGATTTTGGATTTTGGATTTTGAATTTTGGATTTGGATAATGAACAAATGAACCCCAAGATGTTGGATGTTATCTATGGGATAAATTTGCTCGCATGATGATAATTTGACTAAGTGTATGGAGAAGGATGCATCTACACATACCTATCCAAACGAGATGATTTGATGTTTGGATTTTGATTCAAGGATTTGCCACAAAGTCTAGCATAAAGGATTTTTTCAAGATTTCCAAAAGTTGTTGGTGAGATAATTTTGATTGATGTTTTGAAGGATGGATGAAGGTTGATTTTGATCCTATGTGTAGCTAGAAAGACTCTTGTTTACAAGACCTTGGTTTTGAAGAACATGCTTTACTCTCTATACAAGATGCTCAAATTGTCGAAAAAAGACCTAGATTTTGTTGATAATAGAATTCATTCAAATTAGGATTGTTCTTTGATGCACGTTTGTAAAAAATGAAAACTAATCTCTCTCTAAATTCGTAGAGCATTGAGAGATGTTTCTTTAGAGCTTTAGGACTAAAACCTTTGGACTTTGGTTTTCGAATCTTGATTTTTTGGGAAATCATTTGAAAAATCACATGTGTGAGGTTCAATTGTTCTTATCTTTGCTTAATACTTCCTTTTACCACAAACACCCTCTTGATTAGCTTTTGAAACTAGATGTCTAATGTCTCAATCTCCTCTCATCCCACAAAGTCCATTATGTGGAAATCAAGGCAAATTTTTCCTTCTAGCACCAAAATGTGAATGGAGAACCTAGACCTACACAATCATGAACAAACAACACAAAGTTAGTCATTATACAAGCCTAAATCAACATTCCCCATAAGATTTGTTTGAAACATGAAGAACAAGAAATAAAATGAAGAACACAAATGAAAGCAAGCTAAATCTTATTCAAATGCTCAAACTCTCAATCCCATGGGGGAATTGGTGCTATTTTGATGTGGAAAATAGCCCTTTCTCAATTCCTTGCAAGCTTGATGATGATTCAATGGAGCTCCTTGATGAAAATCTGCAATAACCTAGCTATGAAATTGAAAACTATGGAAATGGTGGATGAACTTTCTCTAAATTTGAAGATAATTATTTTGCTCAAAGTTGTGGATCCTCAATTAGTAAAAGAGTCTTATATTTATAGAAGAGAAGGATGGAGAAATGAAAGATAGGAGGAATGTGGGATAAAAGATAATCCAATATCAAAATGTCACTTGTCAACATGTGGATGGAGAGAGGTGGAGCACATTTTGATGAATGTGCACATAAATGCTATTAGGTAGAAATTTGAAATTGATGAAATGATATGTTGGAGGGAGAAAGAAATGAAGTTAATGCCACTTGGCTCAAGGCAAAGGACATGTAAGAGGCTTTTAATGCCTTGTTGGAAGGACAAATCCTTTTGGAGGGATTATTGAATTTGGAGGAATATTCCAACTTGATGCCATGCTAAGAGAAAAATAAGATATTTAATAAATCAAATAAATTGATTTATTGTGCAAGTTGCAAAATCTAGAGGATCTAGAGGATTAGTGTTAGGATTAATCATGATTTGATTAACTTAGATGAAAATTAGCTGATTTGACATTTTAACTTAGATTTTTAGATTTAAATATATCAAAATGAGAGGAAAAATTAATATTAGATTTAATTAAATAAAGTTTGATTTATTTAATTAAAGAAGGATGATGTTAGACTTAAATCAAATAAATTTTAGTTTATTTAATTTAAAGGAGATGAAATATGATTTATTCAAATAAAGTGATTTATTTAATCAAAAGAGGAAGATTAAGATTAATTAAATAAAATGATTTATTTAATTAATAGAAGATAATGATTTAATCAAATAAAATTGATTTAATATTTAATTAAAAGATGAAATGTGATTAATTTAATCAAATAAAGATTATTCGATTAAATGGTTAGTAACAGAGTGATTCAGGATGAACTGGTGTTAGTAAATCAGGATTAGGTGCATAAAATCAATCAGTATATTTTGTGTCTACACAATGATGTGAAGATTTGCAGAATTGAGTGAATAAGTTGTGACTCTTGAGAAGAGGTATGTGAATGTAGAGAAACACAAAGATTTGTAATCTAAGTTGAATATAGTGTATTAAGTCATTATTTCAAGCTTCAAAGGAACTGAATCTAGCATGTTAGATGCACCTTTTATCAGTTCAAATCTTGGCTATGTAGCCACCTCTTTCTATCTTTCTTTTTCTCTATGAACAGTGAGTTCACTTGGATAGTGAACCTTTCTGTAATATCTTGTAACCGGTTATAACATATTGTGAGCTAACCCTCACTGTGGTTTTTTCCCATATTGGGTTTTCCATGTAAAATCTCAGTGTTAGTGTGTTGTGTGTGTTATGGGTTGTTCATGCTTTTATTCCTTATAACTATTAAGTATGAATTGGTAATTGGATGGTTAATAATTGGATGGTTTATAAGAATATTGATTCACCCCCCTCTCAATATGCAAAGTGTTCAACACTTTGAGTTGAAAAATTTTAATTGACAAAGATGGGCTCCAGGGTAGATTTGACAGGAAGCAAACCTAACCTTTATTGTCAAACTTAAAGGGAATAGGCATTTCAAATTTTGCAAATTTGAAGGTGCCATCAATGAGGCCATTGTGGAATTTATAGAATTAAGAGAAATTATACCTTTAAGATATTATAAAGTTGGTTTTGTTATAGAAATTGATGTGAAAGAATATTTTGGTGAAACTTCAAAATCCCTCACTTGCAACAATAAATAGTTAAACATAATGTGATGTTACTTTAAGGAAAAACACAATCTATCAATATTTGTGGAAGAAAATGGGAACCTTGATCTGCCCACCATGTCTAAGTATCAAGAAAAATCCTCTATATTGATAGAAGAATCACAAGAAGAAAACTCAGGTACAACTAAAAATCTTAAGATCACATATTTTGTAGTACCTTTATTACCACAAGAGAATGAAGACTTTATGACATTCTTTAAAAATGAGACTGTAAATTTCATGTGGTCTTATGTGGACATGCTAGGTCTTGACCTTGCATTAATGGTTCCTCATTTGATAGTTTTTCTAGATGCAAAACTGGAAAAATAGAAACCTCATAAGATGCACCCCCATGTAGCTTTATTGGTCAAATTCGAGCTTCAAAATTTATTTGATGTTAAATTTAATAAACCTATCAATTATCTAGAGAGGGTTTCCAACCCAATTCTAGTTAACAAACCCACTAGGGGCATTTGTGTTACAAGTATGTACAGTTGGTGTTGTCATTAATTTCAACAAGCTTATGTGTTCTCATTGGTGTCAATTGTATGAGGAGTTTGTTACAAGGATGTTCAATTAGTATTGAGTTGGTGTTGTTTCTAAAGATTCTTTGATTAGTTGCATTATGTTATCACTAGTAAGCTACTAGTGTCAACCTCTAGTGTTGTTGCTTTGATAATCTTTTGTCTTTGGACGTATGGTTGAGTTGCTATGTTATAGCTAGCTTGGTGGTGATGAGGAAGTACTGTAGATGTTGAGAATGTGTCTCTGGTGCATGGTTTCCAAGTGATTTTGAGAAAATTTGAATAAAAAGAGGAAACAATGTGTTACAGTGGTGTTTTGTGTTACAGAGTAGCATTCTAGTTTTTGCTTCACATTTCTTCTAGGTTAAAGATCTACTTGTACAATTTAAATATGTTTTTTAGAGGTTTTTAGAGGTGTTGCATCCAAAACTTTGTGTGTTGGATCATTGTGCAGAGAAAGTTGTGTTCACCAGTGTGTGAATTGTGTATTGCAGAGGTGTTTAGGAGAAATGTTTTTTTTCCACATTTCTTTACAGGATGGTTTCAAGTCTTGCGGAACTAGAATTGTGCTTATAATTTTCATGTCTTTCTTTAGTTGAAGTTGTTTGAGGTTTGGTGCTTTATAAGTTGGTTTCTTGAGTTATAAGTATGGCATGATTATTTGAATGTATTGGGTGTGTACATTCTTCAAGTGAAAGTTGTGAATAAATTTGTTGGATTTTAGGGTGTTCGTGGAATATTCTAGATTGTGTTTGTAAGAGAGGGGCACCAACCACATCAAGGCTCCAGGTCATGGAGAACTGAGAGTGGAATTCTTCCCTAACTTGCCTCACTCTAAAAGGGTATCTTGAGACAAGGATTGAGAATGATGAGGACTATAATATACTTCAATCACTCTATAAATCTTGAACTTAGTTTTGGGATAGGCAAGTTGGTTTTCAAAGTCAATACTGTGTCTTAGATAGCTCTTTGTCTGAGGACAAAATCATAGTTCTGGGACATCAATGCGGTGCATTGGTGTCTCTAAGGCATGCTAGTGTTTGTACGGTCAGAAAATAGTGAACATAATACAAACTGCCAAAAAATAAACTGGCAGTCTAGCTAGTTAATCTAGATGGTAAAAACAAAATGAGAAAGTACAGGAAATAGAGACTAAAGTGATAAATCAAGTAAACAAGAACTAGGGTGACAAAGATAATCTCACAAAAGTGCCCTTTGCCAGCTAACTCCACGTATACTTTCACCTACACGCAAGAAAGAAGGGGAAAATTGTTGGGGCTGTAAAGGAGCCTGCCTTAGTCAAACCCTCATTTTGGTGTTTCCACCTCCACGGATAGCCAGATAGCAACAAGATAGAAATATGCAATAAAGGAAAGCAATACACACTATAAAAAAGTATTATGCTACTCCTATAAAATCACAAAGAAGAGGAGTGAAACGTTACCACCTCCACCCAAAAGCTCACTAGCCAATGGAGGAGAATATAGACTTGGCAAGGTCACCATAGCCGCAACTGCAATGAAAGGAGGTCTCGCAAGACTCCAAGCCCAGGCTTCAATGGCTTGCTTCACACTTGCTATGTGGAGCTGATGGAGTGTTGTTGTTGTTGCAATAGAGTGTTGAAGTGAATGTTGAATGGCTTGAGAATGTGTGTAGAGATTTCTAGAGAGATTGTGAGAGGATCAAATGAGATGAAGATGGATGAATTTGAAGGAGAAGAGGGAAGAATCTACCATTTTCGAGGTCAGCTAATTGAAGAGGGACGTTACAAATCGACCCCAATCGAAAGTGTAACGCCTCTTCCAATTTAAGACATAGGAATCCGTCAAGGACGGCAGCGCACCATGGGTGCGTCCCCAACATAAATTCTCTCACCAACACAACAGACATATGCCAAGTGGAAGGAAGGCAGTTGGGTGATGTGGAATTTTTCCTTCGGATTTGATTTTCTAAGGTTAGGATGTGTAAAAGAGGAATTTGCATAAGGGGTGCAAATTCGCTCCTATACAGTGTTCAAGTGTGGTGTGTGGTCCATGAGTCATCTTTGGATTTGAGGAAGTGTGTACTTAAATGTTAATGGTGTTAACATACGTTCAACCGACCTTGGGTGTTTACACTAATTGTGAAGTTGTTTTGGTGTTTGTGGAAGCGTGGCATGGCATGTATGAATGGATTTAGGTTCTACCTAAGGTGTGTTGTGGAAAACCTTCATTCCTTTCCACTACAAGAATGTTTTGGTGTTGACCTATTTTGAATTTGCATGGTTGAGGTGCATAGCTGACCTTGGAGAATGTTTTCAAGGTTGAAAATGGTATAAATAAGTGTTGCATTATTAAGAGATGACAAGATAAATGTGTAGACACTTAAAATGTCCTGAATGATACTACACACTTGAATTTGGTCACTAACATAGTTTCATCCTAAAATTCACCTTCTTTTCGCCTATTTGATTAAACAAGCCTAGTTATTTAATTAAATGCATCATTTTTATCTATTAATCTAATTAATTTAATTAGGTTAATTCATACCTTTTCACATTCACCTCTCATCCTATTTAATTGAATAATACAAATTATTTAATTTAAACACCCTAAGTCCTCTCATTTAACTGAATAATCCTATATTATTGAATTAAATGTCATTTGCATCCCCTTTTCATTAAATTAATTAATTATTTAATGAGCATCCTCATATTCCTCAACCTACATAATTAAAACTTAGTTTTAATTACTAATTACTAATTTTCCTCACCCATCCACTTGGATAGGGAATATTCCAAAGGAATATTCTTCTATTTGGCTCCAAAAATAGAATATTCTTTCCTAACAAAATTTCTAACTTTGAAAGTGTGTTTGTTTGAATCATTGTGACCCTTGATTGTTTCTTTGATCGATGTGATCTTTGATTCTCATCCATTGATGAGAATCCTTGATCCATGTCTTCACCCTTGATTCCATCTTGACCATTGATTGACCAAATCAATCTTGGCCCTTGATTCTTCATTTTCTCTCCTATAAATACCTCACATTTTGGAGAGAAATGGATCCAGTTCCATCAAAAAAAAGTTGTGCTTCCCATTTGAATTCTATCTTTATTCATACTTACATCCATTATCAAGATTTTTCATCCTTTTCATCCACCCATAGCATCATTTTAACAATTTTAGCTTAGTTTTCAACAACAAAATTTGATAGAATGCTCGTATTATCCAAGGGATTGGGAAAGGGTTGTTATTCTATATCAATACGACACCACTCCCTAATGGGATAAGGTTTGGAGTTCTAGATTAGGTTTCTTTTTAGCTTTCATGTTTATTTCATGCTTAGTTTAATGGTTTCTTGTCTTTTTGAAGCTTTTGAACATCTCATTGGGATTGTAGCTTAGGAGGTTAAATATTGGTTAAATTCATTGGGATCTGGTGTATTTAGCCTATACTATGATTGCAATCACATTTTGGTGCTAGGAGGGCTTTACTAACTTTATTTGATGAATTTCTCTTAAGTTTCCATGAGTTGCAGGTTCTAGAGAAACAATGATGCTTTTAATGGATACAATGACACTATTGAGATGCATCGACATATAGTAACGCAATTGATTTAAATATCGTGACACATTTTACTTATGGTGAAGCCTATTAAATATAGTAATGCTAATATATTTTTGACTTTTATCATGATTTTAAATACAGTGACGTGTCACATACAATGACTTTATTGATGTCATTGTTCGTGTGTAGAGCAACACATCCCAATTTCACCAAAGTGACACACTTTTGCTTCTATGATGCATTTGATCGATACAACAACACATTTGATTTCAGCGACACTTTTACTAGTAAAAAATAGAGTCAATTTTCATGTGTGTTTTAAATTTTCAGTTTTATATACTCTAATATTTTACTAGCATATGGTTTTGTTTTGTGAGGCTAACTAGTTTTGCAAATTTGGAAAACTAGGAAATTATTTACCCCAACTTGTTGGGGTCATAACTTCTACTCGGTGCTCGGAATTTGAATCTTTTTGCACCGTTGGAAAGGTCTCCAAGAGTACTAATTCAATCCCTAAAAATCTATGCCTACAACAATCAATTTTTAGGGATTGACATAAGTTTCAACCCCAAATTTCTCTTCGAAGGCCTCTGAAAATGTGATATACTAGAACATAGAAAAAATTTAAAATTTTTGAAAATTTTGGATTTTTTTTTTTAGTTGTGTTTATTGTAAAAGTTTTTTGACATTTATGGGACAATTATAACCCATCATATTTTATTTTGCTCCATGTTTTAGAACCACTAAATTTCCATTGGGTTTTAAAACTTACAATCTTAGGACAACTAGCTTTCAATTAGGATTAAAATTCACAAATGCTTTAAGTCTTTTCAAAGTTGGTTAAAATTGAACCCATACAACCTGATTTTTCTATAGTGGTTAAAATTGGACAAAACAAACAAACACTTCCATTGGTGCTTAAAAAAATCATTTTGCTATATTGGGTTAAAATGAATGAGTGTTTGATGTGCTTACTTTGCTTGTATACACTTGTAGTGTGTATTGTTATGCCTTGCAAAACCACCCCATTTTATTTTTGGTTAAAATAGGTCCCCCTTGCTCTCTTTTTTCCTTGGTGTTTGGTTTGGGCCTTGGGAGTTGTTCTTTTTCCTCCTATGGCCTTGTTTTGTTGTTCTAGTGGGTTCGGAGCATGGGATGAAACTGAACTTGGAACCTTACAAAGTTCCCAATTTGGTTCCCGTTCTGGCTCCGACTCCACTCTTTGTTGTCTTTGTTTCTTTGTTGTTTCGCTTGTGTTCAGCCTTTGGGTTGGTTTCCTCCCTTAGGTTTTCTTTTGTTTTTCCTTTTCCTTTGTTTCTTGTCTCTCGTTGGAAGCAGAATCAGGATGGAAATTGAACTCGAAACTTTGTGAAAGTTACAGGTCTAATTTTGGTTCCAACCTTGCTCCCGTTGTGTCTCGCCTGGGTTCAGTTTTCGTTCCTATCCTATTTGTGGTTCGTGTTTTGGTCATTTTGTGTTGGTGCTTGTTACAGAAGCAGAACCATGATGGGAATCAAACTAGGAACTTTGTAAAATTTTTGGGTTTGGTTTTTTGTTCTAACTCCGCCCTCGCTTCCATTTGTTGTTTTGTTCCTTTGTTGCAGGACCGGAATCAAGTCTAGAATGAGATGTGAAACTTGTTTAAAGTTTCATGTTTTGTTTCAGTTTTGCTTTCGTGTCTGCCCTGCCTTGAATTCACATTATTGGTTGAGTACACACTTGTGTCTTTGACTCTGCCCCTGACCAACTACATTAATGGAATTTATTGCCACTTCTCTCACATGTGTGAAATGGGTTTTTTAAACCTTAATCAAGTTTATTATTGCTCATAAGTGTTATTTGAAGCATTTTTACAACTATGAGCTACAGAGAACTTGAGAGGAGCATAATTTGATCATGGGCACGTAGTGGGGAGCAATTTCTTTTCAAAATTCAACCTTTCCTTGGTGTGTTTCGAGGTAGGCATTTGGTTTTCTTTTCTCGTTCCATTTGTGTTGTTTCTTCTCTATTGTTCATGTGTTCTTTGCATGTTCATGAGACTTTCTCTCGTGAATATTTGCTTGTTCTTGGTTTTTTTTGTGTTTGTTTCTTGTTGTTTGTTGTTTCTTTTTGTTTTCCTTTTGTTTTTGTTTGGTTTGTTGTCTTTTATGTTTGTTTTTCTTGGTTTTGTTTCTGTTTTCGCGTTCGATGGTTTCTTTTGTACTGTCATGCCCTAGTTTTAACTAGGGTTTGGTTTGGAAGGATTTTGTGTGCTTTGAAAGTGTTTTAATTTGTTAAATGATCCTTCTAATCTTCTTTGTGTGTCAAGTTAATGGTTCTGATGGTTGGGTTTTGATGCCCTAATTTTTGTAAGTCGACACATCGTACAAACTAGGGTTTGTGTGTTTGATCGTTACAATATCAAGCTTTTGAAGTTAAAATCTGGTCTTGTTCTGTTAAGGGTCAGTTTTTAAGCTCCTTATGTAATGTTTCCCTACGGTTTCATGTGACCCAAGTCTTAAATTAATATGATCACGTGTTCAAAATTGCTTGGTGTTGATGTTTAACTAGAAAAACTAGATCCAAATTTGAACTCATCCCAAAGTGTTTTTCATAAGAGTTCAGATCATGAAATGATCCTACCCCCATTGGATGTTGAATTTGGTCTACATCTTCTTGTTCCTTGATGGAAGCAGATCTGAAGTGGGAAACGAATTTGGAACCATTGGTTGGTTCTGGGTTTGGGTTCCATTCCAATCCTGATTTTGGCCTTATTTTGATTATGCTTTTGTTGAGTATTAATTCAGATATATGTTCTTATTCTTTGGTAGAAGCAGAACTGAGGTGAGAGTCAAACTTGTAACTATCGATTAGTTCTCTGTTTGGTTTTTGTTATGATCCCAGTTCTGGTTTCTGGTCCTGATCCCACCAGTGTTAAAAGTCTTCTTTTTCCTAATTCTTCCCTGACTCCGCTTTCGGTTGGTATGAAATTTGGCTAAGTATAAGGAAGGGTGGAGAATGGTATGAAAGGTAAGGTATAGTGTAATGATTTCCATACTTTTGATGATTTAATTTGGGGTTGTATTGCAGGAATAGAAGATGTCAAGAGCCTCAGAGGAAGCTTATCAAAGGAGCCAACCTATAGAGATTTTGAGGTAGGGAACAAAACCTAAAAAGATTAAAGTGGAACAATTACCATATACTTTGAGGTATAAACATAAGAATCCAACTCTTACTGCTAGCAAGGTGAATTCAGATTGGGCAGACATTATAGACACCAATTTGGGCCCATTCAACTTTGAAGAGTTGCTTGAAGAGACTTTTGCAAAGGTAATAGGGAGAACAGAGAGGATTTTGTAATCTGGTTTAGAACATGTTGCCAGCTTTCCCTTATCAGTTCAATGTCATGAGTTGATACTGACTGTAGCAAAAGCATATAATCAAGCAACTAGACAATGTGTGGATTCTCAAGGAAACATTATCATTGACCTTACTCCTCAAATGATAAGGTTTATGTTTAATGCACCCACACCATAGAATCCTAAGAAGCTAAATGAGTCAGAAGCATTGTTGTTAAATAGTAACAAGAAGCAAGATAACAGGTCACATATGAATAAAAAATGGATGAGGGTGGAGAAGAAATCCCAACTTAAGCTCCTTGATCAACCTAAAAGATCAAATTTCACTAAGGATATTGGAGACATAATTATGATGTTGTCTAGAGTCTTTGGGAAAAGGGATGCTTCACAATTCAAGGAATGGATGTTTCCATTCATATCAATCATTCTGGATGGCAGGCAACAATTTGACTAGCCTATGATTATATCAGACTACCTACACAATCAAATGGTCAAAGTGAGAGAAACTAAGTCATTCTTCATTACTTCTTATGTGATCTATGTAGCAGCAAGAAGAGGCATTTTACATGGTTTGAATGTAGTTGGAGTATTGGGAGAAGCCCCCGGATTAAATAAGATTTGGGATCACTATGACTAGTTAACCCTGCAGACTTCTAAGTTACACTTTAGAAGAGTTAATGATACATTTTTATATGTCATCATTAATCAATTGGCAAGGGATACAGGATACAGGCTGAGTAGGGATTCCATGGCATTCATTGTAGAATGGGGGTAGTGGTACATCCAATACCCCAAATTCACATACTTCATATTAGTTGGGTTTGATGGTCACCCCCATTTGCTGCCTAGATGTCGTAGCAATAGAATTGTATTGATGGAGTTCATTTACCAAGCTATTGGAGTTAATCTTAAGTTTTCCAATGAGCATAAGCCAGGTTGCCACAAATTTATTTTGAAATTGGGAGAATATAGTTGTGCACACAATGTGGCAGCAAAGGCAATCAGTGATGAATTAATTCATTTAAAGTTAGGCTTGTACACTTCTAGGAAACACTTTGATCCTAAGCACAAGATGAAGAGTTTGCTTCCCACGGTCTTTGAAAAACATTTCAATTTATTGGAGGATTTTTGGACGGACTTACAAGATGATTATGATTTGAGAAGAAATAACTATGAAAGGTTACCCATCCCCTTGATGATTGAATTTCGGGTGAAGGAGGATATTCCTGACACATTGTCAGATGATGGTGTAGCCTTGGATCTTGCATATGATGTTGAGAACATAGGGACTAAAAATCTAGACCTAGTGAATTGGGATGAAGAGGAAACCATTGATATCAAGTAGATTGTGAGGCCAGTACTGGATAGAAGTATCCAATGGGTTGTTATGAGAACCAAAGAGCTCGAGACTCAAACCTCTAAGATGAGGAAAGCTACTGGAACCACCCAAGACTACAAGAGAACAAAAAGAAGAGTGGCTCCAAAAGAGCAATTAGATTTTTTCCCTCCCAAATCTGGAGAGGAGCTTCATCCACTATTGTTTTCCCAAGACATCCTAGAAGCACAAGGAAAGGAGGCCACCACTAATATTGGAAGAGAAGCTACATCTCAGCCTAGTGTAACAATAACTATTGGAGGTGAGACTTCAACACAACCTCTCATCATAGAGCAACTAAGTGAAGAGATACCTGCTAGAATCCTTCAAAAGAAGTCTGAATTATTGAAGGGAAAGGAGGTAGAGGTGGATATTCATGATATTGATACAAATTCACAAGCCACCCAATCTAACAAAGAAACTCCTATGGTTGATAAAGAGACTGGGGAAGTGGGGACTGAACATGTTCTCACTCTTGAAGATCAATACAAACTATTTGAGGATGCCAAAAGAGTAGTTGATGCCAAGGCCCAAGCTAAGGCACTTGCAAAACAACAAGAATTTAAAGCTCAAGCCAAGGCTGAGGAATTAGCAAGGAAGCAAAAAGAGAGAAGATTTGTTGCTGCAACAAAAAGAACAAGAATTGAAAATGAAGATGGAAAGTGATAAGATAGCCTTGGTGTAGAAGATCCATGACCTTGAAGAGGATAAATCTCAACAAAAGAGAGAAAGGGAGGCCCTTGAGGCCAAATTCAAAATGATTGAAGAGGCACAAAGGAAGAAAGTTGAAGAAGAACACCTATTAAAAGAAAAAGAGGCTGAAGAATTAGCCAAGCATGAGAAATTATCTAGAGAAGCATAGGATAAGGCTGAAGAACTTGAAAAATAGAGGAATGAGATGTTAAAACAAAGGGAAGAGTTGTTAGAACAAAGGAGGCTTGAGGAAGAATGGTTACAAAAGGAATTAGAAGCTAAAATGTTGCAGGAAGAAAAGGATAAAGTTGAGGCTGAGAGGTTGGAAAAGGAAAGAACAGAGAAAGAGAAGCAACAAGAGGTTGACTCTCAACCTAGAACAACAATTTGGCAACCTCTTTCTCCTGCCACCTCCTCCTCAACACAAGTAATAACTCCCCCTATTGCCCCTAAATGGTTGAAGTTGGATCTAGAGAAGAAACAAATAGTTCAACCACAGCCATTAAATTGGGATGAGATGATGAAATAAATAGATAAAGAAAAACCCAATAAAAGGGAAAGGGTGCTTCATTCCACCAGACTCACAAATATAGATGAACTCATAGCTGAGTGTGCAGTCCCCATGGTGGAGAAGGACAAGCAAGACATGCAGTTAGCTAATTACCAATTGGGAACTATCAATTTAGGTAGACCTACAAGAAACCAATAGATGAACCTAATTGGCATTGTAGCATCATCCACCAAGTCTAGGATGGTCAAGGACAAGCAAAAGAAAGATGAGCTTAAGGCCCAATTGGATCAACTGCATAAGTTTTTAAAAGATGTCTCCACTCCTGTCAGCCAACAAGCTGCTACCCCTGAAACCCCAGTCCTATTGAGCAAAAAGGAAGTAGATGATCTGATTCAAATGAGAAATAAAGTTGGAATGCTTGATAGGTGGATTGACAAGTTGAATCAAGAAGTTGATGAGTTACTTTTTGAGGGTTTTAAAGTTCATGAGAGGCATTGGAGTTGATAGAAGAGATAAATTCACATGTTGAAGCTTTGGGGACATAAGAAGAGGAATATAGAGAGTACACCAAGAAGTTGAAGGATATTAATAAGCTTTCAAAGCCAACTCTCTTGGAACAGTCCATCCTCGAAGAAGATAATGAATGCTTCTTGGAGAAGACAAGGGACATAATAAAATTCAGATCTTCATTTATTTATCAGCATAAGGATGACATCCAACAAGTTGGCAAGGATCTGAATGAGCAAGTTGATGAATTGGAGGCAGTTATTGCTATTTTGGCCAATTTTGATATACCTGTGAAAGAAGGTTTACCCCTTGATAAATTAAAGGAGAAATGGAACAATAGATTTTAGGAGGTAATGCAAAAGGAAGATGATGATGAGGACTTGCTACTAGATAGACTCAAAAACATTAAAGATGAAGCAAGAGTTGCCTGATGGGAATTAATCAAACTAAGAGATATGCATGAAATTGCCTCTTTAGAGGTAAAAATAATTAAGTTTGAGGATAGTTGGGTAGATGGCCCCGATACAATCATGCTTCAAAAAGTGCTCACTGCCTATGATGAGTACCTCCAAGATTAGAATGGGAGGGGGTGAGGTGGCACAAGAATGTTCCTTCCAATTAGGCACCTAAAAACTTGTTCGGCAAAGCAACCATCTTCCCTATTCTTCAGCAGGTCAAAGATAGCTTCAACCTTGGATTCCTTGCAGCTCATCCCTCTTCCTTAGGCAGATTTTGGATAATGATATGACCCCTTTCAATTGTAAAAAATTATGGAGAAGTGCTTATCTTTGCTTGGTCGCCTCTGTTGCAAGGTGTAACCCTTGGTCTTCCTTGCAACACTAACGCTTGGTTTTGTGACATGGTCTAACCACCTCCTATGATTCTTAACTGAAGCTTGTATCGGGCATTGACAGGTCAATCTTTTGGTGCAACGGCAAGTCCAACAATTGGTATCAGAGCTGGTCACAGGTTCAAACCCCGCGCTTGTGTTGAGGGGGATTGTTGCAAGGTGTGAACCTTGGTCTTCCTTGCAGCAATAACGCTTGGGTTTGTGACATGGTCTAACCACCTCCTGTGGTTCTTAACCAAAGCTTGTATCGGGCATTGACAGGTTGATCTTTTGGTGCAACAGCAAGTCCAACAACCTCCCTAAGATTTTGGATCTCATTTTTTGCAGCCTTAAGTGGCATCTAGTTGTTTAGGTCTTCAAGGCTATAAAGCAAACTTTGACATATATTGTAAAGGTCAATTGGTTGAATTCAGATTAGCCACCTTAGAGAGAAAGGCAATAGTGATAGTTGATAGTTTTAAGTTTTCAAGTTTCAAGCAAGATAGTTTGATACTCTTTCTTACAGTTTTATGCAATTTTAGTTTACTTTCAGATGTTTGTAGTTAAATGATGATGTCAATGAACTATGGTAATTTGTGTGCTAGTGGATTTTTTTGTGCACAAATGGTTCTTATTTGATGCAATATCAATAGGAGTATCTGAATTTCAAACTATCTCATTGAGTTGTCTATAAGTGTGATTTTTTTATGTCTATTTATCTATGAATTTGATTAATGAGGGGTAATGTGTTTTGACTTTGAATAAAGTTTCATGAATGATTAAGGTTATGGTATTTGCACTATGGATGTATGTAATGGTATAGTTAATACTATGGATTACATCATGTTATGGTTTTGGTTAATTAGGAACACACTCATTGTTTGAATACATGTTTGGATTTAAATAGGTTTACATTTATAATTTATTGTTCTAAAGCTTTGATCTATCTTTTTAAGTTTATTTAAAACCCCCAAATTGTAGATTTCTTTATAAGATTTAGTTTGCATCCTTCTTACTAGAAAGCCCCTTGCATATTACAGCTATATTGACCACTTTGCAAAATAGTAGCATTGTGAACCAACATCAAGGACCTTGGGAGGTGATCAGTTTAACCATTGATTATCTTTTTTAGGAGAGGTGAGGTGTTTATATCTTACCTGCATGTTGTGTTTCAACTTGGCATATCAACACGTATCCACTCCCCTTGTGCTTTGTGTGATCTTGGGTGAAGAGAAACACTCAAGTGTACTTTCTTGCTTTGAGTCACCCTAAGAACTTGCTATGTATCCTCCCCCCTTGCGCTTCGTGCAATCTTAGGTGAAAAGAAATAGCATTTTTCTTATTAAGAGAGAACCTGCTAAAAGATACATCCTGCAATGGAGAGATCCTAGCAATTCTTGCAAGCACGTTTACCGATGGGCTATATCAAAGGTTGCAAAATTGTAATGAAAGTAGCTTCAATCTTGGGTGATAACATACTATACCTAATCCTACACCTTAAGTGGAAGGGAACAGTTAAAGAGCCTTAAGTGGCCAGCAGATGGTAGTGTACGTAAGGTGTTCTCGGTTTGTTGTCACTAAAAACCTTTGTGTATTAGCCAACCAAGTCCATTTTTGAAGCGTTATTTAAAATGGTGCATTGGAATTTACTTCCAAGAAGTTACTTACCAAGTCCGATTTGTGAATCAAAGCATAAAGGCTTAAAGAGAATGGACTCTTTTACTTTTGTTGCCTCCCCACATTGCATGTAAAATCATCCCTTCACGGCATGAGGTAAGCTCACCAAGAAGAACGTACCCACTTGAGCTAGGATTGTTATTGCTTATGAGCCAGTTTAACACATTGCTTGGTTTCAAAACAACTCAAACACACATCATGTTCATCAAATTTCAAACCCTTTGGATTAAGTGTGAGTACCTTTGAAAATTCCTATATTGTTGCTTGTCCCTAAGGATTTTATCTTTAGAGGCTTCTAAATATTTGGACTTATATCTTAATTCATACTTTCCAAAGTTAACATAGGGAACTATAGCCTTAGCTTCTTGATTTTCACATAATGGACTTTGTGGAAATGAAAGTTGCTTAGACATAGACATTTTAGTTTGAAATTTAAGCAAGGCATTGAATTTGGTAAAAATAACTTCATTAATCCAAGATTAAATCAAATTAACACCCCACATTGATGTATGTTCAAACATTGACTCCCCAAAACAAAAAAAGTGAGACAAGGAAAGTATTGCAAAATATTGAGTACAAGTTCTATTTACCAAAATCATTGAGTTCTTAAGGTTTTTTCACTTTAGAGGTAAAGCATGTTTTTCACCATCTTGGTCTTGTTAATAAAAGGTCCCTTTAAGGTTAACACATTTTGGGTCAAACATTTCATCCACCTTCATCATATTTGACATTCCACTTCACAAACAACTTTAGAAACTTTTGGGCATATCAACACTTTGGACTTAGACAATTATCAAACCCATAACTTAGCTACTTTGTGTGTGAAATGAATCCTTTTCCATACACTTATTTGAGTTAGTCATCACATTTTAAGCTAGTATATCTTAAAGGTCACAAGTCTAACTTAAAGATTTACAAGTTCATTGAACACCTTTTTATCCATGATATCAAAACATCAAACCTATAGTCAAAAGTGTTGTCCAAAATTTTAGAAAGTTCCTCCCCCATATCATTCCCCTTTTCATCATCCATTCACACCATTGGTCCAAAATAACTTAGAGGGTCCCTTTTTTCCAAATTTGAGTCAACAAGAGAGTTTCAAAACTATAAATCTCAACACACCTCTCCCATAATTGACCCACAATTTATGGTTACAACAAGGTCACAACATAAGAGAGACATGGAGAAAACCAAAAACATATCTACCACAAGTGATAATATCCCACAATAATTCAATCCAAGGAGCCATTCTACCCCCTCACAACAACCACAAAATCCATTAGACAAAGGGTATGAGGTAGAAGATGTCACAAACAACCCACTTGAGCTCACTGAAGAAGAACTCCTTGATTATAAAAAAGAACATCAAACCTTAGAGAATGTGGCTTCAATTCCCCCAACTTTAATTGCACAACCCTTGGCACAAGGCTTGACTCCATCTACAATTCAACAAATTTCATCCCTTGTACCAAGTCAAACATCAACTTCTAGTCCTACAAATAGAATTTCCACCAACCTTGGTCACACTCTCCCTTTAGGAGGTAACACACTTTTTGGTACACAAGGCACCACCTTTCCACAAAACATAACTTGGATACCAACATTTGGTCCCCCATCCCATTCTTTCACCATCATTCTTGAACACCCTTTACATCCACACCTACCACTTACATTCCATAATGCCATAACAGTCTTGACTTTTTGAGTGCAACCATCTTCATCCATTGCCACAAGTATCACAAGGGCGCCTAACATTACACAAGGTAATGTGAACATAGTACCTCAAGAAGAAAAAAAGGGCTAGTTAACACCCTTACACAAAGTTGAAACCCTTAACACAACAAGGGTCATCTTCATCCAACCAAACCATTGGCCCATCAAACCCATCAGTTTCATAAAACACATGAAACCCATCTATCATCAATCCAAATCAAAGCAACCCATTGGTCATGAATCATGTCAACCAAGGTCACACCTTGGTCCCACATCAAACACAACAAGGGAACCCTCAACACATCAGTCAAGGGAACCCTTCTAATCAATTGATTCAAGGTCAAAATGTGTCATTGATATTGCAACAACAAATGGTACCATCATCTTTACCATTGGTTCTCCAAGCCATGAAAAATAAAATGGGGCCCCAAACCTACATTCCTTCATCCCAATTGACAATTTTACAAGGAATAATAACATAGAACAACTCCCAAACACTCACCACACAACAACCATCTCAAATCAACCCACAACCCACTAATACCATGATCACTCGAAATCCATCTCACATATCCCAACATCAAAACACTTACACATTACAAGCACTAAAAGCTCATGCCCTAGCTTTGCAACAAGCACAATAGGCTTATCAACAAGTGTTGCAACAACAACAAGCTTACCAACAACCATTACAATGGAAACAATCCCAAGCACAAGCCTTGTAACAACAACAAGCCTTAATCATGCAAAAACAACAACAACAATAGCAACAAGCCCAACAACAAGAGTTGCTCGCATACCAACAACAACAAGTGTTGCTAGCATAATAATACACCCAACAACAACACGTGCTTGCGCAACAACAACAATAGGGTTTTTACTATAACACACAACAAAACATCATAAATCCCAATGCACAAGGAGCATATACACTGCCACCACTCTCACCATCACCTACCCAATATCAAACCCTACACACAATATAGCACCTCATCATACCAAAATCCCACTTACACCTCATCCACCATTCCATAGTATACCACATATGCTCCTCCACAAAACCCGCAAGATGATGTGTCATCACAACTCAAGACACTCATGCAACAAATCTAGGACATTCAAATGGGAAAAACCAAGAAATCACATATGCAACAGAACTTGTGTCCTTACCCCTTTGATAGGAACATCACAATGGTACCTTTCCCACTTGGTTTTGAGGCTTCAAAGTTTGATAAATACAAAGGACAGGGAAATCTGGTGGATCAAATCAAATAATTTCATGTAATGTGTATGAAGGTGGCTTAAAATGATTCCTACTTAATGCACCTTTTCCCACACAATTTAGCGGGGCTGACAATTGATTGGTTCTCACAATTGCCTCTAGGAATTCAAAACTTCCAACAGATAATTAATAGGTTCATAGATCATTTCTCCTTTAATCTTGACATGGATGTGAGCTTGGAAGAGCTATATACCCTCAAGAAAAACAAGGGGAATCCTTTGCAAACTTCCTAAAATGGTGGAGGCAGCGAGCTAGCAAGAGAAAATGGCTTATCCCTAAAGAGCAACAAGTCAGAATCATCATTGCTAATGTCGACATGGATTTATTCTTTCAATTAAAAATGCAATGTGTTATAACTTATGATGATCTTATCCCTAGGGCCCTCAACATTGAGAGAGCCCTAATCGCACAAGGGAGCACACAAGTGTATAAAGACAACCGCCCATCCACTAGTTCCAATGACAAGCCCTACTTTTGGGCCAAGAATAATAATGTTGCTAGTGATGGTGTTGTTGATGCAAAGGTGGTATTAACTACTCCTACACAAGTAGTAAACACCCAAACCATGAACACACAAAAACCATCCACACCACCGCCAAACAATCAACCAACAATCAATGCTACAAACACTCAATGTGTGCCACAAAGAACAAACAATGCTCCTAAATGATAAAATTCCCTCACTTAAGGGAACCTATGGAGGATATGTTAAAGAAGTTGATATACTCTAACTATATCACACTCCCAAATTTCTCAAACTATTGAGCGCCACAAGTCAAACCTCCTAGCTATAAAGAAGATCATTTTTGTGAATTTCACCAATACAAAGGTCATAACACACAAAATTGTTTTAGACTCAAACATCTAATACAAGATATTATTGAACAAGGAGACGTTGATGTCGATCAAAAATCTAGGAATGAAAATCTGAAAATTTACACAAACCCTATGCCTAATCATGGAAAAACAAAAGATTCAAGAAAGGCATCAACTTCAAATAATGTAAACCATACCCATTATACCATGGTGGGACATATTTGTTTTATTCGTTCATCACAACACGAGGAATCAGACATGTATCAAGATACTATTTTAAAACAAAGTCCAAACCCATCAATAGTGTCTAGCAATATTTCATACTGTAATGGGATCAAGTATGTATCAGATTACGATCTCTCCCACATATGACTTCATGTTTGGGAATGTTGAAGAAGTTCCAAATGAGCAAGAAATATCCCTTATTGCACCCATACCCACAAACTGTTGCAAAGAGTCTTTTATCGATGATATATCATCCACCCAAGGATCATGTCAAGAAGAGGCTCTTGAGGATAATGAAAGTTACTCTAAATTGAGTCAAGATCAAGAACCCCTATCCCCATAGTTTCACCAAGAGCTGAGGAACATCTTCCAAACCATTTTAAACTCCAAATATGTCCCCAACATCACCCCTAAGATGTTTCTTTCTAATGGAAATATAGATGTTCTTCATCCAAAACAAGAATCTCCCACTCGTGGTATTCCCACACAAGAGCAAGCAACAATTGAGATTCTTGATTCTTATAGTTATTGTGCATCACCAACATCTTTTGAACTAGTATCAATAGATAAAAATGTCATAGAATCAGAGCAAACAATTCATATTCCTAAACAACAAGAACCCGTAGCAATATCACGTGTTCATGACAAGTCATATTTAGTGGCTATGGATTAGAGGATACATTATCAAGGCAAAGGATTAGGTATTGTTAATACCTTCACAACACTGGGGGCAATCTTGTCTAATACAAACATCAACATATGGGGCATGAAGGATCCTTATGGGGAAAATATTGTCAACACTACAACTAGTTGTATCATGAATCGTCATCCACCCATCATCTCATACAAAAATTGGGACCAACGTAAAAAGAAAAATTCTTATCAAAGAAAGGAGAATATCATCAAAGAAATGACGTAGTAAAGAAAAAAGGACAAAACAAATACAAATGGATATCAAAGGATGCAAAAGAAAATAATCCCAATCATACTCCATCAGTCAAAGAAACTATGGGGCAAAGTCCAAAAGGGAAATGTATCCATCAAAAGAATCCTCAAATATAAAAAATAGGCTTCTCAAGCAAGGAACAAAGTATATCCAATGGTTGGTCCTAATTCCATGAAAACCTTTGTTCTGACCCATCATTGCTCATCTTCCCAAGTTTGGAGATTCAAAGGTTCCAAACCATCAACCAATCCATCTCATATTCCTTCATGCATGACACCGTACACTCCATTCATGATATCCAATTCTCGCATTGACCATGTGTTGGCAGCTACTCTTCATCATAAGGATTTTGAATGCACTCTATCATGATGTGTGCACATAGACAAGGTTAATTCTAGTATCCACAAGACAAATCAAAGTTCTTCAAAGTTGCATTCAAGTGCTTGTATCTTAGCAAAGAAACTTCTACAAGTAGGGTATTGTTGGCACATTATAACAGCGGCCTCTACATCAGTACCACTAGGTGGTTCAACATGAGGATAACAAATCAAAAATTTCAAAAAAAATAAAAAATCCAAAAAATAGTAAAAATAAAAATCATCCTCCAGTGAAAACCACTGTGATGGTGCTTTGGGCATGTACTATGATGAAAACCTAGAAAACAGGCGTCATGATTAGAATTGAGCTTCTATATGATCCTTCTCAGACAGAAGAATCTCATCCTTGTCATGATAAATCCAATGTTACCTCCATCCATCCAATCCAGATTTATCCAGATATTCCTGTTCATCTTGATCTTGACAAAGATTCGGCATATACTTCAACTCTACTCATGGAAAACTTTTGAAAACTTCTTTATACCATTTTATCTCATGAAGTCCCATAGCCCAAGTCTAGCATGATAAAACTTTGTTGAACTCTTTTCATATAGTGTATTGCCTATCTTTCCTTTTTCATTAAACTATGAAACATTGCTAGACACTAGGGGCAAGTTATTGCACTCTTGTTTTTAAATAACTCTTGATCCATGTCTTGAATCTCACATCGTGATATCGACATCGTGATCCAAGTATCATTTACCTCATAATCTCTCAAAAATCCCAAAACGTTTGAAAACCTCATCAAAAAATCCAAAAACACTTGCAAAATCCAAAAAATAAAAAAACATCAAAATCTTCTACAACCAAAAATCTAAGAAACATTCAAAAAATTGTGCAGTCAAAATCCAAAACATCTAAAACACATCAAAATCCCTAAATAGGTCAAAACATTGAAAAATCAAAAACATTACATTGTCAAACTATGTTGTCTCTGAGCTTGAACATAGGCAAGGCCATCACTGATGTACCCCCAAGACACCCTATGTCAGTCCTTTAGGAGTCCATCATAATAAGTTGGCAATCCATCAAGTATTAATATCTCATCAATAAATGTTTATTGGTCAAAGTCAGTCAAACTACATGGTCTCTGCATGTATAACATAGGCAAGGCTAATCTTTCATAAGCCCCCGAGGCCCTAGGTCAATCCCTTTTAGGTCTTGGTCAAAACTCAAAAAACACAAAAACATTTAAAAACTTAGAAAACACAAAAATATTTGAAAACTTGAAAACTCAAAACATTGGAAAACATTTGGAAAACCCTAAACAGCCTCACATAATCGAAAATAAAAACATTCACATAAACATTCAAAAAGACCAAAAACAGCCTCAAAACATTGCAAAATACCAAAAACATTGAAATATTCCAAAAAACTCCAAAACCACCCATCCCATTTCACTTGCACCCACGATAAGCTTCCATCAATAATAAATTGATCGTCACACTCACCCTTTGGTAACACAAATGGAAAACAAATACAACAATCAACAAAAGTAGAACCTTTAAACGCAAAAATCAAAATCTTGATCATTATCCAACATGTCAATCAATCCTTATATCAATAGCCTTTCAAACAACCTATCAAATTGCCACCATCCACTAACATGTCCTAGGATGACTCCTTCCTACAATGAGCATTATCTTTGGCAATCATTTTGGATATTTATCCTCAAAACAACACACCTTTTGGCAAGAGATATAGATAACATTGTTGTTTGTTTTGATCTTGTCTTATGATTTATCTTATTGACCCATCCTGAGGACCTCTCAATAATGTCCAAATGATTTAGAGAGAAAGGAATGGGGCATCGATCATTATCTTCTGTTTGTTGTGCTTGTGGGATATTCTTGTAAAATAATCTTGGAGCATACATGCTTAGCTGTGTGTAGGGAGGTCATTTGGAGTATATTTTTGACTATTGTGTATGCTTTGGTTCAAAATATTCTAAACTTCTAAATTACTTTCCAATGAAGTTTCCATATGTCAAGGTGTGAACAAGGATTATCCTATCTATTTGTAGAGTCAAAGTCCATTGCACTAGATACAACACCATCCTTGTTATCAATACCACGATGCATCATGTCTATGTGTTATATCAAAAATAAGGAATGATGAAGTATCCCAATCCTAGTAACGAGCATATCATCAGTCTCATCACCCTATCTAATAAAGTCTTGATGACTCATGGACTTGTTGGACTTCTAAATCAATCTCAAAAGCAATGGTTGATCCATTTCATTCTTCTACTTCTATCCATCTTATTCTTCTTATTCGTTTATCTTTACTAACAGTTCTATCTAGGTATCAAATTTTTGTGATATATATCAAAATATACATGAGACTACCCATGGCCGATGGCTTTCTATACATCATCAAACTTGTCTACATCAAATATCTAAGCTTTCTAGTCCTCTTTTAGTTGAATTGATCCTAAATCTTTGTTGCAATCTCGACCCAAAAATTAAAATTTTCACCCGATCTCTTGAGGGGGTAGGGTACCAGCTTAATTCCTTCCACTGGGGTAACAGTGGGGCATCCAAAAAATAGAAAAAATATTGAATTTTTGATCTGATCAGCAACATTAATCTGAAAAGCATCAGTCTTTGAACCAACATAACAGGTACCTCGCTTCAAAGAGGAGCAAAATGTAGACACTTAAAATGTCTTGAATGATACTACACACTTGAATCTAGTAACTAACATCATTTTGTCCTAAAATTCACCTTCTTTTTGCCTATTTGATTAAATAAGCCTAGTTATTTAATTAAATGTATAATTTTCATCTATTAATCTAATTAATTTAATTAGGTGAATTCATACCCTTTCACATTCACCTCTCATCCTGTTTAATTGAATAATATAAATTATTTAATTTAAACACCCTAAGTCCTTTTATTTAATTGAATAATCCTAATTTATTGAATTAAATGTCATTTGCGTCCCCTTTTCATTAAATTAATTAATTATTTAATGAGCATCCTCATATTCCTCAACTTACACAATTAAAATTTAGTTTTAATTACTAATTACTAATTTTCCTCACCCATCCACTTGCATAGGGAATATTCCAAAGGAATATTCTTCTATTCGGCTCCAAAAATAGAATATTCTTTCCTAACAAATTTTCTAACAACTTTGAAAGTGTGTTTGTTTGAATCATTGTGAACCCTTGATTGTTTCTTTGATCCATCTGATCTTTGATTCTCATCCATTGATGAAAATCCTTGATCCATGTCTTCACCCTTGATTCTATTTTTACCATGTTGATTGACCAAATCGATCTTGACCCTTGATTCTTCATTTTCTCTCCTATAAATACCTCACATTTTGGAGAGAAATGGATCCACTTCCATCAAAGAAAATTTATGTTGCCCATTTGAATACTATCTTTATTCGTACTTGCATCCATTGTCAAGCTTTTTCATCCTTTTCATCCACCCATAGCATCGTTTTATCAATTTTAGCTTAGTTTTCAACAATGGAGTTTGATTGAATGCTCGTATTATCCAAGGGATTGGGAAAGAGTCATTATTCCATATCAATATGACACCACTCCCCCAATGGGATAAGGTTTGGAGTTCTAGATTAGGTTTCTTTTAAGCTTTCATGTTTATTTCATGCTTAGTTAAATTGTTTCTTGGTTTTTTAAATCTTTTGAACATCTCATTGGGATTGTAGCTTAGGGGGATAAATTATGCTTAAATTCATTGGGATTTGGTGTATTTAGCCTATACTATGATTAAAATCATAAAATGTGTATGATGTGAGTGATGCGAATTGCAGATTTGTAGGGTACAAATTTGTGAAGTGTAGTGTGAGCTTTCATGTGTTAGATTACTGAATGCAATGAGCATAAGGTGTCTACAATTCTTCATTAAGACTGTGAAGGTGTTGGTGATGTTGTGGTGGATTTTTTTGTATGCATTGAGATGGGTTTCTCATTGTAACATTCTTCTCTATCTTCTTTTCTATTTTGGTAGTGAGCCTTTCTTTCTTCTAGGCAATGAGCCCTTTGTAATCGGTGTCACACCCCATTGTGTGTATACCTATTTACTATTACTATGATAGGGTAATTATTGCATTTGCAAATGTATTTGAAATTCTAATTGGCAATAAATGTGTTTGCACCTTCTATCAATGAATTATGAATGTTCATGTTTATTTCATTTAATGACTATGATGAAATGCATATATGGAATGAATGGTTATTGAGTTAATATTCTAACTATGAAAAGGATAATGCAAATGTTTATATTGATGAAAAACTGACTACCATGAAAATGTGATGAGTTGGATGCAGGTTTAGAATCAATCCTCTGGAAGGGAGGGGAAGTATCACTCAGGAGAAGGGCTTGGTGAAGTAATTAGTAATGAAACCTTATTGAGCTTATACACACACTCACTAGTAGAATAGTCGATTCAAGTCATTGCGTTTGGGAATTGGTAAGTTATCCTTTAGCATGATGTGTTTGCAATAGAAAAAGGAATTTTATTTTTGTTAGGAGCATTATTGATTTATGGTTAGTGCTTAATGCTTGAGAGTACTTATTTATATTGCTATGCTTGATTGATAAAGTGTATAGACAATTGAATGTATATATATATACACATATACATGTCAATGGTGATCCATATGCATGGAAGAATGAATGCATGAGAGTGTGTAGGTAGATGTGCCTATGTGCACTTATGAACAGATTGCTTATGAGTATGGGAATATCAAAAGGACAATATGATATGTGTGTACATATATATATGACATATGTATATATATCTACAAACAAGATAGTATGTGTGTGTGTGTATGTATATATATATACATATACATATACATATACATATACATCATATATATGTATCGATGTATACGTATGTAAAGGAAAAGGGAAATTCCATACGGATGTGTCAACATATGTATGCATACACATACATGCACATATATATATATATATACAAATGATATGATATATGAATGTTAACTTCATCTTATTCATTTGAATATCAAATTTATATATATTTAGTTGTCGTGGAATATATATAAATGAATACACACACACACACACACACACATACATATACATATATATATATATATATATAACATTACTTATGGCTATATCGATATATGTGTGTGTGTGTTTATAGAAAGTGATTAAGGCTAATTTGTATATATATTATGCAAAGTAATTGAAGGCTAACTTATTCATATATTTTGAAATGTATTGGAGGCCGATTTATACAAGAATAAATGATGATACATAAATTTTATGCTTTGGTCGATATATGGAAAATGTGGCACACTATATCATAGCACCCAAGCAAATGTAAAGGCGTGAATATCATTTCAGACTTAATGATAATAAGACACGTGAAACTTTAGACTATTGTATAAGCTGATAAGCTAAGAAATAGTGCAACGTATACCTAGTGTGCCAAGTCAAAATGTTGATATAAATGCAAGGGGTCGATTCATATCACATGTTGACTATTTAGCTTTGACTGAGTCAACTTTTAATGTGCTGCAATTTGTGTGAGACCATTTCCAAATGTTAAATTGTGGCCTTGTAAATAGGGATAAGATGTAAACTTGGTGCCATAATATGAAATGGATGAGTGTTGTAGAATTCTATTATGCCTGGAACTGAATAGTTATGTTTTAGCATGTGCCTTATTTAATATGTCAAACTGCTATACCAATAATTGAATCCATTTGCTATGATGAAACAATGACTATCCTTATGTTAATACGCCACCTTTCTTCATATAATTTGAGTTGATTTGAAAGAATTGAGAAGTGGTAAGCTTTGAACCTTATTTGTAGCCTTATAGAGCCGATTCTTGTGTATAAATATGGGTCAATCATACCCATTATCCACACTTTTTCATATGCAACATTACGTTGCCGTTCTATTGTAGTTTTCAATTGAGTGATTATTATTTTGCTGAGAGTCTTTGGTGAGTGAGTTTTAGTGAGATTAAGTGAAGGAGACTTGTTTTCTAAGTTGTTAGAAAGAGAAGGCCAAGGTAAGAATCTCTATAGTCAATTGGAATAAGCGTTTGATAGGCATAGGATCCTATCTTATTCTATTTTATCTTCAAAACTGAAAGATTACTTTCTTGATTGCATGTTGTTGATTTGCATTAGATTGCTTATAATAGAGGAAAGTCTATTTTCTTATATTAGAGAAAAGTATATTTGCTTATAAAATAGGAAAGATTGTGATTGATGTATTTTCTATATAAGTGCTTGTATTTACTCCCTATTAAGGAGAGTTTGTTGACGTAATTAGTATTATACACTAGGAATGATGAATTTAGAATAACTAATTAAGATATGGTTATATGGACTTGGATAGCTTATGAGTTAAATCCTAGGGTTACGTTATCCATTGAAGGGAGGGTAGCTTGTAATTTTGCTTATGTTAATTTGGTAGAGATGTTATCTAGATTTGGAAAATAGAATAGGTCAAACCAAGGTTAGGATTACCTATTGAAGGTTTACCTATGCATAGATATAATGGTCTAAAGTAGAATGAGCTAGGGTAGTGAATGTGAAGAGGATGACTGTCACTCGAAGTACTGAGTGAGAATACTTTGGCCAAAGTAGTGTGTTTTCCTTTGGTTCCACTATCAATTCACCGTGTTCCATGTATGCATGCTAGATCAGGATTGTAAGGTCTACAAGTTCTAGTTATGTAGGACACATCACTAAGCTCACTAAGGTTAATGTTACGAGGTTTCTTCACCAATCTCTTTGTCGAAAGGTAGGGCCATCTATCCATTGATAGATGTGCGGGGGACCACATATGAGTTCGTGGTTGGCAGAAAAGCACTTGAGTGATGCTTCTCCTCCACAGCTGGTGATCAAGTTCTATAGAAGATTCTTGGACCATCTATATCTATTGCTTTGAAGCTCAGTTGAGTTATGTATGTAATTATCTACAATCTTGGAGTATTATATTTTGATGATTATTATATTGGAAATAAAATCAAAAATTGATTATTATTATGACATCTATATTCATTTGTTCTCTTTCTTGAAATGAAAAATTTTATTGCAATAGTTTGGAAACATAGCTTATTTACTTAAAAGTGAAAACTTAGGAAATTTACTTGTGAGAACACTTGACATGTTACAATCGGTGTTGATATTACTTTATATTGTGAGCTAATCCTCACCATGGTTTTTCCCTTCGTGGGGTTTCCACATAAATTTGGTGTTTCATTGTGCATGGTGCTACTTTAATTCTATTTCTTTTATCTGCCTTCATGATAAACCATTCAAACATATTAAGGGTTAATTGATTTGATGTGGATCTAAATGTTTATGAGGTTTTTAAAGTTTTAAGGCACAACTAATTCATCCCCCCTTTTAGTTGTCTTGTGCATTCAACAATCTGTATATGTACTAATTTTAAATATATAAACAAGGCTTTTCCTAAAGATGATTTTTCCCTACCCAACATAGGCATGATTGTAGATTTAATAGCTAGAAATCAAATTTTATCCTTAATGCATGAATTTTCATACTATAATCAAATTTGTATCTCCCCTAAAGATCAACTTAAAATAAATTTCACTTGTCCTTTGGGTACATTTTGTTGGAATGTTATGCCTTTTGGATTTAAGATTGTTGAAGCTACATATCAAAGAGTAATGACAACAATATTTCATGACCTTTTTCATAGTATCATGGAAAATTATGTAGATGATTTATTGGAAAATTCTATCAAAAGATAAGGTCATCTAGCCATACTTGAGGTAATCTTTGATAGATTGGGATAATATCAAGTGAGATTAAACCCCAAAAAGTGTGTTTTTGGTGTAAATTTTGGGAAATTTCTTAGATATATTGTTTATAGTAAAGGCATTGAAATGGATCCAACCAAAGTAAAAAAATAGTTGATATGCCTCCTCCAACTAATTTAAAACAACTACGTAGTCTTCAAGGTAAACTTCAAGAATTTAGATAATTTATAGCCCAAATAGCAGACAAGTGTCAACCTTTCACACATCCTTCACACAAAAATGTCACACTCAAATGGGATGACAAGTGTCAACTTAAGCCTTCCAAAAATTGAAATATTATATAACTTCACCACCAATTTTGGTGCCACCCATTCAAGGGAAACCCTTGCTATTATATATCTCTTCCACCTTAGTTGTTGTAGGGGCTCTTCTTGCACAACACAATGATAATGGAAAATAAAAATCTATCTATTATATTAGATATACCTTGGTAGGATATGAGATTAATTATACTCCAATAGAGAGGACATGTTTAGTTGTTGTTTTTACATTAAAAAAAATGAGTCACTACATGCCTAATCATCAAACAAAGCTCATCTCTAAGGTTGTTCCTTTAAAGTACATTTTATCTAAAGCTACTCTAACTAATCATATGAAAAAGTGGGTCATGATCCTAAGTGAATTTGATAATGAATGTGGATCACAAGGCTATGAAAGGATATAAGTTAGAGAATAGTAAAGGTGTTTGTTGGTATAGGTCTACGTTGTGGTCACCAATATAAACCTAATTGATTAAGTTGACCTAGAGCAGGCAAAAATGATATTATAAGTTTGAACCATACATTTTGTTGTCACATCCTTTTTTTTACCTTAAAACACATAAAATTCAACACCATAATAAATCCACAACAAGCATTCAAATATAAAGCTAAATATTTTGTCTTTCTCATTTTTCTTTTAAAAATAATAAGCAATGAATAACATAAGTGTCTTGTCTAATACCAATTCTCAATTAACATTGATAGACATTTTATAATCACATCTATGTATTTAAAAGCACATGTTGAAATCTAGCTAGAAAAAAATAAATCATATTGTTATCATCACTTTAATAGGAAAAATCCATCTACATAACTTTTAGGCATTAGTAAAATCGTAGCCATTCACAATTCTTTTAATCCACTTTTGCCTCAATGAAATCGTAGTTGCATGCAACCATTTATTGAGCAATGTAGAATCATTTGACAATCACATAAATATACCAACATGAACCAACTAGTAGCTTACAAGGAAGGAACTTGCTACATGGGAAAGATGGGTATCTTCAAAAGTGAATTGCCAAACTCTGCTCTTCTTTCAGAACACCTCATTCAACCATTATGACAGTTAGAGCAGGTAATAGTAGGGCATATGCTAAAACTTCTAATTTTTTCCCTATAATTTACTAACCCTTACCATACAAGTTGATTACAAAGGTGGATTTCTTTCATAATTTTGAGAATTTTTTTTAATTATTTTACCCTATTGTGTGGGCTTTGGTGGTGGACTGACACAAAAAGTTTAAGCAGCTCAAGCATTGATGATTTGGGTATTCTTGTGCAATTTCAATAACTCAAGGAAAGTTTCAAATTATTTTATTTATATAGATGAAAAATGAAGACATTGGGTACTAATGGTTGTGGACAAAGTCCTTTTGGGAGGGAGATTTCAAATTGGTGGAATATTCCAAGGATATTCCACTTTTGAATGAAAATAGAAGAATTTATTAATCAAATAAATTGATTTTCATGTTCAAGTTGCAAAAGCTAGAGAAAAGACGATTAGTGTTAGGAGTTAATCAAGATTTAATTAACTTAGATGGAGGTTAGTTTGGTTTGACATTTGATTTAGATTTTTAGATATATTTAAATCAAAATGAGAGGAATTTGAGATATTAGTAATTTAACTAAATAAATTTGATTTATTCAATTAAATGAAGAACATTAGATTTAATCAAATAAAGTTGATTTATTTAATTAAAAGAGATGAATTTAGGATTTAATTAAACAAAGTTGATTTATTTAATTAAAGAGGGAACATGATGATTTAATTAAATAAATATTGGTTTATTTAACTAAAGGAAGAACATTGGGAGTTAATGATGAAATAATCTGATAAATTTTATTATTTGACTATAGAGGAAATTTGATGAAATTAATTAATTAAATAAAGATTATTTAATTAATTAGTGTAAAGAGATGATTAAGGAAGAATTGGTGTTAGTAAGTCAGAATCAAGTGCACGATATCAATTAGGATAATTTTTGTGTCTACATTTTGCCCCTCTTTGAAGCAATGTGCCTACTGCATTGGTTCAAAGAATAACCTTCTTGAGATAAAAATTCAAAAAAGAATTTTTTTTTTCAGATGCCCCACTGTTTCCCTAGTGAGAAGAATTACGCTAGTATACTACCCCCTTGAGAGATCAGACAAAAATTTGGATTTTTGGATAATTTCTCAAAAAGAGAGGACAAGCTACCTGATGGGTCCAAAAAGGCTCCAAGATTCTCAAAACACGAAAAAAGGATGCAAAACGAGCTTCGGTTGGGAAAAAATGGTGTCGGGGGCACAAAACCCTAGTTTGACAACTAAAACGGGGCCAAAAACTCTAATTTTCATGCTTAAATAGCCTTGGAGGGGTCACTTTCAATTCATTTTTGCATTCACACCTCCAGATTTCCAGCCTTTTGAGCTCTAACCCTCCTATAGAATGGTGCAAAGAGTGCTTCCCTGACACATTTCCGAGCAAGTCTGAGTGTACCTGAGACCTCTAGGCGCAAGACCACCAGTATGTGACCCTAACTCGACCTTGAATTTCAATTTTTTAGCACATTTATTACCTTTTGAAAAGTTAAAACCCTCAGCGTCACTATATAGCGATGCTAAATGTGCGAAATTGGTGACGCTAGGGCTCAAACAACGTCGCTTCTATTTATTGCGACGCCACATCACAATTTGGTCTCAGTGGTCCAAACTCCAAATGGCAATGTCACACTTTGGTTTGCTCTGTCAAAGGTTCCAATGTTGCACTTTGGTTTTCTCTATCAAAGGTTCGAACGTCACTATTTGGAGTTTTCAAAGAGCGACGCCTTTGCAAATAGCGACGCATTTGTTGTTTCAGTGTCAAAAACTTCAAACGAGATTAGGTCTTTTTACACAATTTGATGTTGTGGCTTCATGGGTGTAGGAGGATAGAGAGCCTGTGCATTCACGCAAGCATCGACCCTCAGTGCTACATAGATTGGTCAATTTGCAAGAGTTATTGTAGGAGCACCTTGGCGCGACGACCTCTAGTACGTTGCTTATGCGCCTGTTGTCTGGATCCACCTGGTGATGATGACCGCATTGGTAGAGAGGTGGCATAGTGAGACCTCATCGTTTCATCTTCCCATTGATGAGGCGACCATCACTTTGGAGGATGTATGGCGGATCCTTCGATTGTCGATACATGGTGATCGAGTTATATATGGCATTGATGTCAGAACCGATGCATGCTACGAGATTATGGAGACAGATGAGATCGTATTTACTGAGGGTCAAATTGATCTTGAGTACTATAGAGGTCGAGTGTCAACTTTCCAACTGGTTGTGGAGGTGATCATTTGTGGATTAGTAGCTCCAGATCAGCAAGATCGATATTTCAATCTAAGATGGGGTGTGGCTTGGGAGCAGATGTTATACAAGATGACTTTGTTTGCTTGGGGACCAGTGATGTTGGCCTCATTATATCATGATTTGCATGAGTTTACCTACTGTGACAGTCGAGTGATTGGTACTGACGTTACACTTTTGCACATCTGGGCCTGGGAGCACATTGTAGTGCTCTGACCGATGGTCATAGTGGTTGATGTAGAGCCCAATGATCCAGTTGTTTGGAGGTACCAAGGCAGAATTAATCTGAGACACATATGACAGGTAGGTCTTCCTCACTAGCACAGGGTCCTAGATGAGATGACAGTGTTTACCTGGAGGCCTTGGTTATAGATGTCAGCCTGGTATGATGACATATAGCAGTTATTTTATGCTAGATAGGATCGATTGATGCAAGGGCATGAGCATACAATTATTGAGTGCTACCTACCAAACATAGTAGCTCAATAGTTCAGGGATATTCAGGATCATCCCAACAATCAGTGCATGGCCATCTTTGCTTGGTCGACCAGAGAGACTACCTGGGGACAAATGATCCCAGCATCTGATGCGGTAGATTGTTTCAGACAATTGGCGGCTAGGCCATGGGCCTACAAACAAGGACAAGCAGATCCAAGAACTACACATGCCTATGACAATTAGTTCAGAACTCCAATTTGATTGATAGTTTCATGGGTAACACTTCCACGACGGAGACCCCAAGGTAGGATAGCAAGACGGGCACAGGAAGGACAGGTTCCCAAAGCACCTGGGGGTAGTGGGCAGCCTCCCCACTAGCCATATTAATAGAGGGATGAGTAGAGAGACCATCTGAGGGATGCCCATCAGGATCAGCCAAGGGATGGCCACTAGGATCAGTCGAGGGATGGCCATCAGGATCAGCCACCGCAGCCAGACCCACGAGATGCCTAGATTTAGTAGTTACAAGGGAAGATTCAAGGGTTGTAGGCTTAGCTACAAGCTCTTACAGTAGAGAGGGACCAGGCTAGACAGCAGGTCTAGGCCCTGACTACATAGCAAGATCATGAGAGATAGCAACGATAGATGACAGAGTTGCAGCTAGCCTAGGAGATTGGCAGGAGACAACATCTAAAGACCATAGTTGCCTCAGCTCAGGGGAGGACAATTCCTGCATGGATGTACCACGATGTTGTGAGAGAGGTAGAGTACTATAGGTTGCATTATCGGTAGGTAGTGCCTCCGACGGCTCGAGTGTCAGACTACTCTCAGCAAACAGGTTATAGGCAGCCAAAGGAGAGGTAGGCTGGTGAGGGGAGCAGCCATCAGGGATAGCTACCACATGCAATTTTGATCATAGCATTTGATAATTTTTTAGACTCGTAGGCTCCATTTTTTATAGCCCTATGGGAATTTGTACACTGATTGATATACACACTTGATTTTGATTTTGTACCATGATAGTGATGATTTTTTATATATATATGATATGATTGATTTATTCATGATGCAATGTGTCTATTATTTATGCTTCATGGATGGATGTATGCAATATGATTTTATATGATGGCATATACTTTACGTGATGGATGATTATGCAGTTGTTTTATGGATGTTATGGATGCATTTCTTTTTGTATTATCTCTATGCACTTTTGTGATGATGATGTTTGATGTATGGATGCAAATGTTTCTAAAATGCTTAGACTAATAGATCTATATTATGCCCTAAATGATTATGTGATGATGCGATGATTATGAGGTGTTATGATATGCTCCTTTTCTTTTTCAGTATCTTTTTCATGTATAATATGATAATGCATGTATGGATGATATGACGATGCCTATATGATTATGCAATGGATGCAAATGTATGGTTTATGAGATGCTTAGAATAACCAATCTATATTATGCAATGATGAGAATGTAATGCATGTGAGATGATCAATGTTTCCTATTATGCATGATTTGAATGATATATAGTATGCTATCAGTTTGTGGATGCATAATGGATGCATTAGTGATGTTGATTAACTATCATGGTACCATGTTAGCGCGGAGAGAAGAAAGAAGAAATGGGATGAAGACAAGAGGATCCAAGAAGTCCATGATTTGACAAGACTTTTTTGGAGATGATGATGAGAGATGGATGATGTTTCGCTTATCAGGAATTGAGATTTTAAAAGGGCTTACTTACCTTATGTTTGATAACACACATAGATATGATGCACCAAGGTATAAAGAACCAAGATGGCATTGCACCTAGTGTGATGGACTTTGACTCGACAATCAGATAGGAGTACTCTTGTTCACACCTGGCATACAAAATCCTATTTAGAACACAATTCAGATATTTCAAACATCTCTGACCAAAACATAGAAAGGAAAGCCTTCCTATGTGATCAACAAGACACCTAAAACACCCTCCCTACAAACCAAACAAAGCACACATGACCAAAGTTATATTACAAGGATATCCAACAAGCACAGTAGACAAAAGATAATGATTGTTTCCCCATTCCTTTCTCTCTAAATTTTTTTGTTTGGACATCATCGAGGGGTCATTGGAATGAGCGCAATAAGATAAATCAATAAGATCAAGATCAAGTAAACAAACAAGCTAATGTTCTTCATACTGCTAGCCAAGACTAAACTACGATGATGCCTAATGTTGATGTCCATTATAGGAAGGATGCATCCTAGGACATGATGTTATTAGATGATTTGGGACAAACTAGATGATGGGCTATTAGTACCAAGAGTTGACCAACTTGTTTACCTACTGACCTAGACTTGAGACCTTGACGCTTGAGTTTTCACTTTTAATTTTCTAGACTTGTTTCTGACTATTTTACCAAAGGTTGAGGGTGATGATTGATTTATTATGAGTGGATGTTTATTGTGGGTGAAAGCGAGATGAGATGGATGGGTTTTTTTTTCAAATATTTGGATGTATTTTATGTTTTTGAAATGTTTTGAGGTTGTTTTTGGTATTTTCAAGATGTTTTGTGAATGTTTTGATTTTCAAATTTTCCAATGTTTTTGGTGTTTTCTGAGATTTTGACCAAAGACCTAACCTAAAGACCTATCCTAGGGGCCTCGAGGTTGATAAAATATTATCCTTTCCTACATTATACATGTAAAGACCATGTAGTTTGACTGACACAAACTCATTTATTGATGCGATATGAACGAATGGATTGCCAGTTTATTATGATGGACTCCTAAATGACTGACCTAAGTGTCTCGAGGGATGATCAAAGATCAACCTTGCCTACATTCAGAGCTCAAAGACCCATAGTTCGACAAGACGACTCTATTTTTGAATTTTTGACCTATTTTTGGATTTTTGACATGTTTTGAATGTTTTTGGGTTTTCTAATTTTCTAATGTTTTTGGATTTTTTGGTTTTTCGAATGTTTTTGGATTTTTTGATTTTATGATGTTTTTGGATTTTCTATTTTTAAGGAAGACTACAAGAATATACACGAATCCAATATAATGTAGGACATGCCCCCAATGTGATACAATAGACTACTCTGATATAGGCAAGACAAACTGACCTTAAGAATGGGTCGAGTAGTTCTAGGAGGGAACATGATACAAACACAAGATCAAGCCATGATGCAGACACAGATGGGTGATGGAAGGATGCGATGGAATGCAATGGATGAATTATGTAGAACAATTCGTAGAGATCATAATGGATGGAGAGTGCTTATTTACACAAGGTTCCTATTTGCCAAGTTTTCACCAAGGTACTTGCCCAAAGCACCACTGAAGTGGTTTTCACTAGAGGACGATTTTTTTCTTTACTGTTTTAAATCATTTTTCCAATTTTTTGGATTTTTTATATTTTTTTATTTTTTTGTATTTTTGGCTACATACCCTGAAAGATTAGGCATAAAACTTTTTGAGATGGGAGCTATTCATGGGCTCCTGTAGAGGTTCCCCTTAGGGAATTAATAGTTGATATGCCCTTGACTTGTAGCTTGTCATGACAATGAAGGGTCCCAACCAATTGTGTTCAAACTTCCCTTTGCTATCTAGATTTTGTACATTTTTCTAATTCTTCTTCAGTACAATTTCCTTGACTTGCAAGGTCTGAATCCTGATCTTCTTGTTGTAGCTTTGCTTGAGACGGTTTTGGTACACCTGTAGATGATTTAAGGCATCCATGAGCTGCTCATCTAGTAATTCCAGCTTGTTCAACTATGAGACCCGATATTCTTCATCTGTGATGAGATTCTGCAATGATATTCTCAAGGATGGGAGCTCGATCTCAGTGGACAGAATGGATTCTAATCTATAGACCAGGGAGAATTGGGTTGCACCTATTGGTGTGTGGATACTCATTTGGTAATCCCATAGGGTGAGATTCAACTGTAGGTGCCAATCACGACCAACTTCATTGATCATTTTCTTTAGGATTTTCAAGATGGTTTTATTTGTAGCCTCAGCTTGATCATTTCCTTGGGGGTAGTATGGAGTAGAAAAGTGATGTTGGATATTGAACTTTTGGCATAACTCTCAAACATCTTGGTTTTTGAAAGGTGTCCCATTATTTGAGATAATGGCTTAAGGGACACTGTAGTGGAAAAATAGGTAATTCAGGATGAACTTGGATATCTACTTTCCTATGATGTAGGTCATAGGAATGGCCTCTACCCACTTTGTGAAATACTCTGTGGCGGTGATGATGAACTTATGTCCACTGGATGAGGTGGGGGTGATTTTACCAATGAGGTCAAGCCCCCCCCTATGAAAAGGGCCAAGGTATAATGATCGGGTGGAGCTCTTGAGCTGGTGCATGGATGAGATCCCCATGTTGTGGACATTGTAGGTATTTCTTGACATATTCATGAGCTTCTCTTTCCATTGCAGGCTAGTAGTACCCAATCCTCAACAGTTTCTTAGCCAAGTTCATACCACTCGAATGTGAACCACAAATGCCATTATGTACCTTGGTTAAAACAGTCAACGCCTCCTCAGCGTTTAGGCATTGTAACAGGGTTCCCTCAATACTCCTATGGTATAGGGTGTCTCCTAAGATAACAAAGCAGGAGTACTTTTTTAAAAAAGGTTCTTTTTAGGTTTGGGGTGATATCGGTAGGGAGGACTCCTATTCTCAAGTATGTGTATATGTCATGATACCAAGGATCACGGGGACCAACGATTTTGCACACAAATTCAAACTCTGGTACCTTGAATGCTAGTAGAGATGTTCTACAAGGAATTCATGCTTAGGGACGTTGCGTGGGATATCTAATAGTGGTCCAATTGTTGCCATGGAATCTGTTACTTTGTTGTTTTCCCTTGGTATTTGTTCAAATGTGATGTCAATGAAGAACTCTTTGAGGCTTTCTACCAGTTTCTTGTATGGAGTCAACTTGTTGTCCTTTGTTTGGTACTCATCATTTACCTAATTGATGATTAGTTGTAAATCTCCATAGACCTTTAGTGCCATGATTTGCCACCACACTGCTATTTTGAGTCCTATGATAAGAGCCTCATATTCTACAATGTTGTTTGTGCAAGGGAATGACAACTTATATGACCTTGGTATGCAGTCTACCTATGGCGTGATGAAAGACTCCAGCTCCTGACCCATGTTGTGTGTAGGATCCATCAAAATACACTTTCCAGTGATATGTTATGCTTAGGTTAAAGATTGACTCATCAAGGAACTCTGATATCAATGGGTTTTCTGAATATATTGGAGCCTCTGCTAGTTGATCTGCAATCACCTATCCCTTAATAGCCTTTTGTTCCACATATTCAATGTCATACTCTGATAGGATCATAACCCACTTAGCCATCCATCCTTTAAGTGTTGCTGTAGAAAGTAAGTATTTGAGTGAGTCAATCTTGGCAATGAGTTTTATTTGATGGGCTAACATGTAGTGCCTGAATTTTTGTGAGGCAAACACTACTGCTAAGCAAGCCTTTTCGATGAATGTATAGTTCAACTCATGCCCTACCATGGTTTGGCTAATGTAGTAAATAACTATCTCCTTCCCATCTTCATCATGTTGAGCTAAGAGAGCACCAAGGGTTGTTGTTGTTGCTGATATGTACAAGATCAATGGCTTGTTTGGAATCGGTGGCATAAGGACTAGTGGTGTGAGCAAGTACCTCATGATCTTGTTGAATGCTTGATCACATTTCTCATCCCATTTGTATGCTACCCCCTTATGGAGTAGATGAGAATATGGGATCACCTTATTTTCTAATTGCGCTATAAACCAGCGGATGGATTGGAGTCTCCCTTGTAAGCCTCTTAGTTGCTTCAATGTTCTTAGTGCCTCCATTTCAAGAATTGCTTTAACCTTGGCAAGATTTATCTCAATTCCTCTCATAGACACGATATACCTTAGCAATTTCCCTGATTATACACCAAAGACACACTTCTTTGGATTGAGCCTAACCTTGTACTCCTCTAGTCTGTCGAAGATGGAGCTTAATGCTACTATGTGATCCTGTCACTTTCTGGATTTGGCCATTATGTCATCTACATATTCTTCCATAGTCTTGTGAATCATTTCATGGAATATTAGTGTCATATCTCTTTGTTAGGTTGATCCGGTGTTCTTTAAACCAAATGGCATCATGTTCCAACAATAGGTCCCCCATGGACAAGTGAAAGTCATCTTGTGTTGGTCCTCTTTAGCTATCATGATCTAATTCTACCCTAAGAATTCGTCCATTAGTGATAGAATTTCATGTCCTGTTGTCATATCCATGATCATGTTAATGTTTGGAAGTGGGAAGTCATCCTTGGGACATGCCTTGTTTAGATCTTTGAAGTCCGTATAGATGTGAATTCCCCCAGTGGGCTTTGAAATAGGTACAAGATTTGATACCCATTCTGGATAATCAATTGGTTGTATGAATCCAGCATCAAGGAGCTTTTGTAATTCCAATTTGACCAATAATGCTATTTGGGGATGCATTTTCCTCATCTTTTGTCTCACTGGCTTTGCTTCTAGATAAACAACTAGATGGTGAACCATAATTTCCAAATCAAGACCAGGCATATCTTCATAGGTCCATGCAAAGTTTACTTTCCTTTCCCTTAGAAATGGAGCTAGGAGTTCTTGTTCTTTTGTCAACAATAATTCTGCATAAAAGGTTATGTGCGGTGTTTCATCTATTCCTAGGTTGACTGAATTGCACTTCTTTGCTAAAACTATTGACTTCTCCTAATGTATAGCACTAAGAGGAAGATTGAATCCCTCATCCTTCGGTGCCTCAGAGAGGTTTTCACCATTGGATGTGTCCTTTGTTTTTACTTTTTCTGGTTCAGAAAGTGTCACAACGTGGTTTTCTCTCAAAGACCTAGAGACTATTCTTAAATTTTCCCTTTTATGACTGAGGGATTCAATTGTTTCCCCATAGTAGGCATGTGTGTCCAGCTCGATGTCAAATCCTACTTTGTGATCCCGATATGGTATAGTATCCCGCAATCCCATGAATTTTGAGAGTGCCTCATCATTTTCGAACGTGTCCAAATTTGGTGGTCCTCATTGATCATAGTCGATGAGTTGGGGATAGACTAATTTTAGCTCATTAGTTTGGTTGTTTGACTCAAAAGACATAGTGGAGATCATACACAAGGTAGAGTCCTCAAATAGGATAGGTAAGTTAGTGAGGGGATCTTAGTGACACACATTAGTTATATCAAAGGTAACCCTGTGGATACTAGTAACTGAAGAGGAGTTTTGACTTTTTTAACTGAGTTAGCCCTGTCAAGTATGGTTACCTTTGGAGGGGTACATCCAAGGCCAAGATTTATTAAACGCTTCTCAGTAACAATGGGTTCTAAGAGGTCATTATAATTTTTCCCAAGTTTCTTGTTCCTGTTGTAGCCCATGCCAAGCATCATCTACAATCCTTCATTGTCATCATCCATGGGAAGATCAAGTGTAGGCCTATTATCTTAGTATAGCAGCCTTGATGGGTCTTGTTCATCTACCACTTCCCGACTTAGGTTCCCCCAACACCTAAATTTGGAGGGGTATGCTTTGAAAGTTTTGGATGAGGTGTTATTTAGATGTAATTGCCCATGAGACCTAGGACATTGTGGTAACTCTCCTATCACAAAAGCATTCTTCTTCATTTTGTAGTCCCCACACCCATTGTCTTGGATAATGAATTTGATATCGGAAATGTCAGGAATGGTGGGTGTCTTTGTCTTAGAAGTGGAGGCTAAGGTAGATGGGTCTACATATGGAGTTGTAGGGCCTTCATCATTCTTTGGAACTTAGGGGATTTTGTAGTACTTAGATTCTAGATTCTTAAAATAGTAAAATGGATGGTGACCTCCTTTCCTTGATAAGGAAACTTGACACATTGATGAAAGGTGGATGCCACAACTTGCATCCCATGGATCCATGGGTGCCCCAGGAGGATATTGTAAGGTAATTCAAGGTCAAGAACTTGACATGTAGTTTCCATAATAGTTGGCCTACTTGAATAGGGAGTTGAATAGTGCCTTGAGAAACTCTTTCCTGATCATCATATGCCCTGATTGTTATACCTTTTCCCTTTTCAATGACATCCTCAAAAAATCCCAGACTTTTTATCAGCTTGAGGGTACAAATGTTTAGACCTGCACCTGCATCCACCAAGACTCTTTTAAATTTATTTTTATGGACGAATAATTTGAGATGGAGTGTACGATTATGAGATGGTTGGGTTGGGAGATCTTGATCAGAAAATGTTAGGAGATGTGGCGTGGTGATGTGTCTAAACATAGCTTGGAACTGGTCTACATTGAGATTTGTTGGGATGGTGGATGTGGCCAATGCTTCTTCTAGGATTTTCCTATGTGCAGGTGATATTTTGAATAACTCCATGATGGAGATCTAAGTGGGGGTTCTTTTTAGCTGGTCCAAGACATTGTAACCATTGGGAGTGGATTTTGGATTTGAGGTGGATGCCCTAGGTGGCTATGATGGCCCAACAATGGTAACTTTGCTACCATGTGTGGTGACTCCACAATTGGCTTTGGCTCCCTTAATAGTGACAACAGTGACCCATTCATCTAAAGATGCAATGGCATTGTCATAAACATGGTTTACACTTTTATACTTACCCTTGCCATTGCCATTGTTTCTCTTATTGTGATTTGGCATCAGATTCGTGTATATCTTTAGGTCCTAATTTCCTGCCGGTTGTTCAACATTTATGATTTTGTCATCAATAAGGTCTTGGATCAGATTTTTCAATCTCATGCAATTGGCCATTGTGTGCCCCTTGATTTTATGAAAATCGTAAAGGTGGTTTTCATTATACCATGGTGGTTTCACTTGGCATTATTGATAATTCTCATAAACAGGGATTGTAATGAGATTCTCTTGCACCAGTTTTTCCATAACATATTTAATTGACTCCCCATGGGGTGTGTATTTCCACTTGGGGGAATATTTGTTCCATGGGGGTGGTCCCCCTTGATTATTCAGATTATTGACCCCTTGGTTGTTTGGTTGTTGTGTTACAGTGTTGGTTTTCCTATTGCCTTGATTATTGGTTTGTGGTTGTTGATATGTTTGCATGTTTTTCCTTGGAGCACTTATCACAACTTTGGCATCAATGACACCATCGTTAGTGACATTCTTGTTTTTTGCCCATGTGTGAGGTTTTTCATTGTAGCTGGTGGATGGGTGATTATCTTGATAAGTAGATGTTCCCCTTGTGTGATAAGGGCTCTTTCGATGTTGAGTGCCTTGGGGATCAACTAGTCATATGTGGTGATGCATTATATTTTTAGATGGAAGGACAAGGTTCCTTCGAGATTAGTGATGATGGTGCATATTTGTTGTTCCTCTGGCATGGCCCATTTTCTTTTGTTGGCCTTGGATCTCCATCATTGTAAGAAGGAAGCAAATGTCTCCCCCTTGGATTGTTTTAAGGCAGATAGTTCTTCTAAACTCACATCCATGCCTATGTTGAATAAATAGTTTTGTATGAGTGCGTCCACAATTTCTTGGAAATTTTTTATTCTAGGGGGGAGACGAGAGAACCATTCCATTGTGGGTCCAGCCAAAATCTGAGGGAACAATCGCACCGGGTAAGAATCGTTGTATGCAACTTCCATACAATGTACCTAGAATTCCTTGATGTGATCTTTAGGGTTTCCCGTCCCATGATATTTGTCAAATTTAGGGATTTCAAATCCTTGTGGGAATGGTTTCATCGCAATGCTCATGTCAAACAGCTAAGGGTAAAAATTCTTTGGTGTTTTTGTTGTTTGCCCTGATTGGAGGTCTAGCACTTGTTGTGAAAGAATTTTTTTTTGTGCAAACATATCATCTTGAGGATCATGAGGTGGGATGAAAGTGTTTTGAGGTGGTGTGATTATTGGAGTGATGGGTGGATTGCTTTGTGTGTTTGTGGGAGGTGGTTGCAAGTTCTGTTGCGCCAACAATGCTTGTTGGTAGACTTGTAATTGTTGTTGTGCCAAAAATGCTTGTTGTTGGTCTTGTTGTTGTTGTGCCAACAATGCTTGTTGTTGGGATAGTAGTTGAGTTGCTTCTTGTCACTCTTGATATTGTTACAATGCTTGCTGGTAAGCTTGTTGTTGAGCTACTTGTTGTTGTGCTAGGTATTGTGCTTAGTCTTGCACTTGTTGTGCTTGATATTGTGCTTCAGCTTGTGCTTAAGCTTAAGCAGCTTGGGTAGATTGAACAACTTGTATAGCTTGAGCAGCTTGTGCGGCTTCTTGTTGTTGTAATAAAGCTTGGGCTTGTGCCTGGGAAGCTTATTGCACTTTTTGTGCGGCTTGTTGTGCCTACACTTGTTGTGCAGCTTGCTAATTTTGGTATTGTTGGAGTGCCTTTTGGTAGGTTTATCGAGCTACTTGTAGTGTTATGATGTATTGGTTTGTTGTGTTTGAATTTGGTGATGGAGGTTGAGGATTTGGAATTGTATGAGATGGGGTGATGAGATTTTGTTGTGGTGTTTGTTAAGATGTTCTTTGAGTGATTATGGTAGATGGTGTGACTGATATGCTGGGTCCTTGGGAGACTGTGTTTTGAGGTGTTGTGATTGTTGGTGTTGCTTGGATGGATGCCACTTGTTGCTACAATATTGTTGGCATGTTTGGAGGATTTGGTACACTAATTTGATTTATGGTTAGAGGATTGTTTTGGTTTGACTGATCTGTGATTGGTATGTTACTTAAAGGGGGTTTCCCTAAACCAAGGATTGATGTGGATGTTAGTGGTAGAGGAGGTAGTGGCAGAGGAATTGGAAGAAGAATTGGAGGAAGGGGTGGTATATTTCCTTGAGGAAGTGAAGATGAGGCCCCAAAGAGTCCCCCTTGTTCAAATAGACCCACTTTTCCTGGTGTTACCATTGGGAGAGAGACTTGTATGTTTAGAGAATATGTTAGTTTTGCATGAAAGTGGTCAGATTGTTGGTGTCATGGAAGACGAGTGGGACGTATGTGTGCTTGGGATCTTGAGGGATGGTATTTGATATACCCAAGATGGTATTTGCGTCCAAATTTTGATTATTTACAAGGGGGTGTGTTTGAAGAGCATGGATTAATGAACTCCACTTGTTGACAATGGGTTAAGTTGGAGCATGGGATTATGTAGGTTGTGGGATGGGTTGGACGACGACTTGAAAAGATGGTGTGAATGGTACAAGCGGCATATTCTCAAAAGTTTTCTCCATAATAGTGCTTATATCATAGTCGGAAGGGAGTTTAGCCCCTTCTTTTTCCAATTCTAGCATGTATTGTGAAGGATTAAGTATCATCATGGCATTGACAATTTTGTGAGTCTCAAAATTTTGGACCATTTTTATGATTTCATCTTGGGTCATTCAGAGGACATTGTTGGTGATGTCCTCCACTTGACAAACTCCCTCTTGAAGATCTTGTGATACTAGAGGAAGGTTGGGTGGGGGGTTGCTAGATCCAATGGGATTGATTTCAAGAGCGGTTTGACTCAAGTCACTTGAAGTAGATGTTTCTTTGTTGACTTCCATGTTTTTCTTGTGTTGAGATCTAGTTTGAACCATAAAATAGGGATCAATTTTCAGGAATGTGGGAGGTGAACCTCTAACTCCTTATATTGATCTAAACTTTAGGCACAAAAAATAAAATCTAGGATTTTTAAGGATCAAAGGGTGATAATGAGATAAATGAAAGATGGATGATGTGAATGATCAAACTCTTAAGAAATCTTGAAGGGGATACTAGACTTTAGGACTTTTGGATTTTTGATTCTTGGATTTGATTTGGTTTGATTTGATTTTGGATTTGATTTTGATTTGGATGTTTGGATAATGAACTTGTAAACCCCAAGATGTCGGATGCTATCTTAGGATAGACTTGTGCACAAGGTGATAATTTTACTAAGTGTATGAAGAAGGATGCATATACACACAATTAGCCAAACAAGATGATTTTGATTTGATTTAAAGGATTTTCCAACAGTCTAGCATGAAGGATTTTTTCAAGATTTCTAAGAGTTGTTTGTGAGATGGGTTTTTGATTGATGTTTTGAAATGGATGAAGGTGTTGATTTTGATCCTAAGTGAACCTAGAAATACTTTCATTTACAAGCCCTCAATATTGAAGAATATGCTAAAATCCCTATGTGAGAAACTCAAACCATTGAAAAAGACTCAGATTTTGACAATAGTAAAATGAGTACAAGTTGGGATTGTTCTTGGAAGCACATTGTAGAAATTAAAGACCAATCTCTCTCTAAATTTGTAGAGCATTGAAAGATGTTTCTTGAGAGCTCTTGGACTAAGACCTTTGGACTTTGGTTTTCAGAGTTTGATCTTTTGAGAAACCATTTGAAAAAGCACATGTGTGGGGTTCAATTGTTTCTTATCTTAGCTTAATGAGTTCCTTTTACCACGAACACTCTCTTGCTTAGCTTTTCAAACTAAATGTCTAAAGTCTTAATTTCTTTTCATCCCACAAAGTCCATTATGTGGAAATCAAGAAAAATCAAGGCAATAGTTCCCTAATGTTGACTTTAGTGAGAGAAAATTGAGATATAAATCCAAATACGTAGAAGCCTCTAAGGATAGAATCCTAAGGGCCAAGTTGTAGCACTTGGATTTTTCAATGATATTTGCTTTCTCTAAAGGGTTTGAAATTTGATGTCCTTGTTGATTGTTTGTTTTCCAATGTTTTAGATCCAAGCAAAGTGTTTTGATTCAAAATGATGCACAACCCTAGGATAGAAGCTCGACAATATTTGTTAAATCCCCACTTGGATAAATCCAATTGCGCCTATTCAAAGCGAATGACTAGAAGCTTGACCACATTGGCTCTCCTCCATGACACACACTTCTCGAGTCATTCAAGCTTCAACTCTCATGAATCTCCCATGATGAACTTCTCATCTCTACTAGGAACCACAAAAACATGGGGCGGCTTTAGAGGTCCAACCTCTTGCACCAACAAATAGAAAAGGATTTTTGGATTCTACATAGTTTGGCTTTTAGTCAATACATTCGTTTGGATGGGCTATACATACAAAAAAATGAGCTCCATTAAGGAGGACTCCCAGCCCATAGAGGTTGTGCTCTATGGGGTTTCATGCACCACACGGGTACTAAGGGAATGACTTGTCGACATAACCATTCATGAGCTTGATCTTTCCTCAAGCATCCATCTTATATACTGGTTGGAAGAGGCTTGGATTTAGCCTATTACCAATTTGGGTCGTTCCCATGGGGTGAGTATTTTTTCCCACCAAGGTAGGCCCTCTAAAGGTGAACAAAAGCAAGTAAGTGCATTCGTAGTTCAATCAATATTTGTTTATGTGAACAAAGAGAGAACACACACAATGTCTTTTCTCACACTAGCAATATTTTGTCAAATTTTAAGCCCAAATTGAAGTGTGGAGGTAATCTTTTTGACAACTTAATATCACCAAAAGACTTGATTCTCAAGATCACCATGAAGCATGAGAGAAATGCATACGCCTTTTGATGGTATTAACTTGTAAAAAAGATTACAAAACAAGAAAGACACATGTTCATTTTAGACCTTAAAAGCAGTAAATGGATTCTTTTTATAGCACCAAATCAAATGTTTGAAGTTGTTTTCTTCAATTCTTAAAACCCAAGCCAAATCTAGTATGTTTCTAATGTTTCTTTTAACTTTGATTGTTCTTTTTAAAACCCAAATGAAATGTATTTTGAGTCCTAAAATTGAAGATAGCAAGATCCTAAGGTGGGATTATAAGTGTTCAAAAGCACTTGTTACAATCATTAAATAGTGCCATAAAAAGGTCTTCTTGTTTCCTCCTTCCCTTCTTGATCACTTCAGCCTACAAAAGCTAGTCAATCTACAAAAAAAATAGAGTCACAAAACAAGTTCAAAGTTCAAAGTGACCAACAACAAAAAGCACATGTTAAAATGAACTTGAAAGTTGACTTTTACCGCACCCTAGTGTTGCAATCCACAAATGTGACGTTGTTTGGAAGAATTCAATGTCGCTTTGGTGAATTTAGCATTGCTCTATAGAGAAATAGAGACCGTGATTGCATTGCTATTTCACCAAGCATTGCTATATAGTGATGTTGGATTGATGGTGTCACTGTTTATTTTTTACCGCGTTGTTTCCTAAAAACACACAAAATTGAAAAAATAGCAAAATTTTGACCAAAAAACATGTTAATTTCTCATGATTTTCCCTCCTAGTGCCAAAATGTGAATGCTTGATCTAGACCTGCTCCAACATGAACAAATAATCCAATGTTTTCTAATAAACAAATCTAAACTGGCGTTCCCCATGAGATTCATTCAAACACAAGAGTATGGAAAACAAAGCAAAGTTAAACCAAATGAAAGCTATTTAAATCCAATTATAATGCTCAAACCAACATCCCATGGGGGAATTGGTGCTTCTTTGATGTAGAAAGAAGCCATTTCCCAATTCCTTGTCAAGCTTGATGTTGAATGATTGATCCTTAATGAAAATTCTCAATAACCTAGCTATGGTGATGAAATGCTATGAAAACCTTGATGAAAAATGGATGAACTTGCTCAAAATCTATAGATAGTAACTTTGCATGAAGTTGTGGATCCAAATGCAATAAAGAGGTTCTCTATTTATAGGAAAGAAGGATGGAGAAATGAGAAATACACAAAATGTGAGATAAAACATGAACCAATGGCATTGTGCCACTTGTCAACATGCTAGTGGAAAGAGGTGGAGCACATTTTGATCAATGTGCATGATAAATGCAATTAGGTGGAATTTGAATTTGAAGAAGTGACATGTTTGAGGGGGGAGGAAAGAAGAGTTAATGTCAAGTTGGCTCAAGAAAAAGGACATGCAAGAGACTTAAATGCCATGTTGGAGGACAAAGTCCTTTTGGAAGGGAGATTTCAAATTGGTGGAATATTCCAAGGATATTCCACTTTTGAATGAAAATCTAGAAGAATTTATAAATCAAATAAATTGATTTACATGTGCAAGTTGCAAAAGCTAGAGAAAAGAAGATTAGTGTTAGGAGTTAATCAAGATTTAATTAACTTAGATGGAGGTTAGTTTGATTTGACATTTGATTTAGATTTTTAGAATTATTTAAATCAAAATGAGAGGAATTTGAGAGATTAGTAATTTAACTAAATAAATTTGATTTATTCAATTAAATGAAGAACATTAGATTTAATCAAATAAAGTTGATTTATTTAATTAAAAGAGATGACTTTAGGATTTAATTAAACAAAGTTGATTTATTTAATTAAAGAGGGAACATGATGATTTAATTAAATAAAGATTGGTTTATTTAATTAAAGGAAGAACATTAGGAGTTAATGATGAAATAATATGATAAATTGTATTATCTGACTATAAAGGAAATTTGATGAAATTAATTAATTAAATAAAGAGTATTTAATCAATTATTTAGTAAAGAGATGATTAAGGAAGAATTGGTGTTAGTAATTCAGAATCGAGTACGCGATATCAATCGCAATAATTTTTGTGTATACAGTCTCTAACACTGAAATTGTGAAGATGTCCAAATATTTCTTGTTATTGTTACACACACTATCGCATAAATAAAAAATTCTTGTATTTTTGGACTTCAACACCCAACTCGTGCATCCACAACAGTAATGCATATTTTAAATGTCTAAAGATTCAACCCATTACCTTTCCCACTTCTTCTCTATATCTATTTTTGTTCTACAACTATTTCCTACATTAGGTGCCCAAGTAGCAAGATTATCTACAAACTTGTAGAACTACCAAAAAGTTGTGAAAAATGACTAACAAATACTTCTTAAGCTTTTTAATTAGGTTTCCAATTGCTAAAACTCCAAGAGAATTTAGTAGTACTAATGCAGGAGCATCCGTGGTTGTAAAGTAATCTTGTATCAACCAAAAACATTTATTTTCTTACATTTCATTAGTAGCAGTTTCAACATTTCATTTTGCATTTCACTGCATTATTGTTTCTCAGCTCGCAAAGCAGGATATAGCATCTACTTAAAGTCATCTACAACATATCAAGATTTCAAATCATTTGCATTTGTCTACTAGAAGTTATCACTCTCAGAATTTCACTGTAATTCACAATAAGAGTATTTGGGGCTGACATGGTCTAGATTTCTTAGTGCGGACCTATTTCCAAAATGTGCAGAGATTAATGGGACATCATATAAGCATTTTGGGTCCAATGGGATCTATCTTGGAGATTCACAATTCATTTCATTTTGCGAATGATTATCTTTCATGTTTTAAGGCCAACCTCCACATTGATCTTTCTTTAGGTTTTGTAAACCCTTGTGGCTGATGTAGACCTTTGTTGGAGCTAGATAATCATATTTAAGAGAATTGTAATTCATTGTAATGATTCATAGGAATTTAATTAGGATTCTCATGATTAGAAGTTATATTTTTGCATCAACCCTTTTGGGGACTGTAATAAGGCCTTTGACTAGTTGTAATGTTGAATGCCCTTATGGCGGGCTTGTGATCCTTGGTTATTCACCCATGAGGCATATGTTGCATGTAAGATTGCTATTTCAATAAAGATCCATTGTTTGCATAATACTTTCATGTGTTATTTCGTTGTGTTAACTCTAAGTTGCACGAATTGGATAGTTCTTTCTAAACCCTCCATTTGTGACTGCACCAAGTACAACCTTTTATAAAGTAGTCAAAGCCTTGCATACCACTCACATATAGAGTAGAATATTGGATGCCCTATCTTAAGAAGTGCATCCTTCATCCTTGGATACCCACAATGCACATAAAACTAAGACAATTTGACAATTTGATCTCTATTAAATTTAATCAACACAATGATATTACAAGCTAGAGGACAAGGAGTCAACTTACTTGGATTTAGGTTTCAAACCATCATCAAAATAATTATCATACTTAAGATAATTTATGCCTTTTCAACACACAATAGATAAATGAGACACTAATTCATTCTACTATATAACTTATTTCTTTTTCCAAATCTAAAATATGAACTTCCAATAAAGCAAAAACTAAGGAAATACCCATTTTGCAAATGTATGGACATTATTTTCCTCAAATCCCAATGGATTAGGATGCTTCTAGCATGTATATTACTTAAGTAGAAAAACCAAAAGTAAGCTAAAAAGCATGTATATAAAATAATACAATAAATCTTTTTAGTGTTCAAGAAGAGGAAGGATGACAAGATCTAACCTTGTATCTAAATATATACCAAGCTTAAGGCCCTTCTCATGCACATAGTCTACAAGAATATATCTTGACATTCGTTAAATACTTTTTTTAAAATAAGATAGATTAGTTGACTCACAAGTTTTATTATTTTATAGCTTGAACAACAATATTATCATTAAGACTTCCAAAATATTTCAATGCAAGGGCTACTACAAAAGTCGTTCAACAACACAGCTACAACTAGGCTCCTATTGAAGAAGATCCAACCAACCTTACTCTATGTTTGACCATAACAACGAGGTTCAGTTAATTGATATATAATTTAACTTTGGTAGTGATTTAGATTTGAAAATAATAAATAATAATATAATATAATAATTTAATATAATTAATATAATAATAATAGAATAGTAATATTAATATTAATAATATAATACTAGGAATAATAATATTTTATTAATTGCAGAGGGGGTTAAAATGACATCAAAGGCATAATAACATAAATGAAATGGAGTGCTAAGATTGTTTTTTTAATGTAGGGTTGAGATTGATTGAGAGAGTGAGGTGTGGATCAACATGGTATGGCTTGTAAGCATTGTGACAAAAGTGTGAACACACCTTGGAGAGACAAGTCATTAATTTTGGAGGCTAGGTGTAAGATAGTGGGGGTAGGTGAGATTTCTCACATTTATGGGACAAGGTTGGGGAGATGTGCATGAATTTTAAATTGGGAAAATAATGGTAATGTTGATTAGACATGGAGGCTAGGGTAATTAATAGCTTAGTTGGGTATGAGACAAGGTTGGGGAGATGTGCATGCAATTTAAATTGGGAAAATAATGGTAATGATTAGATAGGGAGGTTAGGGTAATTAATCACAATGGAGTGTGGGAAAAGTGATGAGATGTGCTCACACATGTGTGAGCACACTTTGGAGAGACAAGTCATTAATTTTGGAGGCTAGGTGTAAGATAGTGGGGGTAGGTGAGATTTCTCACATTTATGAGACACGGTTGGGGAGATGTGCATGAATTTTAAATTGGGGAAATAATGGTAATGGTGATTAGACATGGGGGTTAGGGTAATTAATAGCTTAATAGGGTAGGTTGAGTCAATAAACCATGGGTTCATTAAATAGGCTAGAGTTAAAAGTTGAAGAATGGGATAATGAAGGTTAGTGAGTGGATGAAGTTAACTAATCAAGAATTAATTAACTCAAATGGAATTAAAGGGGTAAGGGGATGTTGATGGGATTATTTAATTAATTTGAGGAACTTTAGTCTAGGAAATGATATAATTAATTAAATAATAAATTTTTTATTTATTTTTGATATGCAAGATGAGTATTTTATTAATAATATTAAAAAAACTACAAACATCTGCAATGCAGGGATATAAGATTTCCATCACAAAAAAATGGCTCGAGAACCACCTGACCAAAAAAATTCATTCACTGAAGACCAGACTTCATAGAATGCCCAACCTGACCAGAACCACAGTAACCCCGACCAAAATAAAACAAGGCAAAATTTCCATTTTAACAACTATGCTACTGGCAAAGCTCCACCCAAACTAACAAAAAACTACACTAACCCCACAAACGAAAAAACCTAAATCCACAGCCAAACTTATAGAAAACCATTAGATTTTGCAAAGGCCTCAAAATCCTTTGCCCATTCAACACCATCGACTGCCATCAACCCAAAAAGAATCTTCAAAAACTCCATAGCCACCGCCACAATCATTTGATACCTAATAAGGCCCGACCCTCACAAATCCTGGAGAAATGGATAAATCTTCAAAGTCTCATCCAAGCACCAGAGCCACTCCAAATCATAAGGCCTCGAGCAACCCTTACCTTCAATCATTGCACTAAGAACCTCATCCACTCCTTCCACCAAATCTTCCCTAAATATTTTAACCAACAACACCTTCACCTCTACCTTGGGAACTTTGTTGTCCAAGAGAGAGGCCAGGAAATGCGAAGAAACATGCAGATTATCCCTCCTGTACTCCTGGCTTTCCAAGTGACCAGAACCCAAAATCGTCTTCACAGCCACAACGACCAATGGATCATAATTAAGCAAGATACACTTTAATCTTTGGTCTATAATCTCCCTGAAGGAAGTTTTCCTCGCCTTCAACAACAAATATATCGGTGTATCTACCCCAAATCTTGCCAAGCCCTAAACCAAGACCTCAATTACAAATTTTGAACACTTTGGCATCAATGACCATGCTCTGTCTACACCTAGCCGAAAGGAAGGAAGGAAGCTCACAACCACCACTCACACCTACAAAGAAAAAACTTAACCAAAAAATGATGCGAACCATCAATAAATAATAACTCCATTCACTAAGTTGTCGCCATCCTACACAAATGGTACACTACCAAATGTGCAAGGTGTCCTTGCCATGAGGAGTAAATCCCTCAGGCAGTATAAGTATTCATCATCTAACATTGATTTGGGTGTCGAAGTTGTCTCTAGCTAACCTCTATATAACTACAAAAAGACTTCCCTTAACCATCACTTGCCATCATGAAATCCAACTCAACCTGCCTTTCCCCAATGACCCTGCCACCGTGGCAACCAATACCACCCCCCTCCACCAACTTGGAGGGGCACCTGCCCTACCTCCCACATAATAAAATATTTAATTAATTATAAAATATTTATTAAGTAAATAATTAAATATTTAATTAATTATTATATATATATATTGATACATAAGCTAAGTATATTGTTATTAATTAAAATATAAAAAATTACAGAACGTCTGCTAAGTAGGAAAATTCATCACCAAAAAACCATAGAGTTGTCCATCTGACACATATTTTGCTAAAAACCGCCAGAGAAAATCCCACACCAGAAATAGAGAGCCACCTAACCACCCAACCCACCACTAAAGCCAGACAAACTACCTCCAGACGTGACTATAGATGCATCGTTAAAACTAGCAAAATGCCATAGGAATGGCCATATGCAGAGCAACAATAGAAATGATTAAGTTTTAGCAGCCACAAAACCAAAAAGACCAAACCCCAACACCCGAATTACAAAAAACCATTTAGGCTTGCAAAATCTTCAAATTCCTTAACCCATTCATCGCCATCAGCCTCCACCAGCCCAAAGAATTTTTTGAGAAAAATTATAGCCACCACCACAATCATACGATGCCTCATAAGGCCCAACCCATGCAATTCCAAAAGGAAAGGGAAAATTTTAACCGTTTCTTCCAAGCGAACCCGTTCCACATCACAGGGTCATGGATAACCCCTTCCTTCAACCACCACACTTAGAATTTCATCCACACCCTCCACTAGATCCTCCCTGAACATTTTCAATAGCAACCCCTTTGCTTCTACCTTAGAAACCTTGTTATCCAAAAGAGAAGCCAGGAAACGAGAGGAGACATGCAGATTGTCCCTCCCGTACTCCTTGCTCTCCAAATGACCAGACCCCAGGACCATCTTCACCACCTCAATGACCAATAGATCATGCTTAATCAAAATGTGCTTTAGTCTTTGGTCGGTAACCTCCCTAAAGGAGACTTGCCTCATTGACAACTACAATGAAATTGGAGTGTCAGCACCAAATCTAGCAAGGCCCTCCATAGAAACCTCGATCACAAATTTCAAACTTTTCACCATTGCTAAGGCCACACTACCCTCACCCAATGAGAAGGACCAAGATCGCTCTTCAAGCTCTCCTTCGCACCTGCAGAAAAGTTAGCTAAAAAATGGCAACCCATCCATAAATAAACACCAAAAGAAAAATCGTCACCACCCAAAACATATGGTACTCAAGGCATCATGCTAGATTTCCTCACCATGAGGAGGAAATCCTCTAGGCAAGATATACTTTCAATGTTATGTGTTGGAATGGGGGTCGTAGTTGTCCTCCTCTTCTAGCCATACGCCGGATGATGAAACAGAGAAAAGACCACCCCCTACCGAAAATAAAAATTGGTAACGCCTTTTCCATTGGCCCATCCAACATGGCTTTAAATGCCACCGCCTCTACTAGTGTGGAGGGGCGCCTGCCCTACCATCCACAAAAATATATATTTTTTGATACGTAAGAGTTTTTTATATTAATTTATAAAAGAAAAGCATACAACCGTCTACTAAGCAGGAGAAACCAGCACTTCAACACCACCCTCAAACAACCAAACTCCATACAACCTTCACAAATACTTTGATCATGATGATAAAATTTTCAAATTTGACAATTCCACTGTTAAAACCAAAAAACCCCAACTCGAACAAACCACATTCATACTTATCAACTACTGGAAATTTCAAAAAACCAAAAAACCTAACAAATTACAGGAACCCATTAAGCTTTGCAAAGGAATTGAAGTCCCAGATCTATTCGAAGCCTCTAACCGCCATTAAACCAAGCTTTTTCTTTAGGTACTCCACTGCAAAAGAAACAATCATCTGATGACGCATAAGAGCCATCCCGCTTAGGTCCAATAGAAATGGATAAAACTTCACTACCTCATCAGTCTCTCAAAAGAGCTTCAAATCATTTGGAGGCGGGATCGTGGTGCCTAAAATTGTTGACATCAGAACCTCCTCCACACCACCTAGCAAACCCTTCTTGAACAGCCTCACCAACAACTCCTTTTCCTCCAACTTAGGGACATGACTGTCAAGTAGAGAAGCCAAAAACCTGAAGGAGACATCTGCATTGTCCCTCCCATACTCCTTGCGCTCGAGGTTGACCAATGCCCAGAATCATTTTAACCGCCACAACTATGAGAGGGTCAATGTTTAGTAGAATCCACTTCAACCTTTGGTCCTTTATCTCTCGAAACATTGCCTGCCTCAATGTCGCCTTCAGAGGGATTGGAGTGTCTGCTCCAAACCATGCCACACCCTCCACCGAGACTTTTATTGATGGGTGTTTTATGCACTTCTCAACACAGGTAATGCATAGGCGCACTACCTCTCTTAAAAGGAAATCTCCAACAAGTTGTTGAAAATTACCCCAAGGTCTCTCGGGTGTCAAGTCATGACATGCATGGAATTTCTTAGTTTATGTTCGATGTGATTTTGATGGTAATCACAAGGTAGCTTACGGAGTTTGGATGGAGACGAGGTGAATCTTAAAATGGAGTTCCTAAGATGGGAAGTTAATGTGCAATTTGTTGCAGGTTTGAACAACAATCTTAAACTCCTATTTTAGCTTGAGATTTGGCTTTACAATGTGCAATGAACCTTAGCATAGGCTACTTCTTAAAAAAAAGGAAAAATGGCAAGGAAGAGAAGAGGTTCTAGGATCTGAAACTAGTGATGAATAGTAATCATGGAGGGTTCTATTGCAAAAAACCTTCCCAAAACATAATTTCACTTAACCAGATTAACTCACAGTATCATGAAACTTGTGCAAGCTTCTAAGGACTGTAAATATTCAACCATTCATTCACCATAACACATGCATGAACAAAAGATAGAAGTTCGAAGGAGCTTTAGTTTATGCCCAGACTGACTTTACACAACTATCTACCATCAATAAACAACAAAATAGTATGGACAAGAAACCTAAATCAACACGACAGGAATCTACACAACCATGAAACAACATTAACTAATCTATCAAAGTAATCTAAAACATGAAGAACAATAAATTAAATCTATCTAAATCAACTAACTATGGGAGATGAACCATGTAACATGCAATAGAAACTCAAGAGTCCACCAAAAGTCAATGAACTTCAATTAAAATTTTTGTAGCATGCCTTTACAACAACTCAACTCTCTCTTGAAAATGAGAGGAGACCCCCTATTTATAGTGCTCCAAAAGAAAAATGGGTGGCCAAGATTGATTTGCATTATGTGGCCAAGATGCACTACAAACTAGGGTTTCATGTACCCCAAATATATTACAATTTAAAATAAATTCCTTGTCTTTTCCCTATTTTGTCCTCACATGACAACACTGTAGCAAATTTGTCTTTTGCTGATTTCCCTCTTACTGTAGCTCTTTTGTGAGGAAATCATCTTCAATAACTAGATTTCCTTCACTTTTCTTGATTGTGGCATATTCTATAAACTTCAAGATTAACACCTAGAGCTTGCTCCATTCCAATATATCCGATTGCATCACTTGGAAATTCAACTTTCTTGATTTGTTAGTGAGGGTATCCCAATCCTTGTCATACTTTAGTGTGTTCTTCATTACATGCTCGGACTAAGAAAAGACTCGTGCAACAAAGCCCAGGAAATTGAGTGTTAGTGCATCCACAGTTATGCTTTCCAACTTCTTTTGGAAGTATGGCTCTAATTTAGCCGCATCCAGCTCACTTGTGGGCATATCAAGATTTGTCAGCAACTTTAAATATTCTACACAATCTGCTCTGACTTCCTTAGCCCAATCAATCTCCATTTCCACCTCATGGAACACCCATTCCAACACCTCTATTCGATGGTTCAGGCTCAACTTCCAAGTTTCAATGAGCCAGTGGTCATCTTTCACCAAATTAAGCTCCTTTTCCCATAATCTATTTGGTATCTTGAGGATGGCCTCAACTTTGGGGTACGTGGTTCTGTATAGATTGGGGAAGTCGGTGTAAAACTTCCTTGTACCTTCAAGCATCCTCAGCACCTCTAGGAACTTATTAGCAGTCCTGACTACACGTCTCAAGCCCATATTACCATTATAGAGGACTTGCCCGAACCAATCTTCAGTGGCCTTTGTCCAATTTTCTCTTCTCAAGCTTGTCAATTTTCTCCTTAGATATTAGTTGTGTTGGTGTCAAGGATGTGGTGGGGATTTCTTCCATTGATGACCATTGTTGGATATATGTTGTTAAATCAACCACTTGTGCCTTCAATTCCTCCTTGGAGATCCTGTCCTTGTGCATCTGATGTACCACTATGGCAACAGACTCTTAGAGATGATCTATTTTCTATTCTCTAATGGTTGTCCCCAAGTTGATGGTGGAGACATTATAGCCTACCCCTTCTTCACCCAAAATTGGTGTGGCAATTTGCATAGTCCTAGACCCAAAATCATCCCTGGTCAGTTTGGATCTAACTTTAGGCTTCTTTTCTTTCTTTGTGCTGACCTAGGCTCGAGCCAAGATGGCCTCCATCCTTGCCCTTGGATCCTTTAATGTTGGGGTTTTCTTTTCTAATTATTTCTCAAGCCACTTAGGCATTTGAGATTCCCCCTTTGGTGATTCATGACCTTCGTCTTCCTCTTCATGGGTGTGTTGGATCTTGATTTCTTTATTTCCCAAAGTTTATCATTTTGTTCTTTCTTCCTCATCAAAATCCTGAATAAATAATGTCTCCTTCTGTGGGGACTCGGAGGTAGTGTTCTCTTTGGGGTTGTCTTCCCCTTTAGTTTTCTTTTCTTCTTCTTCATCATGCTCATGCTCCTCAGGCTATTCCATTTATGGGCTCTTATTGGCTTCAAACTCTTCTTCGGGTTTATCTTCTTCCTTATTCTCCTCTTCCTTGTGTTGAGGTGGCACATATTCTTGTTCTTTCTTTTCTTGCTCTTCTTGCCCTTCTGAGAGAGGCATTTCTTCATCATGCTTGGGGCTTTCTTCCTGCTCCACAGTTGGAAGTTGAGTATCTTTTTCCATTTTATCACTTGACCCCTTTTCTTCCTCGGAAGGTGGTCTTTCCACTTCCTCTCCAACATCCCTCAACTGTCGAGCCAACTCATCCTCGAGGTCTACATCAAAGGTTTCTACAATATATTTGGTACCATCCTCTTCTTCGTCACCCTTAGAGGAGTCATCAATTTATCAATTTACAAATGCTAGTGCTCTAGGTGTTCATGGTAGTCGTTCGATTCCTCCTCCAATTCCCTTGTTGCTTCCTTTTCTTGTCTCTCTAACTCCTTGGATATTTGCATTGTGGCTTTCATCTCTGGTGGTTTAGTCAAAGGAGTTGAGGCAGGAATGTTGGCAAGAATCTTCACCAAGGCAGCTTGAATAGCTGGATTCATCAATACTTCAGAAAGCCCTATAGGAACATTTTGCATATGTCAGGAGAAGGCCTCTGGAAGTGAGAGCGCAGGCATTGGTATTGTTGTTGTGGCCAGGGGTAGTGATGTAGTTTTAGACATGGAAGCAGAGGAAAGAGGAAAAGTGGTGGTGAAAGAAGAGTCTATGGTCATAACTCGCATGGTGGGTGGAGAAGAGGCAAGGTGCACCGAGATATGCATCGTCGATGAAGAAGTAGCAACCATCGCTTGAGAGGCAGGCGAAGGGGCCGTAGTAGTGGAGGTAGCAGGTGGAGATTTTGGTTGCTTGGCCTTCATTTTCTCTCCCTTGTGAAGTGAATATTCTTGAATGGTAGGCATCTCTATGAAACTGCCTAATCTCTTATGTTTCTTAGAAGGTTCTCCCTTCGAAGCCTTTCTCGCGTACACCTTAGGGTTGGGTTGTTGCTCAACAACCTCTTTCCTCTTCCTTGACCTGGTGGATAGAGGAGATTTTGAAGTCTCTCTTGATGGGGCAACAACTGTCCCACTATCTATTTCACTTGTTGGCTCATTCTCGAGCCCTTCATAGGTCAAAGTGACCCCTTGCTACTTCAATTAGGCAATTTTCTCATCAATCCACTCTTTTGTTCTATCCTAGATGAGCTTGGTTAGAATATCGAGGTCGTCAACCTCTTGCTTATCCCAGTTAATCAGTGGCAGCGGGAGATTGGAAACTGCATTGTACAGAGGATCCATCACTATATTTTCATATTTTGCTACCTGATCCGGTATGGGGAACAATTTGACCCTCTTTATGAAATATGTCATCATTTGCATATAGTGCCTCATTTGCACTTCATTATCATCCTTGAAATTAGCCCAAAATTCGTCAACACTATGTAAATGGGTGTATTCATGTGAAGATGCATCACACCTGACCATCATGAATGTTTAGCATTAATGATGCACACTTAGTCATTCCATCCCACATGCCAAAGACACTATTGAGCCCTTGCAATTAATGAAACTTCCATTCTCCATTGCACAACTTTGTCGCGCTAGCCAAGCCCAAATGTCCTGAGCCTCGCCCTTAGTGACACGTCTACCTGTCGCCACCTTGGCTACCATGGGGGTAATTCTAATGCTAAAAATACAATACTAATATTAATAATAATATAATATAATAATAAAAATAATAAAATAATAATATAATATTTACCTTGATTAAACCCTAACTCTAAACATAAGTGAACATTAAACATCATTGAATACCACACCTAATTGAACCACAATCTAAATTTTAACTCGATTGAAAGTGATCCACAATCACAGTTGTAACCCACCCTTTATCAAACAAACCATAAACCTAGCTTTATGCCAAATTCAACCTTAAGTCTAACCCTACCCTTAACCCTAAACATAACATTAACATTATGTCAAACACCAAGACTAAAAACAATTGTAACTCTAACCCTAATCTTAAAACCAGCATTAGTTATAAGTTTAAATGAGATTTTATTAAAAATAAACTTTAATTTCCAATTTATAAATAAAACAATATATAATAATAATAATAAAATACAATAATTTAATATTATTATATAATAATATTATTATAATATAATCTTAATATTATTAGCCGATAGGCTATATATAGCATGAGGTTTGGCCTGAAACAAGTCTCACACCAGCATGGTTTTCCATCAAGTTGTCATGGTTTCCTATTTACCATTGAACCTACTTGCCAAATGGTCTCAGATAATCAATGCATGGACGAGTTAGGTGAGCGGCCATCCTTTTATGTCTTCAAGTGTGTTGTCAAAATGTTTTCGAAGCCAGCCATGGAAATGCACCTTCTAGATTTGACAATGATGATATCACACCTTCTAGTCGCTTCCATTCTTCTGCATTTACTGAGTTGGTAAATATCTGGCTGAGTTGTTAAATATCTGGCAAGCATTTACTCCTTTTGGTAAATATCTGAATTTCCATCCACCGCTGATTCTTGCTTCAAATTGAAGCATAATTTGTATAGAGACTACCACTTCTACATAGACTACAACTGAAAGCATAATTTGTTGGAAACAAGCTTCTACAGAGACTACCACTAGAAGTAGTCAATTTACTCAAAAAAACCTCAAGAGACTATGCAGTGAGCACCAGGAAAAGGCTTCCACATAGTTCACAGTACTTTGACTTAATTCCATTAGCTCTTCTGCTCTCTATCTCTTTATTCCATTCGTTCTTCTACTCTTCAATAAACCTGTGTCTATTTATACGTAAATTATCAACCTTCTTTTACAGCATGCTTTGCTCCCATGGCAATAATAAATTCAACATTAGTTTTTTTCACAAGATTGACTAATACTGTAGTAATAAACACATATAGGTTGTAGTAATAAACACCATTTTGCTAGACCTAGTAGTTAAATACCATCTGGAAATTGTTAGAAACCCATGATCAGATTTGCAAACCAGAATAGACCTTCCACATAAGAGAAAAACAAAAAAGAAAGAGATATTGCAAAAAGGTGTGCAACATTAATATTCGAAAATTCAATAATTACATGATAAAGATTTGCTTTATAAAAGCAAAGATGCCTAAACCTAATCTTATCTTGAGCAATAAGATAGCTCGATAAGATAAATATAAGAACCTATAAATTAGGAATTAAATAATTACCTAAGTAAACTTATGTAAAGTGTAATTAAATATTAATTACACCAACACCCCCCGCCATAAGTGCGACTTAAGGAGAAGCAAAATTATTATGCAAAGATGAGTCCCGGCAACAAGGCCTGATCAGGTACTCATGTACAAATAAAAAGATGAGGTAGAGAAGGAAAACCCAGTGGGACAAAACCCCCCTACAATGAGATGACTGTTCATAGAAGCATTGGAAGAACACTATGGAGTAACACTGAAACCTGATACTGGCAAGTAAGGAAAGATACTTTTGTTTACTATTGAAACCAGATGAGAGTTACTGATTGACTCAAGGAATCATGATAAAGCAACAGCAGAACCAATGCCACGGAACACTCAAAAACTCCAAACGGGAACAACCCTAGAATCCATGAAGCAATAAGTGATTATTGAATGATGTATTATTGAAAATGAAGTGCAAAGATGCAAGATGCACCCTCCCAACTGCCAAAACATCCAAGTAATCTCCAAACAACCCATCATGCCAAATCTGGACTAAGCGATCAACCTAGGATAGATATAGAAAAAGTGCATGGACAGCAACATATAGCTCCTTAATACCTTTCCAACGCCGCAAAAATAGCGAAAATCGGAGATCGTGGCAAAAAGTTATGAGCTCAGAAGTCCAAAATAAACATCTGACTTCAACCAGCAATAAATATAGATAAACAAAAAAATACTAAAAAATGAATAGTACCACTAGAAAGTGCTCGGAACCAGCTTTCCGGTGATATCTTGTTTGCCCAATTTTGATAACGTATGCCCAAGTTATGACTAAAAGAAAAAAACTACTCCTTTAGAAAAAAATTGGGCTAGGAGGGGCAAAGAGGGTCGTACGGCCGGGTGATGTCATGATGATGTCATCAATTCACTGGAAAAAAATTGACGGCCATCTAGCCATCGCAGCAAAAAAATGTTCCCCCTACAAAAAAAAGTTGACGGCCATCGGCAGTTGAGCATATCGCCGGAATATTCGTTGCAGATAGGAATATTTTGTTGCCGGATGTGGGAGGATCTCGCCGGTTTTGGAATATTCCGGCCGGTGTTTGGAGTTGCCTGAAAGGTGCCACCAGTGAATAGAATCCACCGGATTTTTGCATGTGGGCCGGTATTGAAAGATTTGGTCGGTGATGAATGGGCCACCGGGTTTAGAAGGCCCACTGGTCGGCAAGTGGATGCCACCGGTCGGTTGGATGGGCCCCGCCCTGATGTGACCGGTGCCCTGCGCAGGCTTTTAAAGCCTTTGAAATTTTTTTGAAATGTGTTTTTAAAAAAAACAAAAAACCTTTTGAATTTGTAATAATTTTTTTGATTTTTGATTTTGAAAAAAAACTAATGTATATATATTTTTTTATATTGCAGGAAAAATATTTTTAAAAAACCTGAATATTTTTTCGAGAATCGTGAACAAGGGTTGTACACAAACTATACAGCCTCTGAAACAAAAATAAATTGCCTCAAAAGCTCCCAACACCGAAATAGGGCATATTATATGTCATTTTTCGTCTCTCAGATGCTTTGGATCTGATGGTGAGGTCCGATCTACCTGAAAATGCACCAGAAGCTTCACAACTCCCAGATTTGACAGATCTTCAAACCCTCGTAACTCTGGCATAAAATGTCAGATTCAGGCGAAACAAAAGTCGATCTTGACTTTTTTGATAGCCCTGGACTAAAAAATGAGCTCAGATTTCCTCCAACATGCACCGAAAGTAACCATGCAAGAGCACCCAAATAGAGAGACAAACTCGAGGTATGAAACCCTTGAGGAATCCCGAACGAACTTTGCGATGAATCTCTCCAGAAATCTGAGAAGGGGCTACAAATCAAGGCTCTGATACCATGTTAGAAATCCATGATCATATTTGTAAACCAGAATAGACCTTCCACATAAGAGAAAAACAAAAAAGCAAGAGATATTGCAAAAATGTGTGCAACATTAATATTCAAGAATTCAATAATTACATGATAAAGATTTGCTTTATAAAAGCAAAGATGCCTAAACCTAATCTTATCTTGAGCAACAAGATAGCTCGATAAGATAAAGATAAGAACCTATAACTTAGGAATTAAATAATTACCTAAGTAAACTTATGTAAAGTGTAATTAAATATTAATTACACCAACATAAATGTCACTGCTGAAAGGATATGATAATAAATCAAAGACTACCTAGATAGCAGTTAAATACCAAGCTAAAATTGTAGTGGCAGTTAAATACCAGCTGAAAATAATGATATTAATTATATTGAGGACAAAGCCTATTTAAAATAGTACCATCACATACGTTGCTCCTCCTCTCCATGTGCATTTGTATACATGAAATAGCAACACAACTTTCTAGGGAGAGGAGTTGAGTGCCCATAGGCCTTTCTCCTTATTGATCATTCATGAAGATTTTTTCACTCCTATAAATAAATTGAAGATGCACAATCTAATGGTATCTTATTCTAAACAACATCCCCCCCTTTGATCACTGTAGCTTGTTGCGAAGGCCGATGAGGTCTCTTAGCTTCAGAATTAAAATATAGAAAATAAAGTATTATCCCAAATTGTTGTAGCACAGGGAATGAAATGACAATGGTAGCCGAGAAAACAGTATTATAACTATAGTTGCGCCCATCCCATGTCGTGGAAGTTGCAGGGCAGCTTCAGAATAGTCAGCCCAACTATCGCAGTCGTTAAATGAAACACTCAAAATGGGCTCTAGGGTTGCCATTTTCTTTTGTTATATCTAAAGCACGTTTTGTGCAATGACTAACACCTAGAAAATCAAGAGAAAAATATTCACACATTTTTCTAGTTTACAGTTACACGTATCAATTTAAATATAATTAAATTACATTCACTATTGGTTCCCTGTCATCCAAACTCTTCCTGATCGTAAAAATCTAAGTTCTTAAGAAAAATTTCTTATTTTTATTATAAGCCGTATATTTTAATGTGCATAGCATTGTTATTTTTTTTCTTATTATGACTTCCCTCTTTATTTGAATTCTTGGTTTATTAAAGAGTATATTTTAATAGTGAATCAAATGGGTGAAACGAACCACCGGGATGGTATTTACTTTACTATTTACTTTCTCATAAAATTATTGCTCTCATTTTAAGAAAAATTTTAAGAAAAATTTATTAGGTAGGAGAAGAAATTTTGTTTTCTTTATCTTATGTATATAGCATAATATAATTAAAAAAATATATGTAAATAATTATAGCCTTTTAAATTTAAATTTTGAATCTAGGTATAATCTAATATTTGAACTGACTACTTACTATCTATTTATTGGTAATTTCTTTTTATTAGCAAGCTGGTTTAAATTATTTGATTTTACAAATTTTAATAATATAAATGAAAAATATTAATATGACTATTTTAGATTTTTTTAAATAATGAATAAATCTCTAATTATATATTTAGTTTTTAAAAAATATATATATTTTAAGATTTGAATAATTATTTTATTATAATATATAGTAAATATAATATATAAATAATAAATTATATGCATAAATCTTTTTTCATTTTTATTTCTAAATTTATTTGAATAATTATTATACTATAATTTATGCAATATATAAATTATGTATACATATATGTAAATTTTCATAATATTATTATTTGACTTTTAAATATATTCATATATAGTTAAAATTAATGAAGTTACTTACTATCTATTTATTGGTAATTTCTTTTTATTAGCAAGCTGATTTAAATTATTTAGTTTTACAAATTTTAATAATATAAATGAAAAATATTAATATGACTATTTTAGATTTTTTTTAAATAATGAATAAATGTCTAATTATATATTTAGTTTTTAAAAATATATATATATATTTTAAGATTTGAATAATTATTTTATTATAATATATAGTAAATATAATATATAAATAATAAATTATATGCATAAATCTTTTTTCATTTTTATTTCTAAATTTATTTGAATAATTATTATACTATAATTTATGCAATATACAAATTATGTATACATATATGTAAATTTTCATAATATTATTATTTGACTTTTAAATATATACATATATAGTTAAAATTAAATAATATTATATTTTAATAAATATAACTATTTTTTTAATAAAAATATTAACAATAATTATTATTCATAAGTAGAATCTAAAAAAATGATAAATCACCACTGAAAAACACATATATTATTACAGCGTAGTGTTTAACACTGACAAAAAACATATATTATTGCAACATAGGTTATAAGATACAACTCAACAAAGTCAATCAAATGGCAATGGATATTATTGACATCTCCAGTAGTTCTAGTGGCCCTATGTTGTCAACCAACTCGACACCATCAATCAATGGCAATGGAAATTCTACAAGCCAGATACAAGATTTTGCTAATGATGTTACAGTTAGTTGCCTTGACTTGCTACAACAAGCAAAGAACACTGTTCAAAACATGCAAAGTGTTTAGGATTTGGACATTCAGTCAATGGAAGTAATAGTACATGAGTTCCATTCAACTTGTGAGAAGTTGAGTTCCTTTGTACTTTCCTTTGTGAAATGAAAACAGATGAGTTAAATGGACAAGGTGGTTCTATCTACATTAAAGAAGCATTCTAGAATTACTTGAATCATGTCTAAGATATGTTCTCCCTATAAATGTGTATATAGTATGTGATATAACCATGTAACTTCAACTTTTACCAACTTATGGATAGTTGGATATTTTGTAAATCCCTAAAAGAAATGTAAACTCCAGTATACTATGAACAAGGCACTTTGCCTCACGATAAAAAAATGCAATATGTCACCTACTACAATACCATGTAACACATTTTTTACTTCAGAAATATATACACTTACTTTGTTCTCTTGCTATCATATTGCATCTTCGTTCTTGAATTTTGCTTTCGTTTTGTATCTCTTTACTTGAACCATATGTCTACATCCAAAAACAAATAGCATCTTAGATTGCATATAATTAAGAATAGTAGTTTGCATATAATGTGTTGCAAACCTTTCCTCAATTTTCACTTCAACTAAGCATAGTCTAACCATTGTGTTCAAAATAATCCATTCATAGCACTTTTTAAATATATATTGCCAAAAAATGCTATATCTCTCCTTCCTTAAACCCATAAACTTTACAGTAAAGCACTACTTTAAAAAAAGTCCATTCTTTTAACATATTTCACATTTCTAGTATACTATATTAACACACATGATAAACATATCCTCAAGCAGGACACAATCCACATAAAATTTGTGCTTTCCAATAATAGGTTAAATGTGTTAGGGTTGTTTACTTAGCACAATGAGAGTAGAGTATGGTTAGGTTTATTAATTCCATTGCACCCCAAAATGAGTAACATGTTTGCAAACCAAGTAGCTTTCTTTAATTTTATTGTATGTTCCTTCGTTGTTTATCCCTTGGTATTAACGAGCTAGTGTTCTATTCATTTGTTTGAAAGCATGTATCCTTGTGTCCCTTTACCATAGAATGTAGATTCAAACATCTATAGTGCTTCCAATTTACTTAGATTACTTAATAGTGTGAACTAATTTTTTTACTCACTACACTTTCCCTTTTTTTTCCTTACAAATGCAACGAGCTAACTTCCAAAGGCCACTATTTTGATATACGCACCTATTCAAAATCACATTTACAGGTATTATTCTAAATCTGCTTTAACTCTATGTAACTTATATACACTTTTATTTAAACTATTGCTTGCATGGTCACATTCAACAACATTGTGGCTTTTTCAAATATTATCAAATTAGTTAGCTATATTTTGTTGGCTATAGAGCATAAATTAATTTCATACTTCACAAAGTATGCTTTTAATATGTCATTTAATGTAAGTAATAGCCGCCACCTACAATTTACTTTTGCAAGGACTAGTTTGCTCTCTTGTCACAATGTATTATTTGACTGAGAACGCAATTAAGATGATCCATGATGGAAACATAGACCTGCAACCCCATCGACAAGCAATAGATATTTCAATGTTCGGACACGGGCCTGAACCAACCAATCACTATATACTACAACTCTCTAATGGGGTGCATAAGTAGAAGGCTACACTTCCAAAATAGTACAACCACCACATAGATTCTTAAGAACTACATAAGGGCTCTATACTTAAACTCATTAAATACAATTGCCCTGTTCTTTGCAATTCAAGGTGAGCCATCATATTTCAGTGATTTGCTACAATATCCAAAATCAAAACTTATAGATTATCATTCTTGAAATTCATGATGTCACATCTCATCCTATTGATAATACTTCTTCATTGTACACTTATAGGTGGATTGTCATATCAGAATTAGAAATCACATGTTTGCGGCAAGATATCATTGGCCAACCTACCAACCTCTTTGAACAACAAACCCAACAAGTACAAGCCACATCTACAGGCCTTGAGACAATGTTATAGTATTTCAACCACCTCTCTTTCCAAAATATTCCTTGACTAACAATGCAATCAAGATGATGAATGATGGAAACCTAAATTTGCAACCCTATCTACAAGCATTAGAAATTGCACCGTTTGGCCATGGCCTCAAACTAGTTGATCGATATAGAGTGGAGCTCTCCAATGGGGTGCATAAGCAAAAGGCAACACTTCCAACAAAGTACAACCAATGCATAGCTTCTAAAGAGCTCTAGAAGGGATCTATACTCAAATTGATAGGACACAGTTGCCCTGTTCTTTGCAATTCAAGGTGAGCCACGATATTTACATGCTCTTCTACAAAATTCCAATTAACAACTTGTAGCTTAGCATCATTTATCCACTATGCCACATTTTTTCATACTCAAAATACTTACTCATTTTATCTTTATAAGTGAATAGTCATCTCCAAATTAGAGATCACATGTTTGCAGCATGACATTATTGGCCAACCTACCTACCTGTTTGAAGAGCAAGCCCAAAAAGTAAATTCTACAACCTCAACTGCTCCATCTACGAGCATGAATAACACTGCTATGGTACCAAGCCACCTGCTCAAAGGGCACTTTTTGGGTTATGCTCATCCCTACAAAACAAAGACCTTCTGTCCAATATTATGCCTATTAGAAATTTGAATCCATTTCAAACAAGGTGGCTTATAAAGGGTCGTGTTACCATGAAAAAGTAGATGCACAACTTCAACACACATAAGGGACAAGGGTAGGTCTTCTCTTTCGATATTATTGATTGTGAGTGCACTAAAATACGAGTAACTTGCTTTAATGAAGTTGCAAACCTTCATTACATGAATGTACATTTTGGAGAAGTATATACAATATCTGGTGGAACTATTAAGTCAACTAATAGGTTGTACAACAAACTAAATAGCCAGCTTGAAATTTTTTTAGTTTAGGAATCCAAAATTTCTCACTCAGAAGATGACCTTGCAATTCCCAAACATTAGTTCTCTTTCACACCCTTCAAGGACATTTTAGAATTGAACAATAATATCATTGTTGATGTTATTGGAATAGTCATATGTGTGGACCCATGCTCAACCATAAGGAGGAGGGATGGGACTGAAGTTCTTCGAAGGAGCATCAAATTGATAGATACCTCTTCATCTACAATTAATATTACTTTATGGGGTCCAACAACTGAAAAGGAAGGCAAGCAACTGCAAGAGATGTATCACTTAAAACATGTGGCTGTACTTGCAATAAAAAATGGCCATGTCATTGAGTATAATGGAAAGGTCATAAGCACATTGGCAAGCACCCACCTATTTGTAAACCCAAGAATAGAGGAGGTAGAACAACTCAAATCATGGTTTGAACAAAATGGGACTGATGTCACTCCATTTAATACAAAACTGTTGTATGCACCTCTTGTGCTTATGAGGAGAACAATTGTTGGTATTGAAGAGCAAACTACCAATGTGAAAAAAACCTTCCAATGCACTCTAAAAGCAATAGCGCAATACATAAAAACAAATTCATTATGCTATCCATCTTGCCCCCTTGAGTTAGATGGAAGACAATGTAAAAAGAAAGTTGTAAATAATGATGATCAAACATGGTATTGTTCCAAGTGCAAAGCTACTACTGCTAAATGTACCTACAGATACATACTCTAGCTAAAGCTCACAGATCATACATGAATATTATGGGTTGTTGCTTTTGAAGAACCAGCCATCAAACTTCTTGGAATGTCTGCAAATAATTTATACATGCTACAATTCAATTTTGAAACATAAAATGAAGTTGAGACCATAGTGAAAGGAGTGTTATTCAAGCAATTTATCTTCACAATCACAAATTTTTATGATTCAAGTGTTGCTCAAGGACGGGTAAATTCAACAATCACAAAGGTCAACAAGCTAGATTTTGTTGCAGAGAATTTGCTCATGTTAGGTGGAATCACTACTATGTGTCATATTGCTAGTGTTTAGATGTACCTCAAGCACTTATGTAATGTATATAAAGTTTTGTAACATCTTATATAGTATACTTTCTATACTTTTGATTCCATACATGGAATTTCAAAATCACATGTGTATTGAATATATTGTTGTTAAGAAAATACTATGATTACCTCTTCCACCAAATTACTCATGTATATAGCATACCAATTGTATTTCAACTACTTCTCAAAGAATATAATGATTGAAGAACTCGTAACATTAATGTTTAGCTTATTTAATTTTGTATGTATTTGTAATTGTTCATTTGATAATTATAGTTCATATTTCCTTTACAAATGGCGACCTCTAGCCCTAAAAGCATACAATCTCGCAAAAGAAGTCATAACTACTATATGCAACATAAAGAAGAAATCAACATTCATCATCATTTCCAACACATAGGAAAACAAGCAATACAAACAAATGCACCAACCTCCTTTTCAGTCAAACCAACACAATATTGAACCATATGAATGTGCATCCCAAACTAAAAACACTTCCGACATAGGTTGGTCAATGTGCATAGACCAAACAATGTAGACTCATCAAAATCAGTCCACAAGCTTACCACTTTCTGAAAAAAACTTTATAGAAAAGATTTCGTTCAAGATTAGATAAACTATCAAACTTGCCAACTTGCACAATTTTTCATGAATGCTGCCCAGGAATCTGTACCAACACAACACAAACTAGTCTAGTTTGTTTTAGATGCTTCCATGAGATAGGCATACATCATTTCTCAACATCTAATTTAATGGATCCAGGAGTACAACTGTATGAGCTGCAAACACTAATACAAGTCAAAGAAATTCTTATAACATGAGTCAATGTAATAATACAAGTAACAAATGCTCGTAGAGGCCAATACAAATATAGTGGGCACACAATTTGTTTCCTACAAGATATCAAAACCATATAAAAATACTTGCCACATTAAATTGTAAACTTGGATGTGTTGGTGGTTCGAAGAACCAATACAAGAGGTGACCATTATGATTGCTATGCAAGTATACATCGTGTGTGGGTTGCACTAAAATATAAACTCACATATGACCCATATTACAAAGATGTCGAGGTGGATTTTGCATCTCTTGGAGAGCTCTCCAATACAAATACAAACATGTCCAATATGCTTCATAACATTAATGCTAACAACGATAATATTGTTGCATCAAACAGTGCATCAAAATTTAACATGGATTCACCCAACACAAAATTCACTTGCTCCTCATCCTTCATGGCTAGGCTACCAAATAAACGCTGTGAACTAGAAATCATAAAAGAAACATTGCAAGTTACAAATCACAATCACACCATTGTAGATTGGCTGACACTTGAGTCATCACCAGTTAATGAATACAATACTAAAGGACTTCTAAACATGGCTTTTCCTTCTTTGTTTCCCAATGGTAGTGCATTACATTTACAACCTCACTATAGACAAGTTGAAATGCATGAATATGTGTTGCACCTAATAAGGTTTCATGATAATAGATTTGGAAGGCATCTAAGGTTTAGATAGTTTGTCTTGAACCTATTGATGCACCACTAAAGCCAAGGTGTTGCCTCATTTTTGTGAAGAAAAATGCTAAGGACTGCATACCAACCACTATAGATAGCCTTCATCACCATATACAAACATTGCCTGACACTAAACTAGCCAAACAATTGATGCATTATAAATCATCCCTTAGAGGCACATAAGCATATTGGAATAAATGTCATGGTGAATTGTCAAACATGATCAACCAAATAGGCTCCCCCACACTATTCTTCACATTAAGTGTTGCAGATACCAAATGCCCTGACTTACATCAACTATTTACAAAGGGGGCAACTCAAACATCACAAAAAAATAAAGATCGCGTAGATAACATTGTTATGAACCCACATACCACATCCTTATACTTGCATCAAATATTCACAACATTTCGTGAAGAAGTCTTAGAGAAGCTCTACTGTGCAATAGACTACTAGTATAGATATGAGTAGCAACATCGAGGGTCTGCACATGTACACCACTTCCTTTGGCTTGAGGGTGCACCAAACATGGACAAACTTGACTGGAGAAATCATGTCAACGTAGATATAGCGAAATCATTCTTTGACAAATATGTTAGTTCCTGGAATCCTCAAAATCTACGAGACAGGAGCAACACATGCCATCGGTCTTCGCAAGACGACCCACACTTACTAACAACACCTAAAATCTTTACTACAAACACACTTATTGACTATGAAGAGTTACTTAACCGTGTCCAAAGACACACCAAGTGCTTAGAATCAACCTGCCTTCGCAAGAAAGGAAACAACATGGAGTGTCGCTATAGTGCACCATGGATCGAATGTGTTAGCCTTCGTTATGCAATGATGAAGATGGGAAAAAAACATTTTTCCCTGCATGTAATGATGATAGGTTGAATATACATATTCCATAAATGCTTTCCATATGGAGGGCCAATATGGATTGTCAGCTCGTGCTTTCAAAAACACTAGTTCTAAAATACATTGCAAAATATGCCGCAAAGGCGGAAAGAAAATCTGAAAGCTGCCTTGATATGTTGACACACATATGTCAAAAGAAAGCACCCCAAGACAAGGCACTTGTAGCATATAAAAAATTAATGTCTGGAATTATTGCTGATTGTGATATAGGTGCACAAGAAATGTGCCATATGTTGCAAAAGTTGCCCCTTGTTGTTTGCAATCGTGAATTTATGGTGCTTAATGTTGGGAGAAAAATTTTCAACCGAATTCAGACCAACCAAAATGACAATGCATTGGAGCTAACTTACATCCATACATACACACAATGTCCTCCTCAAATGGAGAAAGTAACACTACTTGAATCTGCACGATCATTCTCGTTCTCATCAAGTCACAAAGACTACAAGTGGAAAGAAAGGAAACAAAAGGAAATTATCAGTGTCTTCCCTTGATTTATTGCTATTCCAAAGGAGGATTCAAAACATTTCGAGACATTTTGTTGGAGTGAACTACTTCTTTACAAGCAATTTGGTAACATTGAAGTAGACATTGGTATCGAGAAAGAGAAAATTGTTGCAAATTGGAAGGAGATGAATATACATAAATATTATGTGTGGCATGTTGACCGTATAGTTGATGAAGAAGTAAATCAAGAAGAGGAAGAGGAAATAGAAGATGAAAACAATATAGGAAATACAATACAATTGAATGAATGGGAGTTCTTATTACAATTGGGTCTTGGTACTAGTGGAAATCTTAATTCCCTTGATATGCTTGGAAGGCGTGACTTTGATAATTGCCACAAGTGGAATGCCCATACAATACCTCAAGTGTTAGATGAAATTGTAGAGCATTTCGTATGCACAAATAAGGTGGACCAAAATGACAATCCAACAACATTTGAGTTTAACGACCTCCCATATCCACTCTCTCCCAAACAACAACTCACTCTGACACTTGTTTTGGACCACTGTAGTTCTTGTGAAATAAAAAAAACCTTGTGCATGATCATACAAGGAATAGTAGGAACATGGAAATCCTATCTTATTCATTGCATTAAACACTCCCTTTCCAATTTAGTACCACAAGAACATAGCCCACTCCTTGTTTTTGCTCCTATAGGAATCACAACATTCAACATACATGCCTCAACTATACATTCAACCTTGAAGATTCCAATCAAGGAAATGCAACCATTGAAGGGTTAGTCACTTGCAATGTTCCAAGATAGCATGGAGCACATAAAATACCTCCTAATTGATGAATTGAGCTTTATAGGCCCAAAATTACTCTTGCAAATTGATTCTAGGCTACGTGAGGCTTTCCCCCACCAACAACACTTGTGCTTCAGTGGAAGATCTATCATTCTTATAGGTGACTTTGCACAACTACCCCCTATTATGGACAAACCTATATATGCCACCCACACAGATGCGAAAGCCCTTTGGGAACAATTCACTATTATTGTCGCACTAGAAAAAATATTTCGACAACATGGGGACACACAAGCTCAAATTGACTTTCGAAGAACTCTACAAAACATTTGTAATGCAGAACCAAGTGAACAAGATTGGGAGCTACTAATGTGTCGCACAAACAAAGAGCTATCACACAAAGAAAACAAGTCTTTCGACCTAGCAATGCACCTATTCCCGATCGATGACTTAGTTGGAACACATAAAAAAAATGGATACAACTGTTAAATCTTCCTATTTCACTTAGTATTATAATAAAAACAACCACAACATCAAATATTGACAATGATGCTGACAAGCTTACCCATGAAATCCTCCTATGTAGAGGCCAACACATCATGCTAACTACAAACCTATGGACTCAAGCAGGCCTTATAAATGGTTCTCTTGGATAGGTTGTAGATATTGTATACACAGAAAGCTCCAAACCACCAAATTTACCATTATATGTGGTAGTAAAATTTGATACTTACAATGGCCCACCTTGGAGCCTCCATGCTCCAAAAACTATTCCTATATCACCTATATCTCTAGGTGCTCACAGGCAGTTACCACTATGCAATGCATGGGTGATCACAATACATAAATCCTAAGGATTGACGATCGAAAGAGCAACAATCGATATAGGTAAAAAAAAAGACAAGGATTAAATTTTACAGCTGTATCTAGAGTTAAATCAATACATGGACTTATGATCAACCCACCATTTTCCTTTGATTGATACTCAAGAATGAAGAATAATCCATACATAATAATTAGGAAAAAAGAAGAGCTTCGACTACGTTTTCTCTCTTTATGATGAGTACAAATACATATACATTAACACACAACTCTCTCAAGAAAGCTATATTTGTTTTATCTTCTACTTACCATATTGATATACATACAAATTATTGTTTCTATGCTTACACTACATTTGCAATTACATGCAGGTGGCTATACCAAAATCATATACTCCTACAATGGTTGCTCCAAGATGATGAATTTTCCCAAAGTATTGGTCATTTTTAGGACATATACAAACCCTTTCACATTCAATAGAATATACCCCCTTTGCATACAATCCATCCTATCAAATTGATCCATGTCAAGAACATGAACCAAAGCATATTTAAGACAACACCACGCAAAATCAAGATCAAGAATCCGAACCTCCAATATACCATATCCATATACCACCTACTCATCCATCTACCCATGAGATGCATACTCCTAAATGTACATGCAGATGTTCTACAAAAAAAGAGTCAACATTTGGGAGACTGTAGAGTCCTTATGATAAAACCATTGTCAATGCTACAACACTTCATAACTTCAACCATTATTCACGCACCATCCCATCCACAAAAATAAAGAAAGGGGCAAATACAAAAAAAATGGACAAATCGTATTCAAATGGATACCATAAAATACAACACAAAATCATCCCTATAAACCTCTATTAGTCAAAGAAACTATGGGGAAAAAAATCAAGAAGGGAAGCTCTTCCATAAAAAAAGTCCAACAGTGCACAAGAAAGCTACAAAAGTGGCCTACAAGACATATGCACAAAGTTTGCCCCAAACGAAACCCCATATCCACTTACCATTGCTCACCTCCCAAGTTTGGAAAACAAAAATCCAAATTGTCAACCATCAACATACACAAACATAAATTGCTCAGAATAACCGTGTGTTGACAACAACACTTTATCATAAGGACTCTTATGGCTCCCAAATCGCAATGTCTGCATCTCGATGAGATTGCAAAAAAAAAAAAAAAACACCTACATGTGCCAAAATAGGTACACGCATCTTATCCCATCCACAGTAAATCCAACACTCCATCCACCTTATCCAAACTAAATCAATTCATCCATGGACCATCTATCAAATCCATGTTCACTCAACGCCACCCACATTCCAAATCATCTTGATCTTAGATGACATTCAATGTAAACTTAACACTTGCTTATGGTAAATTTCTTGATATGGATCGGTATCATTCACTGCACCACCATTATATAAGTATTCTCCAAATAACCACACACACTCCAAATTACACTCCCTCCCATCCTTTGCATACCTCACATATCCATTGACCAATTCATTCATTCCATGCATCCTACAAACTAAGGGCAACTACTGACACCATGCTTGAAGAAAACATCATGACATATATCCATATATTACAAACAATGTGTAATGATCCATATTCTCTAAATATTATTGCGATTAAAACATTATATAATCACATTGTATATTTACCTATTACCATCTTGTAATGTCTATTTTCTGCTGTGAGATTAAAATATTGTTTGTTCTGTTAATAATGTCTATACAAATACTAAATTGCATGTCACTCCCCTTCTTACTTCTCTATATTTTTTTCTATAGGCCTAACCCTTGCACCCCTTGGTGCAAGTGCTAGTAATATATTGTTCTAATGTATTTCATTTAATTATCGTAACTAAACTTAGGGAAAGAGTATTTTTCTTTTCACACGTAAACAACAAATAATCCACACATTTTTGAAAACCCGTTCGAGACCTAGTTCTAGGGGTTTTATGCCGTTAAAACCCTAGTTAGGGTTTAATCCCGTAAGCATCGTTACAAGCATTTTGCTCCCGCTGATCTTAAATTTCATATTTTTCATCGAAAGGATTTATATCTTCATGGCCATAATGCCTCTGTTCTTCACATCATCAAGCGCATTGAATTTGCACAAGAAAGATGATTGGCTTGCATTCAGCAATCAGAGAACAAAGGCGTGACAAGAAATCTGTATCTTCGGAACTTCCTGAGCTCGATTCAGTTCTTTTAGACGTCCCATTGACGGATAAATTTGAGCCGTTTAGTTCATCATTGCAAGAATTTGAAGACTTGGATTTTATAGACGATTGGATATGCGAGCCAGATTGTATTGAAATGGCTGATGCACAGACAAATTTTGATAAAGATGTAGCAGCAGCAAAAGAAATCAATGAGAGAAAGAAGGTCGGTGAAGAGTGTAGCCCAATTTCTTTTACAATAGAGACTGAAGGTTCCTCACCTAGTGATGTAGACAATGTAGGGGCCATGATTGGAGAGGTTTGCTTGGATGGGGATGGAGGTATTCTATCCGAGCACACATATTTTGAACACTCAATAGCTCAAAATGAGTGCCCAGATGGAAAAAGTGTTGAACAAACAGGTAATAGCGGGTGCGTATATGGAAAAACTGAGTGTCCCCATGGGAATAGAGGTATTCTATCCGATAACACATATTTTGAAGGCTCAATGGCTCTAAATGAGTGCCCGGATGTTAAAAATGGGTGCCTAGATGGAAAAAGTGTTGTTCAAACAGAAAAAAGCGGGTGCGGAGATGGAAAAATTGAGCGCCCCCACGGATCAAGTAGTCTATCTGAAAAAGATGGGGGAATTTCAACGGGAATGCCAAAAAATGTGACTAGTTCGGGGGTTTCAGTAACTGGTCCTCTTCCTAGGCCTAAGGAAGAATGTGTTGAATATGCCAGCTCAGTTAAAAGAACATGGAACAACATGGAAACATGTGTTTTGGAAAAGAGTGATGCGAACCTCGATTGGTTTAGAGGTTTTGAACAACCGGTAGATAATTTTGTGAAAACTGAGGAATTCCCAATGGGAGAATCACTTAATGTGGCAAACAAAGGCAATGGGTTATCAGAGATTTTGACTCCTGGTGCTACACTTAGGTCTGATGAAGAACATGCTGACAATACTAGTTCGATTCATAGGACAGGAGGCGTCATTCCTCAAAGGAATATTTTGAAAAACTGTGGGGTTGGCTTGGATGAGCGTACAGGTTTTGAAAGCTCTGGAGCAGATTCCCAGTGTCCAAGTTGTGAAAGTGAGGAAACATTAATGGAAACATCAAAAAGTGTGACAATCAGTGGCAACGGTGTTTCTGCGCTTTCAGTTACTGGACATAATGAAGGCCTTACCAACTTAGTTCATGCTGAAAATGAGGTCAAAGAGTTTAAAAATACAAAGGTGTCAAGAATGGACTATAGTGATGTCGAGAGCGGGGAGATAGTGAGTGAAGATGACGGGGAAGAATGTACTGGTCTTATGAAACCAGATTGTGAGGACTGCATTGATATGGTCGAACCAGATAGGAAGCACTATATGGATATGATAGAACCAGATGGTGAAGGTTGTGCTGGTATGGTGGAACCAGATAGTGACTATTGCTCCGATTCTTTGTTGGGTAGTGCTGACAGTGATAATAGTGAAGAAGATGAGTATGTAGAGGGGGAAGAGGAAGGAGAAATTAAACATGAAAAAGGAAGAAGAAAATTACAAGCAGGAAGCTTGGATAATGATTTTGGCAGCAGTGACGAGGAGGTTCCCAAGGGGCCTATACGGTCAAAGCATGAGCTCGAGGTAATTTTGTTTTATTTGCTGTAACGATATATTTTGGACATATTATGCCCTGCAAAGAAAGTAATTATTCATTGTCCTGTTTGATAAATCTTCTCTCAAAAAACTAATTGGGGATTCCCATGTTTTTTTAATTCAGGGCATTTAAATACATACTATTCAGTCTTGTATATTTAGCTTGTCCTTCCCTTCCACTTGGATGGCTATGTGAACATTTTCTGCGTTCTTAAAAGATTATACTTTCCACAATGTGTAAATATTCATTTACCTGTTTTTCATAGATGGCAATTATTTTCTTAGATTATCTCAAAATCATGTTGATACAATATTGGGCTATTAGACTCTTTTGAGTGCAATTGAAGTCTTAAATCCATAAATTACCAAACATATCTTACTATAGATTACTTTAGCTTTCAAAAATGCTTCCTTGCATAGAAGCAGGGTTACTTTTTTCACCAAATTGTGAATGCCTGCTGTTTGGGAATGTGTTTCCCATATTATAGTTTCCTTTGTTACACCTATCTGACCTTAATGCGCCTCTATTATCGAGGGTATCTTTAGTGTCTTCTGATTGTTACACAATGTACTGTAATTAATGATTATTGAATACAGAAGTCTTTTCGCAAATTTAATATGATGCGGGACTTACACAAGAAATTGGTGTATTACTTATCCACCTCATGTTTATCCACGAACTCTTAAAGCATAGTAATATAAAGAGAATTTGAAATTTTTAAAAGATTATTGAAATGTCTGAATAAATTTTTAACAATCTTTTCACTCTTCTTGTGAATTTGTTTATGTCCTACATGATTCAGTGCTTTGGGATTCAGGCAAACCATTTTTCCATTTATGACTTTGTCCAAGTAAAAAGGTTTTGTTCTCAAAAAAATTAGTTTTCTCTTTTAGTGTGATGAATCTCCCAGTAGCATTTTAGTGGTCTTTTCTGCTTCCTCTTTCCCAAAATGCACGGAAGATTGGGTAGCTTCATCTGTACAAGGGTCAAAGGACTCAGATGTGAAATGAAATTCTACAAACCATGTTTCCATGGATATTTGGTATTTCCCTATGAACAAGGTCCTTCTCCAATGACTTAAATAGAGTCTGCACTGATCAGAAGACTACATATGTAACTCTTAGAGAATACGTGGAGGTGTTAATCGCTTACAATTCCATGTTTCATATATCGCCTACTATAACAAGGGCAATGTAATTCACCGTAATCCATTAATTGACAAACTAGTACAAGGTATGTGGATGGTTTGTAACAATGAAACATGTGGATTTGTGTGTTTGCCTGAGGGCCCTATTTGGAGTACCTTTATGTTTCTGGGTACTCAGGTGCAGAGATGTGATGTTCCCTTGCCATTACTGACCATTAGGGAGGGCGCCCTACCCACCTGGGACATTTCGGCCATTTTAGGAAGTTCCCTCTTTTTGGACTCAGTTGGAGATCCTTATGAATACCCAAGATTGCTTTTGGACTTAGGGAAATATCCAAAAAAGACCCCATGAACAATGTAAAAAACATTAAAACAATTATAATGCAAACTCACAATAAAGGAAGAGTCAGCATTACCAGAAGTAAGTTATGACATGCCAACATACTAATACTTGTTTGATCAAATTTTCCATATTCAAGGGGAACACCAACCATCAGAATAACACCACATGGAGTTGAGTGCATGGCTTCATATAGAGCTAGAAAATACCCTTATGCCTTTTTAGCCTTGTTTGATAGATATGGAGGACAGAAATTTATCTCCTATTTATTCCTTTTGCTTGGTAGATATAGCAAGCAAGAGTGAGATATCTACTATATGTAATCAACACATGCTTTTAGAATACAAGAACAAGTGGGAAAGTTTCTCACCTTTGCCTGAAGATCTGCTTGACATTAACAATTGTTTGTTAGATATACCTGTAAGAAAATTATCGATTTAGTAAAGTAATGAGCTCTCTTAATGGGATTGGTTACTTTCTTATTGCTACAGTTCTGAGAACTGGTTTTGTCAGCATCTAGCAGCTTTTACTGATGTGTCATTCTGGTATATTAGTTTAGATATAACCTTATTTTATACTCTAAAAATGACACAAAGGTTTACATGCAGGTCCTACCACCTGTTCCTCCAGTGAACATAGTGCTGGAGAGTCATCATCAAACTCAACCTGCTGGTGTAATTGCTTCTGTAAGCATAGAATGTTTTGGCAATTGTATTTGTAATCATTACTATGATTTTGGCATCTTAAAATATATTCCTTACTTCTCATTGCATTAAGGACTAACTATTACATCCTAGGGAATAAATGATTGTGCCTGACTATTTTCTTGAATGTTTAAGCTTCTTATATTCTTTCTAGAAATGATTATCCTATGTGCCCACAATCAAGGCTATTTCTGTTTAAACCTTTTGAACACATGTTTGAGATGCAAGTTGTAGGTCTATCCTCTTCTTGTGTTAGCATATCCTAAAGAGAGATATTAGCGGTAATCAACAGCTTCAGACTTGTGAATAGTGACCATAATAAGAGTAGCCTTTTAAAAAACATTTCATGGAGAAGTACATGATTGCTGCGGTAAATATAGAGTTTTGTGAAATTGTTTCATGGAACTAGCTGGAAGAGGCTACTTTTTTATACTGTCTTGTTAGAAATTAGCGTTAGCATTTTAACTTGCACCTTTCAGTGTGACACAAAATGGAACAGCGTGTAAGGTAGGACCTTTCTTTGAAGTGTGGGTGGAAATCTCTTTTTTAAGAAGAGTGAATGAAATGATGTGTTTCCTTACACACTCAGATTGGGCAGGTTTTGTTGATGACCGAAAGTCTACTTCAGGGTATGTATTTAGTTTGGGTACAGGTGCAGTTACATGGACCAGCAAGAAGCAAGAAGCAGTGGCTCTTTCCTTGATTGAAGCTGAATATCGATTAACTGTTAAAGCAGCTTGTGAGGCAGTTTGGCTTGGAAGGGGACTTTTTGACATGCAAATGTCTCAAGCAAGGCCTTCCCCCTTGTATTGTGACAATCAAGGGGTGCTGAAACTCGCCAAAAATCCAGTCTTTCATGAAAGGATAAAGCATGTCAAACTTCATTGTCATTTCATCTTGTAGCTTGTCGAAGATGGATCAGTAGTATTGCAGTATGTTCCGACAGAGGATCAGACTACTGATATTCTCACCAAGTCTTTGAGCTTGGATAAGTTTGTCAAATTTAGGGGGCACCTTGGTGTAGTTAATAGATTGAGCATTAAGGGAGGGTATTAAATTAATATTTATTTAGTTTATTAATGCTCAATATTGTAATTTATCAAATTCAATGGTTTCTATTCTTTTGTTTAGTTTTGCTTCAATTAGCTTCTGATTAGATTTAGAAACTTTCTGATTTCTTTCTAAATCTAATTCTTGTAAAATCTATAAGAGAGCGTTTGCCTCTTCAAATTTGCAACCTTTCTTTTGTCATATCAAACGCTGCTCATCAATATTAGCCTTCAAATTTGCCACATTTTCTTTCAAAATTGCATCTCGAATCTTCTCATAGTTAAGGGCTTTGAACCTTGTGTCAACAACAACAATATTCACTAAATTTTGCAATAAAGAGATCATAAAAAAATTTAAAAAATTCTAAATTTGAAAAACCACTAAATTTTAAAATTCAAGAGGAATAAATCAATAAAAATATTTAAATAAAAAATAAAATTTAATTACTTGAGCTCATGAATTGGAATCAAACAATAGAACAAAAAATCTTCAATTGCAACTACTTGCTGTTTGATGTCCATCTCTATTCTAACTTGTGCTCTCAAGTGATAGTTGGAGCTTTTAGATCAGTGCACGGTTTTGCAACTCAAGGTCCAACTCAAGGTCCAACACTAGTGTTCAAACTGAAAGTGAATAGAGGAATTGTAGAAGTAGAAGAGTTTCCTTGATGTGCAACTGCCATCCTTTTTTTTGCCTATTCTTCAAGGTCATTTTTTCCTCAAAGGAGACTGTAATTAAGTTTGGAGCTTTTGCATAACTTCACTGACACTTGTGTGTACAGAGAAGCATATGAGGGGATTAATGCCTCCCCACTAATTTTCATTTTGTAATATTGTAACCCAACTTCTCTTTCTTAGCCCTTGGGGTGACATTTCAATGTAGGTCCTTTCCAATTGGCATTAACATTATAATGACTTCTCAATTGCAGGTAAGCTGCAAAAGAAAACAAGGGATTTTTTATAACATTTTACTTTTGAGACAAAAAGAGAAATTAGAAAAAATGGATTATGGAACAATAGAAAAAAAAAGAGGGAAAATGAAGTGAATAAGTTATATCTATATTTTTTCCTTTTTTTGTTTCTTGTTCTATGAATTCAAAATGGAAAGAGAAAAAAAAAACAAAAGTAGAATGAAATGCCAAATGAAAAATTAAAAAAGGAAAATATTCGAAGAAACAAAGGGCTGTGACTACTTTTGATGCTCGAAATGGATTGCCGTCATATCCCTTGATATAATTACTAGTTGTTCTTATAATTTCCGTCTCAGCTTGGATATATTTTCTTTATTTACAATGGAAAAAAATATATTAAAAAAAATATGAAGTGGTTTAGATAAGTTTAAATGCCTTTAATCAGGTTCCATGAGCTTGATTGTAGTTAGCGACTAACAAACAGATTGGATCAAAAGACGTGATCCTTGGAAGGGTGGTAACCATCAAGCAAAGACACGTCTATTTGAAGAATTAAAAGGAGATCTCATCTGGGACCAAGGCATCATCGCTGAAGAGAAGAGGTACCAAGACAGTGAATCGAATACACCTGGAGTCTTAGCTGTAGCTTGGAGCAGAGGTAAGTATCCCCCCCATAAACGTCTTAAATCTTAATATTGTTTGAGGTGAGTTATCTACTGAAAGTATGTTGTAGTTGTATTAACCGAATCAAATCATTCTCAAGAGGTATTAGAAATCCTACTTATTAATGTAAGCTTAAATGGTGGATATCATGATATTTCTGTTTGAATAGGTATCAATAATATATATTCACCTTATAATGTCTTGCAAGAAAACAGAATCAACAGTGATAGTTCTAATCCATAAGTCAATACCATACATTAGCAATTATGGATGCAATCGTTAATTATAGATCTACTCATTTAACTTTGGAATTAATCCCAATTGCATAATAATAAATCCAGCCTATTGAATTCTATATTTGTGTAAGTGAATACATTTTGATGGAATATATGAGTTTAACTTATTGGGATATATTGTATTGGTCAAACTACAACAATATTGTTTACAACATTTATGATTTATTATTAAGGAAAGATAACCTTATTATCATGGGAATAAACTCCGGGCCAAATCCTCTTTCACTAACGCTCGATAGGGAGTGTGTGGAGGGAAAGGCGGGTAAATCGGTCCAATGTTGGATGGAGCCCAAGACAGGTAATAAACCTTGAGGATGTCCAACTTGAGATCGTGCACGCGCCCTTGGCACAGTAAATCTTCCATCCAACAGGGTTAGCAAGAGGAATGAGGCGAAGATCTATTCCACTGAGAAGTAAGAAGTCATTCCTGATCTGGGTAGCCTATGAGTTGGAATTGCCTAGCAATAGCAAGATTCACAATATCTTCCATGTGCCCAAACTTAAAAAGGTTCTTGGACAACAAGTTACTCCATGTGCAGAGTTACCACCTCTTGACGACGAGGGAAGACTTGTCTTGGAACCCAAAACGATCTTAAACATGTGGGAGAAAAAGTTGAGAAACAAAATTATCCCTGAATACTTGATTAAGTGGAAGGGGTTACCAGAGGAAGATTCCACATGGGAAAGTGAAGAGATACTAAAGCATTCGAGTTTGAACCTTGCTTGAGGACAAGCAATTTTAGAGGGGGGGAACTGTCATATCCCTCGATATAATTACCAGTTGTTATAATTTTCGTCTCAGCTCGGATATATTTTCTTTATTTACAATGGAGAAAAATATATTAAAAAAATGAAGTGGTTTAGATAAGTTTAAATGCCTTTAATCAGGTTCCATGAGCTTGATTGTAGTTAGCGACTAACAAACAAATTGGATCAAAAGACGTGATCCTTGGAAGGGTGTTAACCATCAAGCAAAGACACGTCTTTCTGAAGAATTAAAAGGAGGTTGCATCTGGGACCAAGGCATCATCGCTGAAGAGAAGAGGTACTAAGACTGTGAATCGAATACACCTGGAGTCTTAGCAGCGGCTTGGAGGAGAGGTAAGTATCCCCCCCATAAACGTCTTAAATATTAATATTGTTTGAGGCGAGTTATCTATTGAAACTATGTTGTAGTTGTATTAACTGAATCGAATCATTCTCAGGAGGTATTAGAAATCCTACTTATTAATGTAAGCTTAAATGGTGGATATCGTAATATTTCTATCTGAATAGGAATCGATAATATATATTCACTTGATAATGTCTTGCAAGAAAATAGAATCAACAGTGATAGTTCTAATCCATAAGTCAATACCATACATTAGCAATTAAGGATGCAATCATTAATTATAGATCTACCCATTTAACTTTGGAATTAATCCCAATTGCATAATAATAAATCCAACCTATTGAATTCTATATTTGTGTAAGTGAATACATTCTAATGGAATATATGAGTTAACTTATTGGGATATATTGTATTGGTCAAACTACAACAATATTGTTTACAACATTTATGATTTATTATTAAGGAAAGATAACCTTACTATCACGGGAATAGACTCCGGGCCAAATCCTCTTTCGCTAACGCTCAATAGGGAGTGTGTGGAGGGAAAGGCGGGTAAATCGGTCCAATGTTAGACGAAGCCCAAGATGTGGGTAATAAACCCTAAGGGTGTCCAACTCGAGATCGTGCATGCGCCCTTGGCACAGTAAATCTTCCATCCAACGGGGTTAGGAAGAGGAATGAGGCGAAGATCTATTCCACTGAGAAGTAAGAAGTCATTCCTGATCTGGGCAGTTAATGCCCTAGATAATAATGCATTTATTTGTCTTACTCTTAAAATGTACAAAACTGAAGTGAATTAATCATTAAATTATGTGGATTATTGTTATTTCATGTTGTATATAGGACCTTAAAGTAATTTACATAGATAAAATAATGTGTTGGTAAAATACATGATATATCCTAATTAGTGCTTTATGTTTTTTTTAAGGATTAGTAACCTAGGGGACATTACAATTGCTGGCTGCTCCAAATTGACCATTGAGTACCCCAAATGCACCTTGGGCTGCTACAAATCTACACATGCACACTTTAATTTTGCTGCCCAAACTTGTTTGCTAAGTTTCACTATTGCTTTTTTCCCTTGATTATCTCCCTTTATCATTGTTTATGGTTGCAAGTGATGCCTATTTCATTTAAGTGTGTTTGTTAATGCTTTTTAGGGTTCAGAATGTTCGCAAGATTTGACAATGAAGAAATGATAGTGAGAGAGAAATGAGGCACCACACAATGTGTTAGTACGCAAGTAATTGGTAAAAAAATTGATATATTAACAAAAGAGATGAAGTCTCTAAATAGTTTACAAAATGTACAAAATCTGGAAAGTTTCTAAAAAGAAACTTCAAATAAGATTAGAGATGATCTTATCAATATACTTTACAATAAAATGCATTATTGAACATTAATAATAAATAATATTTTAATACCCTCCCTTAATGCCTAATCTATCAACTACACCAAGATTCCCCCCTAAATTTTACAAACTTATTTGGACTGAGTGACTTGGTGAGAATATCTGTTGTCTGATCCTCTGTCGGAACATACAACAACTGAACTGATCCATCTTCAACAAGCTTCTGAATGAAGTGACAATGAGTTTCCACATGCTTGGTTCTTTCATGGAAGACTGGATTCTTGGAAAGTTTGAAAACTCCCTGATTATCACAAAACAATGGAGTCGGTCTTGCTTGAGATATTTGCATATCCGCAAGCATCCGATGAAGCCAAATTTCCTCACAAGTTGCCTTAATTGCTCCTTGATACTCTGCTTCTGTTGAGGAGAGAGCCACTGCCTGCTGCTTCTTACTAGTCCATGTGACTGCACTAGATCCCAAATTGAACACATACCCAAATGTTGATTTTCTATCATCAACCGAACCTTCCCAATTTGAGTCTGTGAAACCAAAGAGTCTAGGATCGCGACTCCTAGTGTAAAGAAGTCCATAATCGGAAGTGCCTTTCACGTAACGTAGCACACACTTCGCTGTTACCCAATGATTAGCCTTGGGGGCTGTCATGAAGTGTGAAATGTAGCTCACTACAAAACTAAGGTTAGGTCTAGTAGCAGTGAGATAGATGAGGCTGCCCACTAGTTCCGTGAACAATGATTCATCTACTACTGGCGACTTGGACTTAGTTGACAACTTGAGCCCTTTTTCCATGGATGTGGAGGCAAGTTTGCAATCTTGCATTCAGAACTTATCCAATAGACTTCGAGCATATTTGGACTGGGAGATGAAGACACTGCTCTTGGTTTGCCAAACCTCAACACCTAAACAGTAATGCAGAAGTCCCAAATCTATCAAGTCAAATGTGCTGCACTAATCCTGTTTGATCTCAGCGATCAAATGTGTCGAGCTGCCAGTAATGATCAGGTCATCCACATAGAAAAGAAGAAGAAGAATATCACTACCAGTATGTTTGACATACAGATTAGAGTTGGATGGACTCCTCTGAAAGCCATGATCTGTGAGGTACTTGGCAATCTTGATGTACCAAGCTCGAGGAGCCTGTTTCAGGCCATAGAGTGCTTTTACCAGTCTGCATACCTTGTGTTCTTTACCGACAACCTTGAATCCTGGAGGTTGTGTCATTTAGACTTCTTCCTTCAACTCACCGTTGAGGAAAGCACTCTTAACATCCATCTGATGGACTTTCCAACCAAACTGGGCTACTAAGGCAAGGATGAG
>VDFB02058242.1:593160073-593185861 GCA_007258455.2 Sequoia sempervirens | reverse complement strand
AAATGGCAATGACAAGGTCTTTTATAGGAAAGACAATTTTGAATGAAGGGCTAGGATTAAATATCAATAATCAATAGCCAAGAATAAAAGATGTAGTATGAAATAGGGTTAGGGTAAATGATAAGGATCAATGGCTAAGATTAACTTATAAATAATTTAATCAAGGGTGGAGGTTAATTGAGACATGGATGGATAAGGATCAACACGAATAAAGAGGTGAGAGGAAATTAAATAATAAAAATTATTTAATCTAGGTGGCCAATGAATAATTAAATAATTAAAATAATTATTTAATCATAGAAGAATGTGACAAAGAGGACCTTTTGAATTAAATAATGATTTAATTTAGGAGAGAAGAGGTTAATGGATAATTAAATAATTTAAAATAATTACTTAATTTTATAGTTGAAAGTGTGCAAATAATTAAATAAGAATTTATTTAATTTTAGAAAGAAGGGGACTTAATTAGTGACGTAATTAAATAAATAAAATTTATTTAATTAATCAGAAAGGAATAAAGATAGAAATCAATTAATTAAATAATTTAAAATTATTTAATTAATAGGAGACTTATGACTTTAGGAAATAATTATTGGAGACAAAAAGGGAAATGATAGAGAAATTAGGAGTGCAAGTCTCAGACAATTTTTAGTGTCTGCAATATTTATAATATGTGTTTTTATAGCTAGTTTTTACAACAACAAAAACACTTAATGTATTAAGAGGTAGTTTATGTAAGGATTTTTGATGTCAACCTTACAATTTTATCATTTATATATTATGTATCATATTGATATATTATATTATACAATATATAAATAATGTAATATATATTTATATTCTAGTGAGGAATTCAATTTGAGGGCCTAAACATACTTCTATTCATTTAATAATCAATAATTATATATGTATTTAAGACATCTAGTGTAGGGATTATGGAATGTTGTATGTTCGACCATTGAAGAGCTTCTAACTATTATGATTAATTCTATCTATCCAAGATATGCATGATTTGCATTGATTATAAATTACTGATGTTCATGAATGTGCACATTATTGAATGGAAGATTTCATTTTTTAATCGTGTGTTCATCTTTCATGTCATTGCTAGCTTTAACTTGCAATCATGTACTATTTAATCGTACTGTATTATTGTAATATTACATAAAATTATTATTTATATGCTATTTATTATATCTATATTATACTTCCAATGTATCTAAAAACAAAAGCAATTTAGGTTCAATTAGGGAAAATATTGATCTATTTATTGCATGCATTTGTATAATACACAAGAGGTCAATTGGTAGGCCATTTAGCAAATAATGTTGTTTGTGCAACAAAGGTCCCAATGGAGAAGTGGTAGCTTCAAATCAACTATGCACCACTTATAGGGATTCAAACATAATTGAAATATAATCTCTAAATTAGGAAGATAATCAAGATCCATTACCTACCGATTTGGAAGAGTGAAAAAGGTGTTTATTCATTTTCTCTTAGTTCAAAACATTTTGAAGCAAATATTAGTTTATTTTAATGCTCCAAAGTGAAACATTTCTATGAATGAATGTTCCTTGTAGTGTAAATGATCTAGAATGAAACTTAATTGTTCCTTGATATTTATAAATGCAAAAACAAATGCCTTTAAATAATGACATGAAAAATAATCACACAAATGTGTACCAAGGTGGTTTTTAATGGCTAGTAGGAAAGTGTTGGAATTGGTAATTAGAAATTTTAAATTTTAAATAGGATTCAATCTTGCATCATGTGAGAGCACACTCTAACATAATAAAATTGATATGGGATGTGGAATTTAAAATCTTGAGGTAGGGATTAGATGCATGAAAATGTGAGCTAATGAAAAGGGAATTGTGTAGAAATATTTATAAATAGGGAAAGGATAAGGTTGAATGTATGAAAGTGCAAAAGCTGAGGATAAATTATGATAGATAAGGACCAAGAAAGGAGCCACACCTTATATAACTCAAGAGTTAAATGATTAATATGATATATATAAATATATATAAAAATATTTTCCATTAAAAAACATCTTGAAATAACTTGAATACTGTCCCAAGTCAAATCCCATAAGTTGGGAAAAGATCCCATGATAAGGAAAGAGTAGGAAAATGGATACTTGAAATACTTAACCTAATTGAATGTTAAGAAATAATTTAAAATTTAATATAACTTAAATAAATAGTTGCCTAAACAAGGGTTAAAAATGTATTGAAATTGAATTAAAAGAACAGAAGATATTAAATTTGTGTAGGGTGAGGAATATTTTGTTATCATGTACACTTTGATCTAGTTCATAATTTTGCTATCAAATTTACATTGAAAGGAATTTGGGGGACATAAACATGAATTATGCTTTGTATGGGGTCAAAATCGCCCACTTGAGACTAATTCTCGTATTTATGACCCTATTCCTAAAATTTAAGATCCTACACTTTTGTATGAACATAATCTTCAAATTTGTAGCCCTAAACTTCTAAATGAGCTTGATATTAAAATTTATAGCCCTAAACTTCATATTTTAAATATTCAAAAAATAATCTATTTATACATGTATTTTTTAATTCAATAATAATTAAGAATAAATATCATACAAATTCTAAACTATTGTACACTAATATTAAAAAAAAAACTCAAAGTAAATCCAAAACTAAGAAAAAGAAAAGTGATAGATAATTACTTTTCACCTGTTTTGTAACCATTGAGTAAAAATCCTTTTTACTTGATCCAATCCAAAGCAAAGCACCACAATTAGCTATAGTTCATCCTATTCATTTATCTATATTCTTTCCTTGTCTAGTTTCCCCTCCCTACCAAGTCCACCTTATTCACCTATCCTATTCAATCTCTCCTTACCCTATAGACAACCATCTCCTCCAACTAGTCCCATAGACCAACCCCAACCATCCTCATCTAAATCCTTAGTAGGTTTCACTCACTTGACATTTGACCTAGAAGAGGTAGTTCATGGTGATCAAGATGCCTTTAGCATAAACAGTTCTTAGGAATGTTGTTAAGGAAATGGTAACACTTCATAACATTTAATCATATTCTTATCATGATTTCAATATATAAATATTAAAATTATCACGTTCTATTTTTTTTATTTTCAAACACATTAAAAGGTTACGCCAACATTTGGTATTACACATATGACCTAGATTACACTTAGTTTAACCCATTAGTTATGGCCTTCACTAAGTTCTTTTTTGTAGGTGTTAACATATTCAACAACATGATATGCATGTCCTCAAATTATGTGTTTTAAAAAAAAATTATAATAAACTAACTACAACAAACTACAACATGTTAAAGCCACTTCCTACACTCACATCCAACAATAGTATATACACTCATAATTATATACACCTAAAATTGGTCAAGACATTTAATTAATTAAATACTAGTTATTTAATTAATATTCCATCTACGTATAAATAAATTTTAATTTATTTATATAGTTCATATCCTTTAATTCTCCAAATCTAAAATCATATTCTTCTAATTTAATTAAATAAACAAATTTTCATAAGCTTTTTTTATTTAATTAAGTTTCACTAATCCCAAATTAGGAATTCAAGCACATGTCTACAAATTTTCATGCCACCTCACCAAGGTCACATAAAATTAAATAATTCTAATTTTTAAATTAGAATTATCTTCAACAGATTTTCAAACACATAGCTTATTCCTCACACACTTCTTCAACAAACTTTGAAATAGCTTATTCCTCACACACTTCTTCAACAAACTTTGAACACACGGTCTTTTTCTCCCACACTTGATTCCCCCATCCATTTGGCATGTTGTCTTTGGTCAATGGAACACCTTATTGATTCTCTCCATCTCCACCATTCATCCCTCTTGTTTGAATCTGGACCGTCGATCGCTACCACATCACAAGATGCTTGGAAAAGCCTATAAATACAACCCTTTGCTATAGTATTTGGCATCCCACATTTGAATAGAGTTATCATGTAGGAATTATCTTTGGAGAATTTGGAGTCTTATAGCATTGTTTAGCATTCTAACAAGTTTGCATTGTAGCATCATGTTTACTTAGAACCATACTTTGCTTTATAGTTGCATTTTATATCATGTTTTGCTTTATAGTTGCATTTTAGATAACCATATTCATAGTTTATATTTGAGCATATAAAAAATCATCCTAGCTTCATATCATAGCATTTGCACCATAAGTTAGCATCATTATCCACTTTGTTAATATCTCAATTATCATATTATCATGGCTTCTATCATATAGTTTCATGTAGGAACTTAGTTTTCTTGCATTCAAGACAATAATCTCATTTCTCAACTTGTCATTTTAACAACCATAGTGCACATACAAAATCTAAGAGCTAATATGGTTTAATAAATCCTTGAGAATAGAGGAAAATGAAATGTTCTTAAAGATCTATTTAACTGCATTTTAAAGTAGTTATTTGATTCGAATCTTTACTATAATATGTCTCATTGGTGTTTGTGTTGATTTACTAACTCTCCCACATTTCACACACATAAAATGGTGCCCATCATGGGGTGCAACCCCATTTATAACAATTTTCTAGAAAATTTCTTGTGAACAGGTTGGACATGATGTTTTAGCGGGACCGTGAGTTCTTTCGACGCATACGACAAATCTTTTAGTGCATACAACTTCTGTTTTGATGCATCTAACCAATCTTTCAGCACATTTGGGGTATGTTACAACACATACGATAGTTCTTTTGGCACATCCAACAAATATTCCTGTAAACATCCAAATTTGGACACTTAATCCAAATTTATCACTTTTCATCTAAACATTCTCTTATTTGAGTTAATTAAGTAATATTATTATTATTTAATTAATACCCTTAATTCTACCAAATCCCTAAGGTATTTAATTAATAATTAAATACTTTACCCTCTTTAATCCTCCTTTCATCAAATAAATTAAATAAATAATACATTTATTTAATTTCTCACATGTGTCATTTTCATCTAATCTTAATCCATCTCCTAATCTCTTCATTAGGGATGTGCACATGCCTAATCCTTGATTAGGATGTGTCACATCCTCCAACTTTTGCAAGTTGGCTTCTAACCCTCATTTATCTTCTAATTACTGATTAATTAAGCCTAATCAGTACTTTGGTCAACTCTTCCCATCCCCCAAGGAATTTTAATTTTTTATTCCTCCTAGAATCCCCTTTTCCCATGCATCTTCTAGAATCTTTTGACTTGTCACATCAAGTCACATGTGACAAACTCCCACCTTTTGGGAACATTGTCTTATCCACTAGATTCTTCTTAATCATTGTGAATTTAAAATTCACTTTTATTCACCCAAGATTTTTCCCATCTCCCAATGTACTTGCAAGGTACTTGTACTTCCTCCACACATCATGTACTTCTTCCACCTCACTTACACCTCATCTCCCCTCTTAGCCACTTCAATTCACATGTCAAGATGTGAGGGCTTGTGAGTTCTCAACTCACCATAGCCCTTCATCTTGACCTTGTTGGATGAATCTCAACCGCTGAATTCTCTAGAGAATTCAAATTCTCCTATAAATACCCTCCCTCAAGGGCATTTTCAACACTTTTTCATTTGAGCAACCTTATGCTGTCAATTCACATTCTCAAGTATTCACTATCATTTAGCCATCCACTTTGATCATCTTGCATTATCCATCTTGCATCTGGTAATATCAAAAGCCATCTAAGGAGCACACAAAGCCATCTAAGGAGCACACAAAGTCATCTAAATCAAGGGCCAACCAAGGAGTCTTCAACAGCAAGGAAGGTATAATCATTTGCCTCTCGTTTTATCTATTTTCCTTCTTTTTTTATCACTCTTTAGGCTAATCATTGAAGTGTTCTTAGTGTTTTATCATTTGCATTTTTAGTTATTTTGCACATTAGAATAGGGTGAAACTCTGAGGTACACATTTCTGGCACACCCAGTGGGACCCACAAATGGGTTCTTGCATTTAACCTTTATTTTTGCTAAGTTATTTTGTAGAAAAAGATCATAGAAAGGAAAAAGCACCCTCTATTTTACCGCAATAAGGTGGAAGCGCCCTCTGTTTTACTGCAAAAAGTCGGAAGCCTCCTCTGTTTACCGCAGAAAGGCGGAAGCACCCTCTGTTTTATTGCAGAAAGGTGGAAGCGCCCTCTTGTCTATTGCAGAAAGGCAGAAGCGCTCTATATCTAAAAATTTGATTTTTTCTAACAGTTTGTTGCAGTTAGGTGTATACATCGTTTTGCTTAAAAGATCTATTCTAACACTTTCTTACAATAGGGCATACAACCTTTCTTTTTCAAAGTCTTATAACGTTTCCTATAGAGGGGCGGATACGCCCTTTCATTTCGAAAGGCTCTTTTCTTCTAACATTTTGCTGCAGAAAGGAAAAAGCGCCCCCTATTTTGCTGCAGAAAGGTGGAAGTGCCCCTGTTTTGCTACAGAAAGGCGGAAGCACCCCCTGTTTTGCTGCAGAAAGGCAAAAGCACCCCATTTTACTGCAGAAAGGCAGAAGCACCCCCATTTTACCGCAAAAAGGTGGAAGCGCCCTCTTATTTACTGCAGAAAGGTGGAAACACCCCCATTTTACTGTAGAAAGGCAGAAGCACCCTCTGATTTACCGTAGAAAGGTGAAAGCGCCTCTATTTTACCACAGAAAGGCAGCTATACCCCAAAACAGCACAGTTTGGAAGGTAAAACAGTCATTTTAGCTTCATTTTTGCTCTCATTTTTTTGCTATTTTCAAGTAGTAACCCTCTAACATTGTTTTGGCAAGGATATTGGTGTTTTTTGCTAACGCTTTGCAACATATTATGGCTTAATTGACCAAGAACGAACAATAAGATAGCTAACATTTGTTTGTAGGGCCATCTATTTGATCAAATTTTTGAAAATTATCCTTATTGTTTTGGAACATAGTCTAATTAGGGGGAGTAAACTTTATTGCTTGTTGTGATTGTTTATTCTTGTGTCACCCAAGGGGGCATTAATTTGTTTTCACTTTCCCCTTGCACTTCGTGTGAGCCTGGGGAGTAGTTGGAAATGGTTGGTGTCTTCTTTCTAGTGGGACCTGCTTGGGGATTTCATCGCCCCAAGAGACGATTCCAACCACGTGTACTGGCAAGATATATAAAGGGGGGAGAATGAAAGTTGTACTCCAATCTAGTCATGTCATAATTGGCGGAGCGTCGAAGCTAGGGTGATACCTAGATAGATGTGAAGAGTTGGTCTGAGCCTTTTAGTATCTCGCTGGGGTTCCCGACTTACGCTTGTGATGGGCTGGTGTTCACGGTTGTGCCTCACGTACTGAGAGTATATCAATGACTCCCTAGAAGCCTTGTGCATCCTAGATTAAGACGTTTCTTAGCCATACCCTTAACATTAATCATAGGATTGTGCTTGCTTGAAGTGTTTTCTTGTGAGAAACCTATGAAATCTTTGATACACTGGCCTTATTTTATCATTTTGAGTCCTTGCCATAGCCATTGCCATCAAAACCAAGCTCTGTTTTATTGTAGAAAGGCGGAAGTGCCCTCTGTTTTACCGTAGAAAGGTGGAAGCGCCCTCTGTTTTACCGCAGAAAGGTGAAAGCGCCCCTGATTTACTGCAGAAAGGCGGAAGCGCCCTTGATTTACTGTAGTAAGGCGAAAGTGCCCCTAATTTACTGCAGAAAGGTGGAAGCACCCCTGATTCACTGCAGAAAGCTGACTACGCCTCTGATTTGCTGCAAAAAGCTGACTACGCCCCTGATTTTACCGCAAAAAGCTGACTACGCCCCTTTAACTTCCTGGGGCCATCATTTACAAACTGTATGTCAAATCGACTTCATCCAAAAACCAAAGTTGATTAGTTTTTTAAGCTCTATCTAGTGGTACCTTCCATTTCCTCCTATCAAGAATTTGACCATCTCGGGGCAGCCACGCCCCGCATTGCGGGGTGGATATGCCCCTAACTTCCCAGGGCTGTCATTTACAAACCGTGCATCGGATCAACTTTGTTCAAAAACAAAAATTGCTTAATTTTTTGAGCTCTATCTAGTGGTACCTTTTTTTCTTCCTATCTGATCAAAACAATCCATTCCTCTAATCGAATTCATCCAATCATCTAATCAATCCAAGCACACCAATCCTATTAGGTTCATCCAATCACAACTATCCAATCAACATCATCCAATCATCTGATCCTATCCAATCAAACCAATCTAGTCCTTTAATCAAATTCATCCCATCATCTACCTAATCCAACCATTCATCTACCCAATCCAATCAATCATTTTCCCCATCCAAATCCCTTGAACATCATTTCAGAAGTTATTTTCCAAATTGACCTAGGTGTTTGAATCCGATCATCATCATCAACATCTACTTAGGATTGGCATCTTCACTTTCAATCTCAAGGTGGATTTAGTGTCGTAATCATCCGTTTGTGCTTTAAATCGATCAATCATCAATCAATCTTATCCAATCCAATCCAATCACATCCCTATCCAATCACCTTTGATCCTATCAATTTGGTTCTATCTTGAAGTAGATTTGGTGTCATAATCAAATCTGATAATCAAAATCAATTCCATCACATCATCCAATCATCCTAATATGAGCTTTAATCCAATCCTGATCTGAGCTTGACTTAAATCCCAATTTGAGCTTTCATTCATCTCCATCCAAAATCTTTGATCCATTCTATTTATGCTTTCATCATCATGAATCCTTATCCTCCATCAATAGTAGTCAACGGAAACCCTAATTACGTTGACGACGATAACGAAATTCTTGTTGATCAAGAGGTATACGACATAGATCCCCTTAACACTATCATCTCTAGTAAGCTTTCTCCACCTACTTTCCAAAATCCAATTACTCCTCTGAGCTATCCCATTATGCCTTCATCCATGCCTAATCATGTTCCTTATACTACCTTTGAAAAGGGGTATCCAATACCTTCCCCTTCCCCATCTACATCATCCTCTTATTCGACATCCACATCCTCTTATCCTAATCTTCCATCACAATATTCCTATTACAATTCCCCATACATGACCCCCTATCCTAATCCTCTTTCCCAGTCTGTCCATACTAATCTTACATCCACACCCTTTTACCTTAATCCTACATCCACATATCCTAATCATAATCCACCATCCCAATACCCTTATTATAATCCATCCCCCACATCCTCTTGTCCCACTACACCACCTATATCCTCTTGTCCTAATCCACAATCCATGTCCCCCTATCTTAATTCACCACTCCAATATCCTTACCTTAACCCTCCATCCAATCCTAGTCCTCCATCTACTCCTAGTCCTCCATCAATCCATTCATCCATCATCCATCTACTCCTAGTCCTCCATCCAATCCTAATCCCCCATCTACTCATAGTCCTACATTCAATCCCATTCCTCCATCCAATCCTAGTCCTCCATCCAATCCTAATCCCCCATCTACTCATAGTCCTACATTCAATCCCATTCCTCCATCTAACCCTAATCCACCAATCCATAATCCCTCATCCATTTCTACCACCCCAGCCAAGCCAACCATATGCAAATCTCTCATTTCAGAAGTTCTCCAAGGACTCATTACAAAGAAGCCATCCCCAACTCCACATCTTGAAGTCATGGAACCATGCCATCCCTAATCCATCATCCACGGTCACTAGTGATGAGACCCTTCTCCATACCACACCTATCATTGTTGTTACCACCCCTAGCACTAATCAAACCATTAAAACCATTGAACCCACTAAATCCATTGAACCCACATCTCCTACTATGAGAGCCACTGAACCCATCGAAGACACCCAAGTCCAATCCACTCCCTCTACTCCTAGATCCACCCAAATCCAATCCACTCCTCCCACCCCTAGTAGCACCAAAACCCATTCCAATGAACCTCATGATCTTCCATCCCTCCATCTTCCCCACTTGAAGAGTCCCAACAAGACTCCATTATCATGCCTCCCGCACACGATGAGTCATGCCAAGAGCCTAATCCAAAGCATGCCAACATATCCCCTTCTCTAGATCAAGATCCTACCATCCCATCTAGTCTACCTCAAGATCACAGTCTCCCATCCATTCCATCACATGATCCTCTTGTTATTCAATATTTCACCACTTCATCTCCATCTCCATCGCATGAGCCTACTACCACAAATCCAGATCCTATCATGGCCCCTACTCCCTCTCCTGATGTTGCTATCCCATCATCTCCTTCTCATGATCCCCCATCATCGCCTAAAAATGCTATCCCCACACCACTTGCATACCCCCTTGGTCCTCTCACATTCCTCCATGGTGGTCTCCTCATAGAAGAAAAACACAGCATATACACCAACCCTCCTCTTCCACCTAATAATGAATTCGCATCATTCTTCTAGAATAATAAAAATCCTATCCTAGATCGAATGCTCAAGATAATGAACTATCAAGGAAAAGGTTTAGGCCTTCATAAGAAAGGTATTATAGAGCCCATCCAAGCTAAAGAACATTTGTATCCGTAAGGTCTTGGGAGTACTACTCACAACTTCGCAATCCAAGAATGTTGGTACAACCTTCACATATCTTCCTTGATCCTCTTCTAAAAAGATAAGAAGATCCTCCCATAACTCCACTAGATCATTTGCTGCCATCCCCCCTCCTCCATCATATCGCTTCAAAACAACCATCCATATTCCTCCTTCATCCGCTCCATCCATTTTGGGTCCTTATGTTCCCTTGTCCCCCATCACATACCCTTTAGGTCCTAAGTCTATTTTGGGCCCTTATATCCAAAAATCACCTCCTCCATCTCATCCTATTATCCATCTATCACCTATCCATGTCACCCATCATAACTATCCCAGTCTCATGTTCCCTAATCAGGATCAACAAAGGCATATACCTCCTCCATCCACATATCATCCTCAAAATCCTACCTCCATCCCTCCATTCATATTCCCTCCATATCATCCATGTGCTCACACCCATCCCATTGCTACTAAAAATACTTTGGATGCCAAAGTACAAATGCATCAATCTAAACACCCACATGAATTTAAAGCTTCCCATGTCCCCTCTAAAAGACATGGTAAAGAAAATAAAAATAAAATCCAATATCAAAATCAAATCCATAGGTTGCAAAGGCCCACCAAAGCAAAAATCACAACCATGTGGATCCCAAAGAAAACAAATGAAGCATCTATCACACCATCCAAAGTTGCTACTCCAAAAGCTAATCATGTAAATCCTCCATCACCTAAATCCATTTTGGGTCCTTATGTCCCACAATTTTCTATCACCTCTCCTCCATTATCCCCACATCATCCAATCATTAATCCTCCTATCCTTTCACACCCCACACCACATGTGCCAATGTTGGTCCTGAACACACCTCCCCATCATATGTTTACTCCATCATTCCATCCATTCACTTTCCAACATCCCATCCATTATCCCACATATCTCCCCCATCAAATCCCTTTAATACCCATCCTTGCATAATTCCTCCATTGTCCTAACCATGGTTGTACCAACATCCAACAGTCACTTCAAAACCTAGGCTCTTAATACTTCGTATGGAATTCGATGCTTGAGTCCTTCACCCATTCCTTATCACATGTCTATTGCATATTCTTATCCACCTCCCTATACTTATCCATCTCCACCTCCCTGCATTCTATCCAAAAATCCCAAAAAATATATATATATATACAAAAAGCAAAAAAAATTCAAACAAATAAAATAAAATAGTAAAGAGAAATCATTCATCCAATGGTGAAAACTTGGAAAACGAGCACCTTGGATAAGTACCATGATGAAAACCTGGAAAACAGGCGTCATGCATAAATCCCCATCTGCACTTGGGGGCAACTTTCTGATATGCATTCCCTCCATCCCACCTATCTTCCACATCCTACCATCACATCCTTCACCTCGATCCCTCCATCCTCCTTTTGATCTTGATATAGCTAGGAGCAAACATATCTATGCTTTGGACACCTGTTGGCATACTTTCCATTCATCCCTACATTGTCACATTCTTTGTCCACCCATCATGTTACCATACACCTACCCCCTATCCTATTCCTTATCCACATCCATCTACATTCTTTGTCTATCTGTCATGCTACCATCGGTATCCCTTCCTTATTCAAACATCCTACCTTCATTAAAATCCGTCATCCACCCATCTTATCCTCCTACAAATATCTCTTTTATCTCCCCATCCACTTATCTTCCATCCCTTAGGCCTCCTCATATATGACATATCTAAAGTGGGGGCATCTGCTTCCTTTGTGACATAGTCCTTGGAGACACCATCTATCATAACATCCCTTCCATCTCCCCATCCTTATCTTCGTATCCATCTATCCTAGCATCCCTTTCATCTCCCAATCCTCCTGTCCCTATCCATCTATCACAGCATCCCTTCCATCTCCCCATCCTTATCTTTGTGTCCATCTATCCTAGCATCGCTTTCATCTCCCAATCCTTATATTCCTATCCATCCAAACAATCCCTCCCATCCCCCATCCCTATATCTCTATCCATTTTTTCATCTTTATCCTCATCCCATCTCACAATCCCTTGTCATTGGTATCTAGCTATAGGCCTCCCCCCATGCACTCTAATTCCATCTATCTAATCACTCCTGCTTCTTTTGCACATCATTCTAATCTCCTATCGCTTTTCATCACTCATATATCTATCATATCATCCTCCCAAGTCATTTTAATGATTTGGATAACTATCCCATCCCTGAGCTTCATGACCACCATCATCCGATCCAATCTATTAGGTTTCTCTTGTCTCATCGGTCCCATCATTTCCTCCGCTTGTCTAGAGTTATCTTATCATCCTTTGTATTTGGCCTTTGGTCGAACTATGTCACCCCTGCGCTTTCACGTATGCAAGTTTGATCATTTGATCGGCCCCTAAGGCTTTGTCCATCTATTCCTCTATCATATATCATTGGTCTTTCTGCTCTCCCCATCCACTCCTTTATCACCTATCATCAACCTTTCTACTTTTTTCTGTCTGGTCTTTGTCATCCATCATCATTCTTCATCATCCTCTTTTCGCTTTTATCCATCGTCAGACATCAGTCTTTTATCGAACTACGAGGGCTCTGCGATTTCACATAGGCAAGGCTAATCTTTGATCGGCCCCCGAGCCCCTAGGTCACTAGACTGTGTCAGTCTTCTATCTTGTGTCATGTCATCAAGCTATGCCCTCATCTAGCTAGTTCTTAACAAACGAGATCCGTTAGTATCAGTAGATCCAATCGGTTCCGAGAATCTCGTGTCATATTGATCTTTTAGTATCTATCATCATTGGTCTCAACAGGATGCATCCTTCCTAACATACCTCATCAACCCCATCCATCCCCTCGATCCTATGGCAAAGGACATTTTGAAATTTGATTGCGATCTTTTGATGCTTTTGGTTTTTGTTTATCATTTGAGCTCCCTATCACACCTCGTCATGGTCACCTTGGTCCATCATACCATGGTGTGTTGTGGCTGGTCATCATAGGGGCATATCTTGATCTTTTATTGTTGTTGTCTGCTAGGTTGTCCCATGTAGTACCCACCAAGATCCCTGTGATCTTGTGTTACATTGGGGCATCCTTTTGTGCTTGTGGTTATCCCAATACCTGGCTTGACCAAAGTCTTTGTCACTTTGGGGTGTTAGGATAGCCTTCTTGTCTGTTGTGTTTGTTTTATGCATTAGACACTAATCTACCTTGGTCCTTCATACCTTGGTGTAACGTGTCTTATGTTATAGCAAAAATCAGTGCACCGAAGATGGAAAATTGCATTTAGAATTGCATTTCATTTTCCATTTCATCATCTTGCATGTATCCACCATCCCTTCATCCTTCTTCACAATCCCCCCATCCCTCCATCTTTTCTATCTATTCCATTTCTTTTTCCCCTCTTCTTCTTTCCTCCCCCCCGCCAGGGCAGCTTCGTCCTCCATCCGAGCGGCTTCGCCCGCCAGACGGGCGGCTTTGCCTTCGAGCGGGGCAGTTCCGCCCCGGGCGGCTCCACCCGTTGTCGGGGCAGCTCTTCCCTGGGCGGCACCGCCCTCTACCTGGGTGGCTCCGCCCCGGGCGACACCGCCCTCTGCTGGGGCAGCACCGCCCTTGGCCGAGGTGGCTCCGCCCTCGAGCGGGGAGGCAACGCCTGCGCACAGGGCGGCTACGCCCCTACCCTGCCGGCCTTTGACTCCCAAAAATTCACATGTTTACTATCTTTTTTGAAAAACTAATCCCAACCCATTTTCTAATTCCCCCTTGCCATCAAAACCCATGTGTTGAAATTTTGAAAAAATTTCAAAAACCATATTTTCACAGGTTTTGATTTTTACACCGAAACTTTGGGAGGCCATAACTTTTGACTCGGGTGTCCGTTTGAGTTGAAATTTGATAGGTGGTTGTGTTATGAGATAACAAGTGGATTCCCAATTGTTCTTTGAAGGCCGTTGGAACCCCTTTTTGCCACATTTTTGGGGCCTCAAACTTTCATCTTGACCCTCAAAATCCCAATTTAGTGTTTTTTTCTAGCATTTTGAAAAATTGTTTGCACTCATAACTCAAAATGCATATCTCGAATTTGGGATGTTAGTTGGAAATTCATTCTATCTCAATATTGGGTATTTCTTGGAAAAAATTTGGACTCCCAAACGTGTATCCGCGAGGTTTCCTAAAACGGCAAAATTTGACAATTTTTGAAAATTGCCAAATCGAGAAAAATTTGATTGTCAACACTTTACGTCCTTTAAACCCCGGAACTCAGTGTAGAATCAATCCAATCATATCCTTCAATCATTTTGGTCTTCAATCCAATCCTCATCTGAGCTTTTAATTTAATCCCAATCTGAGCTTAACCAAAACCCTAATCTGAGCTTTAGTCCATCTGTAGTCCAAATCTTCGGATATCGAACAAAATCTTAAGATCCTTCTCTCCATCTCCCATATCAATCTTCTTCTCATCTGTTCAATATCACACAAATCACCTAATCAAATCCTTGGTCTTGTCCCCAGTCTCGTTACCAGCCTTGACCCATCATCATCATCATCCATTAGTATCCTTCCCTATCCCTTTGGTGTTGTTTTGGGATGTATCCTTCCCTCATCAACAACACTTTCATCATCATTATCGGGTGTGAACCATGATCCTAATACCTGCAAAAAACAAAAAACAAACACATTAGAAGATTGAAATGCAAATTAGAAACATGATTCCTCAAGAAATCCATTTATCAATGCTCTAAATTGGAAAATGAAAGCAATACAATGAGAAATCAACAAAAGAGATTAAATCCTATGAAAGCAATGTAAATTCTTGATCTCTTGAGGGAGTTGGTGCCAATTTGATGTGAAAATTGGCCCTTTCCCAACTCCAATGCTAGCTTTGATGATTTGATGAAGATTGTGATCCACTTTGATGAAGATTGATGAATGCTCCAAGCTAAAATCTGCAAAAACCTAGCTATGATTCAATGAGATGGATGAGAATTGCTAAGTATTTTAGCATGGTAACTTTGCTTGAGATGTGGATGATGAAATAAGGATATAAGCTCTTTATTTATAGATTGATAAGTTGAAGAGATGTCCAAATTTGATCAATGTGGGACAAAGATTCAACCAATGATATGATGCCACTTGTCAACATGTGAGAGGATGAAGGTTGAGCAAGTTTTGATCCATGTGCAAGTTTGAAATTTGAATTTGATGAGATGACATGTTTAGGGGGGATGAAAAATGAGTTAAATGCCAAGTGGGAGACATGTAAGAGACAATGTAAGAGCTTTAAATGCTTTGTTGGATGGACAAGTCCTTTTGGGGGGAGATTTCAAATTTGAGGAATATTCCCACTTAGATGCCTTTTGAATGTAATAGGGAATTATTAAATCAAATAAATGATTTAATTGTGCAAGTTGCAAAATCTAGAAGATTTGATGGATTAAGATTAAATTAATCGATTTGATTAATTTAAGGATATTTAATGATTTGACAATTTGATTTAGATTTTGGATTAATTTAAATCAAAAAGAGAGGAATATGATAAGAGGCTAATTAAATAAAGATTTTGATTTATTTAATTAAAAGGGTGGTGTTAGATTAAATCAAATAAGGTTTTAATTTATTTAATTTAATAGATAGACTTTAGAGATTTAATCAAATAAATTGATTATTTAATTAAATAGGGATAATTTGATTAGATGAATTGATTTAATTAACAAGGGAAATTGACTTAATTAGACAAAATAGTTTATTTAATTAAGAGACAAAAATTGATGAATTTAATCAGATAAGGGAATTTGATTAAACAGTTAGACCGAGGGATGATTTAGGAAGAAACGATGTTAGTAGATCAGAGTGTGATATCAAACTGTATATTTTCGATGTCTACATTTTGCCCCTCTTTGAAGCGATGCACTTGTTGCATTGGTTCAAAGAATAATCTTGCCATGATCAAAAGTCAAAATTTCTCAGATTTTTTTGGATGCCCCACTATTGCCCCAGCGAATGAAGAATTACGCTGATATATTGTCCCCTCGAGAGATCGGGCGAAGAGGTTTGATTTGAGGGTCGATCTCTTGAAAAAGAGGTTCAAGATCAGTTCAACTCAAATATTTTATGTAGACAGATTTGATGATGTAGACAGTCATCAACCATGGGTAGTCTCATGCCTATTTTGATATATTACACACACTTGATCCTGATTTGTACCATGACATTGACATTATTGATGATGAGATGATTATGATGTTTATATGTAATGGATGATAAATGTATGGTTTATGAGATGTTTAGAATAACTAATATATATTATGCGATGATGGGGATGAATGCATGTGGTATGATCAATGCTTTTTGTATGATATGATATGCAATATGCAGTATGCTGATAGTTTGTGGATGCAAGATGGATGCAATGGTGATGATTTATGATTAACTGTCATGGTACCATGTTAGCGTGATTAGCAAGATATAGAAGAAAATAAGAGATTCCAACAAGACATGAGATGATGATGATGATGGTGATGATGATTTCTTGCCAAGGAGTTGGGATTTTCAAAGGGCCAAATTACCTTATGTTTGATAACACACATAGGCACGATGCATCAAGGTATAAAGAACCAGGATGGCGTGGTACCTAGTGTGATGGACTTTGACTCGACAAGCAGATAGGAGTATTCTTGTTCACACTTGACATACAGAACCTTGCTAGGACGCATCTACCAAAGCAAGTATTCACCAAGTTATTTTACAAGAACATCCAACAAGCACAAAAAAAAAAAGAATAATGATCGCTGCCCCATTCCTATCTCTCTAAATCCTTTCGCTCGGATATCATCGAGAGGTCCTTGGAATGAGCGCATAAGATAAATCAAAAGAAAAGATCAAGTACACAAACAAGCCAATGTTCTTCATACCTTCACCAGAGGGATGTGTTTCAAAAGATGGGAGCCAAAACTTATTGCCAAAAGATAATGTCCATTGTCAGAACGGATCCTAGGACATGTTAATGACACGTTGTTTTGTTTACCCAAAGTGGTTGGTTTGATAAAAGTGCCCATTGTTGGAACGGATCCTAGGACATGCTTTGTATAGGATGATGATGGTTTGATAAGTTGATTGATAGGCTGTTGATATAAGGTTGATTGACATGTATGAAAATGATCAAGACTTTGATTTTGTTTTAAAGATTTGTTGTTTTGATTTTTGATTTTACGATTGAAGTTTGCTTTTGCTGACTGTTGCGCTTGTTTCTGTTTGCGTTGTCAAAGGATGAAGTTGACGATCAGTTTATTATGGATGACTAATTATTTCGAGTGAAAGCGAGATGAGATGGATGGATTTTTTTCAAATATTTGGATGTTTTTGACGTTTTGAAATGTTTTGAGGCTGTTTTTAGATTTTGATGTTTTTCGAATGTTTTTTGATTTTGATGTCTCAGGGGCTGATCAGAGATTAGCCTTGCCTACGTTTAAGCTCAGAGACAACGTAGTTCGGATTCCAATGTTTTTGATGTTTTCTGATTTTATGAATGTTTTTGGATTTTTGCATAATTTGGATGTTTTTGGATTTTCGCATGATTTTGACAATTTCGATATGGATGTGTATGATGATATCAATGCTCTGTTTTGGGATTTTGCTAAAAACCAAGCTAAGGTTGATTGATTGGGTCGATGGATTGATGATGATGATAACATTGTTGAGGATACACAACAATGCAACGATTGGATTGATTAGGATTGATGAGGATAACATTGTTGAGGATGCACAACAATGCAAGGATGGATGGATTGATTGAGATTGATGATGGATAACATTGTTGAGGATGCACAACAATGCAAGGATGGATTGATCAGGATTGATAAAAGCTTGGTTTGGAACAAAAGATGTTTTAAATGATTGGATGTGATGTTATGCAACTGATATCAATTGATGTTTGATGAAAGATTAAGACTGATAAGGAATGTCTTCTCGTCAAAATATGCCATGGGCTAGTGCTTCGGATTTTAGATTGCAAATGCCTGACCAATTTGGTTTCACATTTTCCAATGTTCGGATCGCCACATAAGTTGGAGGATATAGATCAAGATTTATTCTCGAAGCAAGATGTACATATCTGCCCCCAATGTCTAGCAATGTATGGAATGCGATGGGTGGATGCTTAGATAAGTGTATGGATGGATGGATATGCAAAGGATGCCAAGGATTATCTTGCAATAAGATAAGGTGTTCAGATAACGAATGCTCATTTGGATAATGCTTCATGGCTCAGATAACATAGGATAGGTTAGGATCAATGAAAATGACCCATGTCAAGATGTTTACCATAAGTAAGCATAAAGTGTGCTCCAAAATTTCATCAAGATCAAGATAACTAAGATGATGGATGCAAATATATGCGAATGGATTGGATAAATGGTTCATGGATGGATGGATTTATTATGGATAAGATGGATGGAATGCTCAATTTATTACAGATGGGATGAGATGCTTTCACCTGAAGTGGTGCACGTAGATGCTCGATTCCACTCATGATGCCTGTTTGCCGTGCTTTTCATCATGGTCTTGCCCAAAGTGCCTTGCGGTTTTCACTAGAGGACATTTTTTCTTTACTGTTTTTCAACTTTTTCTAATTTTTTTTGGATTTTTGTTTTTTTTGATTTTTTTGTATTTTTCTGAAAGATTTTAAGCTCATGCTAAATCACAAGGTGTTGGCGATGTAGATGCCCCTGTCATAATGTGCCATGTATATCCTGCCTGAAGGAGCTGCTTTGCTAAGATACGTGCACTTGAATGCAAATTTTGGGATTCTTGATCTGCTTCGTCGATACCGGGTTAACTTTGTCTCTGTGCGCACATCGCGATAAAGTGCCTTCAATCCTTATGATGAAGGGTCATTGCCAATACATGGTCAATATGAGAATTGGATATCATGCGTGGAGGCGAGATGGAGTGCGTTTAGGGATAAGAGATGGATTGGTTGATAGTTTGGAACCTTTGACTCTCCAAACCTGGGAAGATGAGCAATGATGGGTGGATACGGAAGTGTGCATGGAATTAGGACCAACTACTTGATATACTTTGTACGCCGCTGAAAAGCCTTCTTTGATTTTGCGACATATTTGATGGATACTCTTCCCTCTTTTATTTTTCCCACGTTTCTTTGACTGGTGGAGTTTGATAGGGATGATCTTTCTTTGTATTCTTTGGTATCCATATGTATTTGATTTGTCCTTTATGCTTATCAGCTTGTTTTGCTTTGATAAAGTCCTTCATACTTTGATTCAAATATTCCTTTTGACGTTGTTCCCAATTCGTGGATGGGGTGATGGGTGGATGAAGATTCATGGCGTGGTTGGTTGTAGTATTGACACTAGTTTCATCATAAGGACTCTTCGTGCTCCCTATGTTGATGTTTGCTTGAGATGAGGTTGCCCCCAGTATGGTGGTAGTAGCACCTTCATTCCTTGATTCTGCTTGTTTTGAGATATCTTTTTCAATAAACATGCTCTGACAAATGACCACTGTAGATGATGTTTCAATTTGCTGCTCCACTAACTCTGGATGTTCTATCTGACTTGTCTCCTTGAGCGGACAATGCTGGATATCCGTATTCATGATGTCCTTAGTTTGAGTTTGGGACATATATGATCTTGATGTTGATAAATCAGTTTGACTGTAGGAGTTGATAATCTGCTCTTTGTGTGTAACATAATTTTGTTCTAGATGAAGATCATCTACGTGTCCATCTATAGAAAGCATCTCATGGGTAGATGGAGGAGTATGTGCTACAGGGATATGATCATCTTGCATGGATAAGAGAGTGTCCATCAGATTATTGTAGTATCTTGAAGATGCAAATTCTTGATCTTGGATGATTTCAGAGTTGCTTTCGACATGCTTTGGATCAAGTTCTTGACATGGATCAGTTTCAAAGGATGGATTGCTTCCAAAGGGTTTTTGGATGTCGTCATTGTACATGGTAAGTGGTTCAATATCCTCAAGAGTCAAGTTCAGGGTTCTTTCAGTATCTGTAACCATGCAGTCAAAGGGGATCAACATGTTTTGAAAAGGACCATTGCTAGACCTTAGTGAAAGATTTTGATCTTGCTTTGGAATAACTTCTTGAGATATGTCCTCTAACTCATTAGGTGATGTGGAGACATTTTCAACATGATCATAGGTCAATGGATTGTGCATTATGTCAATAGAATCAAATAATCCTAACACTCCTTGAAATAGATCACTAAAGAGTGGCTCTTGATGTATGGCGAGTTGATCATCGGATTGTGTAGATACATCCTCAATGTGTTCCTCAATGGAGAGGTTTTGATCATTGTTTTCAACAATTGCGGTGGAGAGATTGTGAATTTCTTTGACCATAGAGTCAAGTGATGTTGATATTTCTTGAATTGGCTCATTGTCGAGTTTTGTTGGTGGATTTTGATAATGATTCAAAAGTGACCCTTGACATATTTCGATTTGATCATTGGATGAAGTAAACATGTGCTCAGTGATGGGTTGATCTTGATCCTTGCTTTCAATAGCTATCATCTTTTGTGTTTGTGCTCGTGTTGGTTGGGTAGCTTGAGAGGCTTGTGCAACTTGAGAGGATTGTTGCACTTGTTGAGCTTGTGTTGCTTGTTGCATGGCTAGATATTGTTGGAATCCCTTTTGAAAAGCAGCTTGTAATGTCGCGTTGTATTGGATTGATGTAGTGGAAATTGGTGGTGGTGGGGGTGGTGGTGGATTTAGAATCATGTTGGATGTAGTGACAAGTGTTTGAGATACGCTCGGAGCGATCATGGTAGTGAGAGGTTGAGATGTGATGGGTGTGATAGTGGCATTTGGGATGATTGAAGGGATAGTGATGGTTAGATTGACTGAGGTGATAGATCCTTGGGAGACCAAATTTTGATTCGGGATCAATGTTGTTTGATTAGATACCATCCATGGGTGTGATGTCGAAGGTATATTCGAAGGATTTGACGTGATGGTTTGATTGACATTAGGTGGATTGATTTGGATGGCATGATTGGTGTTAGGTAAAGGGGGAAGCCCTAAACCAAGGAATGATGTAGGTAATGGTGGTGGAGATTTCCCTTGGCGCAATGCCTCAACTATTTTGGAAAGTTTCGCAATTTGATCTCGCCAAATTTGTTCTTGATTTTGATCTTGACTCACTTGAAGTAGTTGATTTGGCTTTTGTTTAAGCGGATTTGGGATGCCTACTTGCGATTTTTGAATGGGATTATGGGAAAATTGACTTTGGATAATGTTCTGATTTGGCATGATAGGATGAACAATGTTAGTATTGGGGATCATTTTTCCAAAGGTTTCTGAGTTAGGATTCATGTTTCGAAAACTTGCATTTGGTACATCCACATTTGGTTTGTAGGGATTTGGTGGGATGATGTTGCTCGTTTGAAGACTCATGTATTGATTGTTTGGAGGATAGACTTGTAAGTTTGGACTTTGATTTAAATCTATCATGGGGAGATGTGTTCTAAAATTCAGATTGGGCATACTCACATTTGTTGTGCTATTGATATTCGTAGGAGATAGTGATCCTATGTATGGATGTGAGTTTCCATAATCCCATGGTTTCATGAGGCTTGGATAGTTTGGTTGGTTTGGACCACTCATGATGTATGAATCTAGTTTATAGTCCATGTTCTTCTTGTGTTTTGACCTTGTCGGAAAAGTGACCTCTAAGGTTCTTAGGACCAATGGCGAGATGGAGGATGAAATGGGGAAATGATATGGGTGTTGAACATTTAGGGACTTTGGATCAATGCTAGACTTAGGGTTTTTGATTTTGATTGTTTGATGTGGATGATGAACTTGTAAACCCTAGGATGTTGGATGTGATCTTAGGATGAACTTGTTCAAAAGGTGGTTGATTTAATTAAATGTATGAGAAAGGATGCATTCCCACACACCTAATTAAACAAATGACTTTGATTTGATTTAAGGATGATTTACCCAAGTCTAGAATGATGTTTTAAAAGCTCTAAAATTCTTTGGATGGATGAATTTTGATAAATGTTTGGATGGATGAAGTGTTTGATTTTGATCCTAAATGAACCTAAGAAAGACTTGTTTACAAGGCCAAGGTTTTGAAGAACATGCTTTTCCCTTCAAACCAAAAGATCAATGTTTGCTCAAAAGACCATAAGATAAAAGATACACAAGCACATGTGTGGGGTTCAATTGATTTCATCTTGATTAGTGAATTGCTTTTAGCACAAACACTTTCTTGATTATATTTCAAACTAAAGATGTCCTATGTCAAAATTCCTTTTCTTCCCACAAAGTGTTGTGTGGGAGTTCCAAGAAATTGAGGCAAAGGGATTTCCTAGGTTAAACCTAGTTAGAGAAAATGACGATATAAATTCAAGTGATGAGAAACCTCTAAGGACATAATCCCAAGGGAAGGCAACAACACTTAAATTTGTCAAAAGGTATTTGCTCTATCAAAAGGGGTTTGAAATTTGCATGATCATGTTTAAGTGTTTGTTTTCCAATGTTTACGAACAAGCATGTGTTTTTGTAACCAAAAGCATGTACAATCCTATGGATGTGTAAGACAATATTTGTTGGATTCCCACTTGGACAAGTCCAGCTACGCTTATCTCTAGCAGATGGTTAGATGCTTGACCCCACTGGCTCCCCTCCACGGCTCATTAACTTCAATCGGGCAGCCACATCAACACCCATGAAACTCCCATGGCATTTCCATCTCTACTAGAAGACCGTGAAGAGGTGGGTGGCTTCGTAATCCACTGCTCTTGCACCAACAAATAGATAAAGGATTTTGGAAAATTCTAACACATGGGTTCTAGTAAGGACTTTCCGCTCGTGGAGATTGACTCCATATGGCAAGAGTCCCTTTCGATCCATCTTGTCGGAGCCAACCGCTGATTATGGCTTAACCAAAACCCTCATTTATATCCCAGCTAGAAATACTCTTGGCTTTAGAGTGTTACCGGTTGAGTCGTCGCTTGGGTGAGTACTTTTTCCCCAAGGCAGGCCCTCTAAGATAAACAAAAGCGAATGAAGAACAATATTCGTAACTCGATCAATCCTTGTAGGCAACAAGGAGAGAGAATGTACGCAACAAAGTCCCCACTCACACTCGCACAATAGTTTGTTCAATTTTAAGCCCAAATCGAAGTGTGGAGGTGATTGCTTTATCTCAACCCAAAGTCATGGAAAAGACCTTTTGATTCTCAAGATCGCTATAAAGCGCGAGAGAAGCGCATACGTCCTTTTCCAATGGCTTTAGTCTAAGTAAGCCCTCACAAACAAACAAAACTACACTTGTTCTTTTTAAACCCTCAAAGCAATGATGATTTTGTTTTAAAGCACCAAATGAAGTGTGAGAAATTGCCTTGTTCAATTGTTAATCCAATAAACCAAATCTAGTAAGTTGTGATCCTAAAGTTCATTTTAGCCTTTGCAAGAAATGAAAAAGGTTCTTTTTAAGCCCAATTGAAAACTAGTGTCCTAAGAAGGAGAAGGATGACAAATTCTTTGAAGAAGTGTTAAACAAACACTTAAGTGTTAAAAAACACTTTGATTAGACAAAATATCATCCCCATGCTCCTCTTTCTTTTGATTTTGATTTCCAACCTACAAAAGTGATCAAAATGTTAGATGAGATCAAAAGAAACAAAAGGATATAGGGGTTAGATGAATCATTTACCAAAACACCCTAAAACTTAGCCAAGTTATCATGTGTTTTTACTTTAAATGAAAATTTGAAAATTTTAACTAATTTATAGTTAAGAAACACTTACACCATTGGATAGCTTATGAAATTCTACCCTATTTCAAAAAAAAAAGCATCAAAAAAACCTTCGTATGACCAAGATATGGTCATTTTAAAACTGACTCATAGGCGCTAAAACAGTGATCATAGGCGCTGCAGAAATGATCATGGGCGCTGCAGGAATGATTATAGGAGCTGCAGGAATGCTCAAGGGCGTTGCAGGGAGGATTAAGAGCGCTGCAAAAAGGATTAAGAGCGCTAAAACAGTTATTAAGGGCGCTGTAATAATGATTAAGGGCGCTAAAACAGTGATCACGGGCGCTAAAACGCGGATTTATGAACAGAACTGTAAAAAACGGCAAAAAATTTAAAAACTTGTTAGAATCTGTCGATCAGCCCTCCTTCTAGCGCCAATATGTGAACCATGATCCTAATACCTGCAAAAAACAACAAACAAACACATTAGAAGATTGAAAACACAACAAACAAACACATTAGAAGATTGAAATGCAAATTAGAAACATGATTCCTCAAGAAATCCATTTATCAATGCTCTAAATTGGAAAATGAAAGCAATACAATGAGAAATCAACAAAAGAGATTAAATCCTATGAAAACAGCCGTAAATTTTGGCTCCTTGAGGAGTTGGTGCCAATTTGATGTGAAAATCGCCCTTTCCTAACCCAATGCTAGCTTTGATGATTTGATGAAGATTGTGATCCACTTTGATGAAGATTGATGAATGCCCCAAGCCAAAAATCTGCAAAAAACCTAGCTATGATTCAATGAGATGGATGAGAATTGCTAAGTATTTTAGCATGGTAACTTTGCTTGAGATGTGGATGATGAAATGCATGGTGAAGCATTATATTTATAGATTGATAAGTTGAAGAGATGTCCAAATTTAATCAATGTGGGACAAAGATTCAACCATCGATATGATGCCACTTGTCAACATGTGAGAGGATGAAGGTTGAGCAAGTTTCTGATCCATGTGCAAGTTTGAAATTTGAATTTGATGAGATGACATGTTTAGGGGGATGAAAAATGAGTTAAATGCCAAGTGGGAGACATGTAAGAGACAATGTAAGAGCTTTAAATGCTTTGTTGGATGGACAAGTCCTTTTGGGGGGAGATTTCAAATTTGAGGAATATTCCCACTTAGATGCCTTTTTGAATGAAAATAGGAATTATTAAATCAAATAAAATGATTTAATTGTGTTGCAAAAAATCTAGAGGATTTGATGGATTAAGACAAATTAATCAGATTTGGATTAATTTAAGGATACGAATGATTCGACAATTTGATTTAGATTTTCGACTAATTTAAATCAAATAAGAAGGGAATATGATAAGAGGCTAACTAAATAAAGATTTTGATTTATTTAATTAAAAGGGATGATGTTAGATTAAATCAAATAAGGTTTTAATTTATTTAATTTAATGGATAGACTTTAGAGATTTTAATCAAA
>VDFB02058242.1:592513439-592542320 GCA_007258455.2 Sequoia sempervirens | reverse complement strand
CCTTAACTAAGTTGACAGTATTGTCACACTCCAATAATCCACAAATTTGTTTCAATATAAACTACATATGTACATAATAGTTGCTACACCATTAGGTGTGTAGTGGCAACAACATTTGATAATGTAATTCTTAGAAATTTCCTAATGTTTCCTACCTATGATAAATTTACACACAAAATACATCCACTACATCTAGTTTTACATGTTTTTATTCTAGATCATACTCAACTAAATTATGCCTTCGGACTTGCAATTTCGTAGTACATGATGACACAATTAACATGGTAGATAATAAAGAATTTCCTATAGGAGGGAGAGGAGGTCCACTTTAGTTTTTTTCTACCAAGTTAGATTAACTAGCTTTCTAGCAAGCAACAAAAAATTCAAATACAAGATTTGACAATCTTGTCTGGGGTATTTTTGGGAAATATTGATTTAAAGTGTGAAAACTTCTTATTATGGTTGTGCCAAAGATTGATTTTGGGAAATGTTTTATGATTGGAGGACATTTTCCTTTTATATTTATATGTAATATTCAATGAAAGGAAGCATATTTACAAAGGAAATCTTTTAACTCATCAAGATACAAAACCAACCAATCAAAATTATAGAAATATTAATCTTGCTATAATCTGAATTACAATTATTATACAAGTAATATATTATTTTTTACAATAGTCGATTGTCATAATTATTAGAACTAGACATAAACATGAATATTAATTGTTTACTCTGTATGGACATGAAAATTTACCAAGGGTATGTTGTACCTATTCCCATATACAAATTGCAAATGTTGGTATAAAAATATAATAGCCTCCAAAGAAACTTGATTATGAAATTTGAAGAGAAATATCTTACATTAATAGTGATGTGTTGTTCTTATTACATAGTCTGTAGATAGATTCTCATAGTAATATTTTCGTGTAAGTTACATGACATGTTAGTTAAAGATAGGAGGGTGCTATGTGAATCAAGCTTGCATATAATAAGCACCTTTATACACAACAATAATGTAAGATCAGTACACCCACATACATGCCTAACTTTTCTCTTTCTTATTTTGGCACAAAATTTTAAAATTTAAAATTTGTAATTGAATGCATAGAAAATGACCTTTTTCATTCAAAGGCCCCTACTACCCCCATTATCATTTAAATGCTCCAGCTATTTTCAAACGAAACACCATTGGTGAAAATCATGCAAGAAAACAATAATAAAAAAACAAAAACTAAAAAATAAAAAATTAGAAAAAAAAAGAAAAGAAAATAATGGACAGTTACAAACATTTCAATAATTTTGCATTGGTTTTAAACAATCTTTATCGTTGAGTGAGAAAATCAACTTGCCTCTTTCAAATTGGATATGCCTTCCACGTATACTATATTATGCTATGTTATAATATATATATATATATATATATATATATATATATATATATATATATATATATATATATATACATCCACACACACACACATATATATAATTCAAAAGCTCCTCCAATTGAGGAGAATTCACTAACTATTTTAAAAAGAATATTTTGTATTATGTTGGTTTTTAACCTCAAATGCTATCATTCGAGTTTTGTATCTCTAAGATTTGAGCAATATCGTTGGAGTTCTTCTTAAGGAAAGGTAATCCTTCCCTTTTTAGTATTAAAAGTAATTTATTTTCTATATGGGGTGTTTAGACATCTATTTTGAATCCTTGTGACAACACAAAGCTTTTTAAGTAATGACTCTTATTATGTAAACAATGATTATGTAATTTTATTTCATTTCTTCCGATATGCATCATGGATTTGAGTTGTATATGAGGGTAAGGGTATGGTGTCTGATTTTGTAACTATTGAATATTAATTTTAGTTTCACAGGGTAAGGTTGGAGCATGGGTCATATGAGGGTTAGCATTTAGGGAATAGGTACACCACACATTTCAATTGCTTTGGATGCATGGTAAGATGTTTCTTATGCTTGTAAGCAGGTCAACCTCCATCGTTGGATTTGAGTTCTATAGGAAGGTAAGGCAATAGTGTTAGGTGTTAGTATTTTTTATTTTTTATTTTCATAGGTGGGACAGAGTGAGGAGTATGATGGTATGGGAATAGGTGTAGGAATCAGATAACTATTAGAATAATGTAAATTTCAAGACATCTAAAGTAAATATTTTGCTATAAATTTATTACAAGACATGTAAGGTACAACTTCATTCCATTTGAGTGTAGTAAATACACAATGCATATTGTTCTGTATATAAGAATTGAAGGAAATCTATGCAATATTCATATAGTTTAGAGAAGAATATTTTACCTTCTTCCCTCCCCACTAAAATAATAGTATTTAGGGTTAATGTACATTTTTCATGTGTTTAGGTTGAGTTTTCCCTCCAGCACTTGAGCTCTGCACTTTTTCTCACACTTTTGAGCATTCCTATATGACATGGAACATTGGTATAACTATCCTTGTTTGAAGAAGCAATTTCGGATAAACAAAACTTTTTAGTTTCAAAATATAATTATAATAATTTTAAATTGTTATTTTTGTTCTTTTCTATTGATTAGTGAATGGTTTAAAGGACAAAAAATTATATTATATTGTTCTTGAATTCAAGTATTTTGGTTTTCAGCAGGATGATAACACATTTAGGGAAGATGCTAGCATTTTCGTTTTCTTGAAAGTTTATAATATCTTACAAACAAATCCACTTTGTTCATATCCTACCCTCATTATAGCCATGAGGCCACATTTGTTTGAGGAATTCTGTCAAACATTTCACTACATATGCCTTGTCTATGCTTCCACATTTTGCATATATCTCTACCAATGTAGTTGTAAACTATAACATCTAACCAAAATTTCCATTCAATAATGCTTTTATGGATGTCCACACCCTATTCTAAAGCTCCCATTTTGGTGTAGTAGAGAGGATGCTGAGAAATGTTATGGAATTTGGATTTATCTTGCCAATTGGATTTTCTTAAAATGTATATAAAGCCTTATCAATTTATTAAAAATCTATTTCATTCATATCTTAAAATCATTGCATTCTATGCCTAGTCAATGTTTTTGTAGTTTGCATACATTGCACATATTTTTCTCTTTTATAAATGGAATGATGCTTAGCTCTATTATTTAAGAATGAATTTTTATTTGAAATAATGTTCAAACTTGTGTTTCAAGATTAGAGAATGGTTGTTAGATAATATTTTAGCATAGGAACTAGGAAGGATTTTCCAATTAAGTATAGATCTATGATTGTGGACATATTATTTTCTAGCAAACACACGCAATGATGCTATAGAACATATGCTCTCAATGCAATTTTGTTTATCATTATCTAATTTCTCCTCCCTATATTTGTGGGTCAACAACATTAACAACCACCTTTAATAGGTTATCATACAATACAATCATGAGAGCACTTCTCTTAGGTCAACCTTTTGGGATTGAACAAGATCAAATACAATTAATAAGACTTAAAAATTATATTTTTTATTCCTTTTAAGAACCAAATCTTTTTTTTTTTGTATTCTTTCAATGCTATGTAATGAGGATATGAGATGCTATGACTAGATGATAAATGAATGCCTTTGAATTCTAGCCTATGACATCAAACTATGAAAATATGTGTTTGGTTAGTTCTAGACGTGAATGGTAAACGAGGCTAGTAAACCAAATTTTAATTTTCAAATTTCATTTCAAGTGGGATGAGTTCAAGCTTGCAAGGATTTCCTCATCACTATAAACCTATCCTAGGATTAAATATAGGGTTTAAATGACAATGGAAAATGGCTATTTAGTCATTAGTGTGCATATAGGCATCATAATAAGATAAATAGATCAAATGTATTTGGTGCATATCGAATGGAAACAATGACACCAATAATAATGTAATGAAGAAAAGGGTATGGATAACCAAAAAAAACCCTACAATCACACTCTAGTCAGCCAAATAACTATCCTTTGAATTCTATGACTAGATGATAAATGAATTCCTTTGAATTCTAGCCTATTACATCAAACTATGAAAATATGTTTTTAGTTAGTTCTAGGTGGGGATGGTAAAGGAGGCTAGTCAACCAAATTTTAAGTTTCAAATTTCATTTCAAGTGGGATGAGTTCAAGCTTGCAAGGATGTCCTCATCACTATAAACATATCCTAGGATTAAATGGAGGATTTAAATGACAATGGACAATGTCTAGTTAGTCATTAGTGTGCATAATTGCATGATAATAAGATAAATAGATCAAATGTATCTAGTGCATACCCAATGAAAATAGTGACAATAATAATATTATAATGAAGAAAAGGGTATGTATAACCAAAATAGCTTTACAATCACACTCTTGAGGAGCTTGGACAATGTGGTGCATAAGGCCTTCCCCTCCTTTCCTCTGCTCCACACTATCTAGACTAAACTATTAGAGACACAATATTTTCCTAGTTCATAATGTTACCTTAAATATTTATGGATTATGCTATAGAAAAAATTTCCTTCATTTGGATGAGATAGAAATAGAAGATAAATTATGATGGATCATGGAGTGTGATCCAAAATATTGATGAAAAAAAATTAAATTGTATGGTTTTTTATATAAGCTATTAAGAATGTAAGGCATAATAGAAATATAGCTAGAAAAAATAATAACCTAATCCTTAATAGAGTTACATTAGTTATGTTCACTATTATGCATATACTTCAAAAGAGCAAAAGACAAGTAAAGCTAACATGATGCATCAGTTTAATTTCATTTATATATGTACCACAAAGTAGCTACTAATTCTATGCATATACTTCAAAAGAGCATAAGACAGGTAAAGCCGACATGATGCATTAGTTTACTTTCATTTATATATGTACAACAAAGTAGCTACTAATTATTCACTTTTTTGGAATATAAATTTGAAAGGATATTTTTATTCAAATAGTTTCCTTAACTAAGTTGATAGTATTATCACAGTCCAATAAAGCACAAATTTATTTCAGTATAAACTTCATATGTACATAATAGTTTCTACACCTTTAGGCATGTAGTGGCAACAACATTTGATAATGTAATTCTTAGAAATTTCCCTATGTTTCCTACGTATGGTAAATTTACACACAAACTACATCCACTAAATACTATTTTGCAATTTTTTATTCTAGATCATACAAACCTAAATTATTCCTTCTACCCGTAATTTTTGTACTAAGATAATACAAAATTAACATGGCAGATTATAAAGCATTGTGAATAAGAGGGAAAGGAGGTCCACATTAGTTTGTCTTCTACACACTTACATTAACTAGCTTTCTTGCAAGCAAAGTAGGACCAAAACAAAAATTCAAATACAAGATTTGACAATCATGTCTGGGGCATGTTTGGAAAATGCTGATTTAAAGTGTGAAAACTTCTTATTGTGGTTGTGCTAGAAATTGATTTTTGGAAATGCTTTATGATTGGAGGACATTTTCCTTTTACTTTCATATGTAATATTCAATGGAAAGAAGCATATTTACAAAGGAAATTTTTTAACTCATCAAGATATAAAACCAACCAATCAAAATTATAGAAATATTAATCTTGCCAAAATATGAATGGGAATTTTTTAACAAGTAATATATCATTTTTTTGATAGATTGTCATAATTACTAGAACTAGACATAAAATTGAATATTAATTATTCACTCTATATGGACATGAAAATTCACTAGGGGTATGTTGTACCTGTTCCCATATACAAATTGTAAATATTGGTATAAAAAATATAATATACACCCAAGCAAATTGATTACGAAATTTTCAAACAAATATTTTACATTAATAGTGATGTGTTTCTTTTATTACAAATTCTGTAGAGAAATTCTCATAGTAATATTGTCATGTAAATTACATGACAGGTTAGGTAAAGATAGGAGGGTGCTATGTGAACCAAGCTTACATCCAACAAGCACCTTTGTATGCGACAGTAATGTAAGATCATCACACCCACATACATGCCTAACCTTTCTCTTTGTTATTTTGGAACAAGTAGTAATTTTTTTTCTTCTTTATCTATTTCTTTCTTGCTTTAATTTTTTTATCCAAGCTCTTCCCCAACCTTTTGTGACTTCATAGTTAGGAAATTTCAGCACATGCTAATTAGAACATAGATCAATTACAACATGTGAAGGATACTATGAAAATTCTAATCACTCAACCTAAGATCTCTTACATAGGTTTCCAATTTGACTCTGAAAAGGTATAGTAAGCATATATCTTATGTTAGTTATTACTTATTTCAAGTTAAGGGGTCTCTACTCTTTAATTTTTATTCATTATTTTTGAAGTTAAAAGACAATTAGTAGTTATTCTTATATTTTAAAGACAAATAAAAATAGTTTTACAAGTTATTTACAATAAATAATCAAGCGTAAAATTGTACATTAGATGTATGGTAGTTTTTGACAATTTAGTAAAGATATAGCCTGGTATAACTACATTTCTAATATTTATAATCTCAATAAATAGTTTCAAACTTTTAACAAATGTATATAAAAGTGTTAAAATTTCAACAAAATTTGAAAATGTCCAGCTATTAAATCTTCTTATCTATAGAAACCAGCCATGAAGCCATTTTTTTTTAAAATTGTACTATTAAGTAAATACAAAAGTGATTTTGGATTAGTAACATGAATATAAATGCAATCATATTCAATTTATATTACAATGTAGAACCTTTAATCAAAGTGAATTGATCATAACTTAGAGTACCTAGTGAAGAATAAGAGATGGACTAGTTAGAGATTGATTCCAAGGATAAGATACATGTCATAAGTTAAAATAACTTATAATGAAGAATTCTAGAAGATATGAAAGAGACCAACATCAAGAAGATGATTATTATATAGAACTTGCTAACAAAAGAAAACAAAAAATAACTTACCTATTTGTGAAATGAAACACTAAAATATTCATGTCCTTAATAATATGAAGTCATAGCATTTGCATACTATTTCACAATCCAAAATGACCTAGTAAACCTTAGTATTTGACAAGTTCTAGGGAATGTGCCAAGAAGAATTAAGTCCAAAAATATTCCTTTAGTTCATTTTCTAATCTTACTACAATCTTCCCTATAAATATATAATTTAATTCTTATGGTGACAACCATAAGAGTGGATATTTAAAGTTTAATACTTTGTGAAAGATGAATATACTTCAACTCCAAGAATGATGTTAAAAATATTTTTGACTAATGCTTTTAAATATTTTAATTATGATGATTAGAGGAAAAAACATGAAACATAGGTACCTTATATTCTAAATGCTATATTTTTTTAGGTTTACAATGTTTTCTAAAATATTTTTATTGCAAACAATACTGACCTATTTCTCAAAATTTAGAATGCCACCTTAAAATAAAATGAAAAATCTAATTTCCAATAAAATTTCTTCCATTAGTGAGAATCTCCCAAGCATATAAAGCACCCATATGAAAAAACCCCTTATCAAACTAGTATATTAAAACAACTTTAAACTTCCCAAAATGGTAGACTTGAAATTGGAAATCCATGAACAAAAATGTCACTACTATGACATAGAAAACCCTTTGTAATTTTAATGTGAAATGGAAGGCCTACTCCAAGAATTTAAAGGGACTTGAGCTAGATGATGTTATAGATATTCTATTTGGGAAGCTATGTGAAATAAAATTAGAATATTGAGAGCTATAAAAAGATTGAGGAAATGAAAACTACATACATGTAATTTTAAGATAGTGATAATTGATTTACCTAAATGGGATATCATTGAACCGTTGATGTTTTGGCACTCAAGGATCCCCCTAACACTTTCAAGGTTTTTCACTTAAAAGGAGAGAGATTGGTGCCAAAAACCTCACAAGTTTATTCAAAATATGGAATGTGGAGCGATGTAGTGGCTAAATGATCCTAAATAAATGCAATAGATGAATTGAAATTAAACTAAATGAATGAAAAACTAGTTTTTATGCAATTCTCGAAAACACACTGTGATATGCAAACAACATGAAAATTGAAGAAATACTGTAGAACAAAAAGTACTAGGCTGAATTTGAGTGCACCTAGACTTGAAGTGAAGTTGTTGAAGTGTTTGGAAAGTAGATTTAAGTCACAAAAAATTCATCGAGGGACTCATTTGCCAAGGAGGGTGAATCAGTCCACTTTCAGGTGAAAAAATGTTAGAAACTGGTTTCTGTCTATTAGGATCTTGGATCTCACAAAATATGTATTTTTGATGTCAAGGTGGACTCATTCACAAAGGGTGGTGAATTAGTCCAATCCTAAATTTTAGAAAGTACAGTTAGCAACTCCACAACATCATATTTATGAAATCTTGAATGTCGGGTTGCTAAAGTCAAATCCTACAGAAAATTAATAGAAAGCACTAAAAAGAGGAGAAAAGATTATGTAATTTCTTGAAGAGATCAATTAACTTTATTCCAATTTTCAACACCTTTTAGACCATTTAAATCTACAAAATAACACATGCAAAAGGGGAAAAATGTTGGAGGGTTAGCAAATAGGGGTTTTCCTTGGTCAAACCCCACTTTGGTACTCAAACCCAATGAAAATATATTAAATGCAAGGGAAAGGATAAATGAATAACATAAAGTATTACAAATTTTCTCAAAACCCTTGATGATGCAAATCCGAATCAATGTCAATGATGCTCGAAGATGCTTCAATGATTGCTTAATAATCTATTGCAAAAGTACTTGACAAAATGCTATTATGAATGCTTGAATGCTTAGAGAATTCTTGATGGATGCTTGGAGATTTCAGATGTTTGTAAAATGAGGTAAAATTAGCTTACTTATACCATTATTGTGTCTTAGTACTTAGTATACATCATCACAGGTCGACATCAAGTGTAAAATTTGAATAAATCCTAAAAGAAATTTGAAATTATTTTGATTTTTGTGTCAAGGTGGACTCATTTTCTACCCATGGAAAATGGGTCTCACCTTGAAGGTGTGTTTAAGTTTTTGGAATTAAATTCTATTTAATGTGGTGTGTCGAGGTATCATTCAAAAATACACTTAAATAAACCTTATGAGTGCATAAAAAGGTCCAACAAGACATAAGAAGAGTTTAAATAAAGGGGGAAATGCCTAGAAAAGCATGAATCTTGATTAAAATACTTAACAACACTTCAAAATAGGACTTGTTGATGTGTCAAATGATGATTTTTAAGTGAATTATTAAATAGAGTCTAGAATAATGTAGAAATGTTTAACAACACTTCACAACACATTCACAAGACTTCAATATTTAATATTAGCATTTAAAATAAGCATGTTCAAGCCATGTTGAAATATAAAATTAAGAAAAAACATCTAAAACATGATGAAACAAGACTTAAAAGGCTATGAAAATAACAAGGGGCCACTTTTCTACAGCACAATCATCACCCCATCAATGGCCCTAAAATCTCTTATGCTACTATTTATGCTCATTTCATGATATAATATGCCTACCCCAATGGTATAAATTCAATATCACAAACTTGAATCGTATCTCACTAGAAAATATTGAAAAGTGTATGGAACATTTAGAGAAATCTAAGGCCAACAATTTTTTTGAGGGAGTTGTTAAGAACTAAATTTCTTCATGTAAGAAAAATTTGTTGTTATGAAATGCTAAAAGTAGGTGTAGTTTGGAGTACACCTTGTTAATCAAACATTTTGAGGAAGTTTTTAAGTAAAGTAAATGACTTTGGTTCAATCATATAGGCATGGGAAACACCCATGGGAGGATCATATAAGTGGGAGTATCACAAGCTTGTATTTGACGAGGTACACACTACTATACCCTTAGAAAGATATAAAATACTAGCTATATCAAATACATACATGTTTTTTTTCTTTTCTGTGATAACATCACTACTATTCACTTTATCAAATACATACAAGTTTTCTTTGTTCATCTTTATCACATTATTACTACTCTTCACTTTAAATGCTATCTGGATAGATGAAATCTTTACTGTGAAGGTTGTAGATAGTTTAGGCAACAAACTAAAAATTGAAAAATTAGGCATTTTTTATTTTTAGCCTTAATGTTGGATATTAAATAACATCTTTGGTTCTCCTTTAACTAATCATCACTAAGCTTCCCTTTAAATGCTATATGGGTAGATGAAATGTTCACTGAGAAGGCTATTACTACTTGTCTGGATTGTAGGTGAAGTCCATAACTTTGGTGGAGATGTTTCCAATAGAAAAGGGTAGTAGTAATAAAGAAAAGTGCACTGGGAGTAATGTTAAAAGTAAATGTAGTGTTAAAAAGGGAAGTGGTAGTAAATTCAAAGGTGCAAGTGAATTAAAATATGAAGATTCTAAGAGAGTAGGAAAAATAATTTATCCACTATTTAGAGCTCCTCAAAACTTAAGGAATCTACAACGAGAAACATTTGATCCTACGAGAGTGGGATTAGGAATATATCATCACGAGATGCATCCCAACTTATGTGAAATGTTGGATATTAAGGTGAGGACATTATGCACTATGACCAAAAGGGTAAGAGGTATGACTATTGATTGTTTGGTGGCAGAGATTCAGGAATTGGACCTAAAAATTCAAAAGTGTTACAAAGACAACAAGGATAGTCTTTCTAAAGAAATGCTCACATTGAATTTCACTCTAGATGCTTGCTTTATTCTAGAACATCTTCAATTATCAATCTTGTTTAGAGATCACAATGTTGACAGGGAGATAATGAGTGACATTTACAAGTTGGAAAATCAAAAATCTCGAAAGGTAACACAAGAATGGGTACAAACTGTCAAAAAATTATGAATGCACAGAATAACATAGAGTTGATGCTTTGTTTTCCAATCAATTGGGAATACACAAACAAAATGCTGAAGCACAAGGAGACAAGAAATTTTCTTTTGTATTCAATAAACTAGAAATGACAATACATAAAAGACTAAACATAGAACTTAGAAAATAAACTCTAAGCTACAAATTTCAAAGTTGTTGGGAGCTTTCATGAGCTACTCACACAGACAGAAAAACTTCAGGAGCTGCTAGGAGCTCACTGTTAGGAGCTACACAGAGCTCTTTCTAGAGAAATCACTGCTCAATCACAAAAATAAACTAAATACAACTAATGTTGTGTATAGGCTTCTCTGAATCACATAGAGAGCACAAAAATTTAAAAAATGTTTTCCCAGATTGTTGTTGCAAAGAACCGTATCTTCCAAAAACTAACATTTAGCTGTGAACATTCATTCCTTTTGTCTCTCCAACATTCCCTCTTAAAAACTTGAAATTACCTACCACCATAAATTGGGAGTTCAAAATTTCCTACCATATTTAATTCTAGAGTTGTTAGGAGCAGAAGGGATGAAGATCCCAAAAACTATCATTGGAGAAGGGGGCTCCTGAAAACTAGGTGAAACAACTAGGGGATCTGACATGAGAGAAAAAGGCTTAAGGAGTAATAAATTTTCCAAAACTCCCCCTTTGTCCTAAGTCGACAAAACAATATCAATCCTCATCCAAATCAGCAATGCCCAATCTACTCCTTAGGTGCTTGAAACTATTCCTACTCAAAGGCTTGGTGAATATGTCTACTATTTACTACTTAGACCTACAAAATACCATTTTGATTTCTCTATTTTCAACTAAGTCTCTGATGAAATGGTACATGGTTTCAATGTGTTTGCTTCTTCCATGAAACATATGATTTTTTGTCAAATCTATTGATGAAACATTGTCACAAAATATTTTTTGTTTCATCCTCTTGTTCTTCTTTCAAATCTACCAAGATTCTTCTTAGCCAAATAGCTTGACATGATGCTACATTTTCTACTATATACTCAACCTCTACTGTAGATAGGGAAACTATGGGCTATTTTGTGGAAGCCCATGAGATAGATCCCGAACCCAAATGAAACACATAGCCTGATGTGCTCTTTCTATCACCCAAACTTCCTACCCAATCACTATACATGTATCCAACCAACCCAAAATCATTTGTTACTATGTACATAATACCATATCCTTTGGTTCCATTCACATACCTCATGACTCTTTTATCCACTTGCCAATGGGTGTCTCTTAGAGTCTCCACAAATCTAGAAATAAGACTCACACTGTGCATTATATCAAGCCTAGTTGTAGTTAAATACATCAAACTTCCAACCAAAATTTTAAACATGATCAGATCCACATTGTTGCTACAATCTTCCTTACTCAATTTTAGACCTACGACTGTTGGAGTTGGGGTAGGATTTCTTTCAAGCATCCTAAATCTCTTCAATATTTCATTTACATATTTTTATTGAGAGATAAATATATCATCATGCATTTTTTTAACTTCTATGCATAGAAAATATCTCAAGAGACACAAATCTATCATTTCAAACTCTCTTTTCATGTCCTCTTTAAAATAAACAATGAGGAAATCATCATCCCCAATAAAAATTAGATCATCTACATACAAGACAACAATCAAAACCTTACCATTTTTTGCCTTGATGTAAAGAGTGGGCTCACTATCACTTTTGCTAAAGTCATTGCTCATCAAATGTGAGTCAATCTTGATGTACCATGCTCGTGGAGCTTGCTTTAGCCCATAAAGAGATTTATTTAGCTTGTAAACCTTGTGTTCTTTACTTAGAACTTCATATCCAAAGGGTTGCTCCACATAAACTTCCTTTTTCAATACTCCATTTAAGATGGAAGACTTCACATCCATTTGAAATACCTTCCACTTGTGTTGGGTTGCAATTGCTATGACTGCCTACACAGTTCCCATCCTTGAAACGGGGAAAATATCTCATCTTAATCTCCCCCAAACTACTGTTTGTACCCCTTGACAACTAATCTTTCCTTATGCCTCTCTATTCTTCCTTCAATATTGCATTTGGTCTTATAGACCCATTTTACCTGAATAACTTTCTTGTTGGGAGACAAATTAGTTAACTCCCATGTGTTGCTCCTTTCTATTGTATCTATCTCCTCATCCATGGCCTCACGCCATTTCTCTTCTTTCAAAACATCCTCAAAATAAATTGGATCACTATGATAAAATAATGTAAAATTCACACTCTCATCAAATTCTTCATCATACCTTTCATTTTGGCAGATCTCCCTTAGACTATTGGTCTTTCTTGGCATTAGGGAGGTGAGAGTAGGGTTTGAACTTTCATTACTGCTACTGCTTTACTGAATAGGCTGGTTCAGGAGTTGTCGACAACCTTTATGACCTCTTCCAAAGCTCTCAGGAGCTAATATTTTAGTTTTCTTTGACTAATTTCCTTTCTATCTACTCACTTCAAGAGCTCTCAAGAGCCGTCGGGAGCTATCAAGAGCTCTTCTAAAGTTGTCAGGATCTCATTGGGAGTTCTCTACAACCAATTCTCTAGTTGTCTATGTCTACCTTTCTAACTATATACATGCTTCAGGAGCTTTCAGGAACCTTCAAAAGCTCTTAGGAGCTCGATTGGTGCTTTCAAAAGAAACTATGAGCTCATCTTTTTGTTCTTCTTGTTATGTTTCTACTTCTTCAAGAGCTATCAAGAGCACTTCTAAGCTATCAGAATCTATCACTATGTCCCATGACTTATCCTATAGGAACTCCATGTCCCTACTAATCACAATATTTTTGGTGACCGGTTATACAACCTGTAGGCTTTGGACTCTTCATTGTAACCTGTGAAAATACACTTATCACCCTTGTCATCCAATTTTTTCCTCTTTTCTTTAGGCACGTGAGCATATGCCACACAATTGAACACTCTTAAGTACTCAACCATCCACTTGCATTTTTTCCATGCCTCTTGAGGGATTTTATCATGGACCACCTTTGTGTGACTTCTATTTATCAAATATATAGTTGTTGCTATATCCTCTCCCCAATACTTGATTAGGAGTCCCTTTTCTTTCATCATGCTCCTTTCCATATCCATGATGGTCCTATTCTTTCTCTCAACCACTCTATTTTTCTGCAGAGTATAACTGGTTGTTAGCTCCTTCTTAATGCCATTTTGCTTGCAAAAATTTACAAAATGATTGGAGGTATACTCTATCCCTCGATTTGACCTTAGGACCTTGATCACGTGTCCACTCTCCTTTTTAGCCCGAGCCTTAAAAAATAAAAACTTATCCAAAATTTTGGATTTATGTTGCAAAAATTAAACCCATGTCTTGGGTATGTGCAGGATCATCATGGAAAAAACAGGCCCTTAAGTGGCAAAAAATTCATAAAAATTAGAGTTAAGAAACTTGAAGTAAAAATTTGAATAAGTTATCTATATTATTTCAAAATTATGTAACAATAGAATATGTAACAAATTGAATGTAGTTTCTAAGCTACCAGGTTTATTTAAAAAAAAAAAATCTATTTGGTGAAAAATTGAAATTTTAATGCAGTAGTACTTAAATTTAAGGGAAAAAAAAGTAGGTGTCTATTTGACCACCCTAACCACAATAAAATGATAATATTTAGTTATAATATTGTAGACATAAGTATAGGACTCATGTCCAGATGTGATGCATATTCTTTTGTAATTGTTTTCCAATTTTTGTTCTTCGGACCCATCTGGTCAGGTGGAACATGCTAAGCACCCCATTGGGTCCCCAACCGAGGATTGGGAGGTGCAGATTTGGTACTAGTTGCGGCGACTCTAGAGAGTATCTGTCTTGGAGCTAGTTATGATATCTTGTATTCCATTGATTAGTTGTATCATTCTATCTTGTTATCTATTTCCTGTTCATGTTGGGGAACACTTTCGTATCTTTATAATTCTTGAACATTGTATTGTGTTGAAATGGATGCAATGTATTATTCTATCCTTGATTAATGTTGTATAAATATTGATCCTTGAGAGATGTTATTCAATATGTTGTATCTGCACCAATATGTCCCTTGAGTTCATATGATGATAGAGAGTTTATCATTATGAGTTTTGAGTTCATCATGCATATGATGTATTGACATACATGGATGGTTTCTTATTAATGTTTGTCGTGTATGTGTTATATTTGTAAATGTTTACTTTGTTATGGATTATATCGTTGGTTTTCATTCTTTGTCATCGTTGTATGGATCTAAGTTTCATAATGTCTCCTTGTGTACCCCAAGGGACGTAAGTGTTAGTGAATTTTTCTTAATAAGTTTTAGGACTTTTGACTCAATGTGCATCTCATGTATGTTTGGATTCACTTTTAAAAAAAAATTTGAGGTAATTATTGTTTAGTTGTCCTTTGGGGTTCACACATCGGGGCGTGACAACATGGTATCAAAGCATAGGTTCATACACTGGGAATTATATGTTCTCATTATGTAACCTTGCGTTTAGACTCTTGAATCTAGAGTTTCATTTATTTATTTTGTTTTCATTGTTGTGAACCTGAGTTTCTTGTATTAGTAGGTGTCAAGTCGATGGTGCAGGAAACTAATGGGAAAGGATAAGGCCCTCAGTGTAGTTCGCAATGCACCGATATCCTTCCTGTCAGGGATGCACTATGGACCGTTGTGTCATTGTGTGATGCATTTTTTGGGGATGTTAGTTATATGTGTGAATATGTTAGGTGTGCATGGAATTTTCTATTTTGTTGACCTTGAGTGACAGATTATGGTTCCCTAAATTTGTGAAGATGTAAATTTTTTTTCCTTTCGTTGGAATTGTTGTGAGATTTGGTGTTGAATAATAAATGAAGTGGAGTGCTTTATGTGAAAATGATGAGATCTAGAAAAAATGTGCATTTGAGTAGATAAGTATGCTTTAATTGTATGAAATTTTAACATCCTAAGGTAAAGAATCAGCTTGAATTCTTGATGTAATAATGTGTTTTTTTCCACATTAGTTAATGATTTCTAGGTAATTGGCTTGCAAACTCAACAACAAATGTAATGAAATCAATATTTATAGAGACAGATCTTTCTAATATCTAGTAGTAATCCATTTCGGATATGGCATATGAAATAGAGTAATGATTTGAATCAGTATGTGAATTCTTTTTCTAACTAGTGAGTAGTTAATGATATACAAATTATTAGAGTTTTTTTTATTATTTTGTGTGATTTGGTGAGAGGGACAGTGTAGTATCACTCGCCTATTAGTGCCCTACTACACTACGAATTCCTCTCATAGTGTGGTTGTGATATATATGTATATTGTGCACAACATTTGTATGCAGGATTGTAGGAAGTAAGTCTCGATTCCACCTGCATAGTTAGGACAGGGTGAGCATCATACACACCCAATGGGTTTGATGTTGAAAAATAGGAGCTGACAAGAAAGTTCCTCACCCATGTTCGTCACCCCATCCTTGTGCTTAATAATGTGGTTTTCTTGCAACCCCATCTTTGTTTTTGGTATCATTCCTTTTCTTCTGAGTTGTTTAATTTTAATTGCCTTATTATTGACATTTACTTGTTGATATAGTTGTTACACGGGTGAAGCCATAATAGTGGTTTACAATTTGATGGAGGAAGGAAAATTGAGAAAAAATGACCCCATGGCAAAAAAATTGGTTTTAGGGGTTCGCATGAACCTACATGTTCGACTAAACCATAAAGGGGTTCGACCGAACTAGGGTTCAGCGAACCCATTAACTATTGGGCTCACATTTCCCAAAAAAAAGGAAAATTGCATATTAGTGGGTTCAATGAACTAGGGTTAATGAACCCTAGTTTCTAGATTGGGGTTCGCTAGAACCCCCAAGTTGTAAATTTTTCCTAATTTTTAATTTGTTCACACAAAACCTAAAATTTTACGCTTTCAAGCTAGATTCAGGATGAATATTTTAGAAACCAAACTTGGAATCGAGTGTAGCCTTTAGAATGAGCTATCCAATGAATATAATTTTAGTATGTTTTGGTTTTTATCTATCCATTTTTAAGTTTTATTAAATATAGGTTTTTCATCAAAAACAAAAATCTATGTTTGTACAAGTGGAAAAATAGAAGATTATAAAAAAAAAAAATTAAAATATGAGTGTACCAGATATTGAATTCCTTGATCCAACAAAAAAAAAGAGAAGAATTTTGATACATATAGTAAAAGTTATGCGTTATACGGTCGCGCTATGTCTGAATTGTCATTTGATTAACTTCAAAACTTGATTAAAGAAAAAATATTCAATAAAAAACTATTTAACCAAGTAGAAGCACTAGATATCAGAGTTAGAAATCTAAATTTGAAAGAATTGGAATTTTATCCTTCATGGAAAAAAATTTATGTGTTATACGATGTGCGTCACTTTTTAAAAATGCTATTTTTTGAAAAAAACCAATTTTTGTGGGAGATGGAAAAATAAGTGCAATCTGATCCCAAAAAAATTGAAAAAAATATTTTTAGAATCTACAGACAAAATATGACAAGACTCTAGTTTGAATCATCTTCAAATTCCTTACGGTTTAATCGCTATAGGTGCCCAAATGTGGAGATTGTGTTAAAAAAAAATATCAGTGTCCAGTTTGGCCAAAAATTGTAAACCACTATTGTGGGATCACCCACACTTATGGTGTTGTTGGGCTTATGATTGTGTGTGTTGTATTGCACCTTGCGACTTCCAGGAGTAAGTCGAAGCCTAGGGGGGAGGATGTAGTGTTCCTTCGTTGTGTCCTTCTGGATATTTGTTTAAGTGTTTATTTATGTTATAATTGTTTCATACGTAATATTTTATGGGCCTTCATTCATCAATTAATTAAATTAAAATTGATTCACAGAGTAATCTAAGTAAATTTAGAAAAGTTACAATAACAAGTATATTAATTAATTTTCTAAAATATAAAGGATAAGGTTTGTTAATGAATAATTAAATTAAATTTGCTTTGTTGAAAGTAAATTCTTTATTAAATGGTTTTTGCTAAAAGAGAAAGTAGGTAAAGTTGGAGAAAAGATAATTATTATAATTATTAGTAAGATATAATTATACAATGAGAAAATAATATGATTTAAAATAAAGAAAAATATTATTATTTTCTTAATTATATATGGAAAGTGGTATAATTTGCAAGATTAGATAAATAAGAAGATGATATGTTCAAACTAGTTGTAAAAGCAATTGAAAGGATAGAAGGTTTTGGCATGCGAGTTCATGCATAGTTTCAAATAAATCGTCGAAAAAGTAATTGAAAACTTATTGAAGATTTTTTAGATTTTATCTATAGTTGTTTTGGAAGTAAGATGACCTTTTCTGATTGGTTGTTTATTAGCAGTTGTTTTCTGGGGAGATTGGGCAGATATGTTTTCAGTTCAATTGTTTGATTTTTTTTGGGGGAAAAAAATAGGGTTTTTACAAGGATAATCTGTGAATTACTGGATATAGAATAATGGTTGGGATTCCAGAAGGTGATGGCTGCGGCTGTGGGGATTGGACTTGGCACTGGAATGTCATTCCAACCAGCTTGAATCTTAGGTTCTATCGCTCCCTGTATTTTTTTCTTCTCTTCAATCAAGTGTAGTAATCTCTTTGTGGTGAGATCTAAAGTTACTTGTTATCATTCTGTCTATGGTGTATGTGTGTGTTTTCCCGAATAGTAATTTCCCTCACAACATGTGTTGATTTTCATATAAATATATATCTCTATCGATTAGAAGCCTGTTTCCTCAAACATCTTGTGCATAGCTATGATTCCTTTTGAAAGGGCACGATTCTAAATACTCGACCTCCCAGCCGATTTCTCTTAGACTTCATAGTTTTATTAGCTCCAAGATACCATATTATTCATGGTATTCACCTTACTGAATTTTAAGTTTTTCCATGAATACAGTCATAAGAAATTGCTTGAATGTTTATAAAGCCCTCTAACCCATCTCAACCATGCGCTCTAATGATCAATTGTATTCGTAATGCAATAAAGGTTGGTCTGGCATTCAATTTTAGAAATATGGTCTTTATTTCAAACACCTTCTCTTCTCCTCCCTGTGATTTTTGTTCTTTCTATAGTTCGCTGCCTTGAAACCTTGAAGGCCTGCATTAGTTTCCAAATCCACGGTAATTGTTGAAAGCTTTGATTCTTTAAGCAACCAAATTCATATATTCTTTATCTTTCATATTTCTACTTTTTTTTTTGTACTGCAGCTATATCTTTTTGTCCAACTTGGGGGGTTCGAATTTTACTCATAAACCTATTTGCTGCATTCCATATTCGGTATTGACTAGATCTTGTTTTGCCTAAAAAAGTTGCAATTCACAAGCTCTTAGAATTCGTTGTCAGAGCTTCCTTCTTGTTGTCCATCTACAACAAAGCAGTTGTACCAACTTTGATTTTATTACTCTAAAGCATAGTACGATCTATCGTGGATTGGATGCCATTCAAAAACCTTAATTGTTCCATAAAACTTAAATTTAAGGCATTTAATGTTTCCTAGTGTTTTTCTTTGGCTCAAATTTTGGTTAGCGAGTTTCTTGTAATATTAATTCAATTTGAATCATGGTCATAGGTTCTGAGGAAATTTGTAGAAAGATCTTAATGGTTTGCACTCCCTGCTGCGTATCAAATATATAAGCCTTAGAGTATAGAGGTGCTTTTAAATCCTAGCATAAGTCACAAATAATCTCACGTAACCTCTAGTTCAAGGATTAAAAGTTTAGTCTTTTAATGTTTAAATTACCATGATTTTCCTTTCCAAATAAGTGAAACAGTCCTCTTGAAAAGATAAAAATAAAAATTAAGATAGATATACTCTTTTGTTGTTAAAGCCTGGACATGTTTTCTTTCAATGATTTGGGAATAAAACCATATTCCATGGATTCTTCATAAGTTGTGTTTTTAAAGAGAGCAAAGGTTTTTTTAAGATAAAGAAAAATGGGCTATTAATAATATTCCATTATCTAAGATAAACTTTTGTTTTATTATCCTTTACAAGGAAATCTTTAAAGGGTAGAAATAAATGAGAAAGAAATGTTTCACTTATTTATTTTATTTAGAATTTAAAGGAAGGACAGTCTCACTAATTTATATTATTTAGAATTCAAAGGGATTTTTATTTTAGAAGGAATAAATAAAAGAATTATATCTATAAATATTTATATGATTATAAAAAAAATTAAATATAGGTTGAAAATTATATCTAAGAAAATCAAATATGTATGTTTCCTTATGTATGTTTAAATGGATAGGTATATGTGTAGTGGTATTATAATCTATTAATTTTAAAATAGATTTTTGGTTATTATGTTTATATCTAATATTTAAGTGTGAATATGTATACTAGGTTATAAGTGGTGGTATTTAAAGAGTGAAAACTATTATTTGATTAAAGAATTTAAATTGAGAATTTTAATTAGATGGGTATTACGATTAAGGCTAGCAGGTTGTATTTGTAGTCAAGGGTTAAATATTAGATGTAGTTATTGTGCATTTCAAATTAATATTAAAAATAAATATATTTGAGATTAGGGTTTGCTTAATTTAGCTAAGGGAGTTTTCATATCAAAGTACTAGTTGTATTAAGGGTTAAATGTTAAGGTTAGGTGCATTTTTTAATATAGTTATTATTCTAACAGAATGAGTCAGTTTAGCAATCAACTCCAACATAATAAATTAGAGTTCTATTTTGAGATGGTGCAATAAGATATGTTCTTTGCTATGTCTCGAGTTGTCAATGAATATCTTTGTGTGTTGGGAGTAGGTAATTAAGTGAATTGAATTTGTTGGTTTATGTAGATAAGTGAATGATTGTAGTTTTGATAAATGATTTTCATTAATTATATTTAGACAAATGAAGGGTCTATGTAAGTGAAAGGAATTAGATGATTTTAGCATGTTGATCTCCCTTATATTCATTTAATAATTGATTTTTAAGTTCCCTACATGGATAGTTTTATAGGAGACTTGTAAACGTTATCATGATTTGAATCGATTCTTTGAGTGAGTTGATTTTTAAAAAAATTGAGATCATGTGTCATCATTGTCATATTTGTTGACTTTGTTAAGGGTGAATATTTTCCATATTGTAAGGGTATCTTGAGAGGAGAAACTAGAGGTATCCCTTGGATGCCCAATTGAATTTGTATCAAAAATTGATTATGTTTGCTTATGCTGAGTCTAAATATTATGTTGGGATGTTGCCACTCATTATTTTATACTTGTTGACTCGTTGGTTGTGGAATGAAAATACTTCTTTGAGATCTTGTTACTGTTGCCAGTTCTTGATAGGTGATCCTCGTGTTAACATTTTGAGAGTCTTCTAGAGGAAATGAAATAATTGTTTCATATTGATTCTTTATTGATCTAATTTTGCCAAGATTTTGATCATAATGGTGATTTTGAGGTTATGCTTGGGTTGTACCATGTAATTGGAAATTCTATATTGCAATTTTGGCGAGATGGGTAATGCCTTGCATGTATTTCAGTTGAGATTGGATATCATGTTTCTTTGCTGGTACAACCCTAGATTTTGGTTTATTTTTTGGGTCTCTAGGGAGAGTGGCTCTTCGTGGGGGCCGACACCTCAAAATGAGGAAGGGCTTAGGATAACCCACATAAGAGTAGATTAAAAAGTGAAAACCTAATAATAGAACTTAGGGGGATGGGTAGAAAAAATATATAAAATAATCTTGGATACCTCATCTATTCATTAGGGCTATCACAGACTAATGGTAGATTAAGAAGGCCGTGGACAACAAAGTCATAACCTTGTCCTTAGGAGAGGTTAATGACTTCGCATGAGTCACCCTATGGGGCCAACGTGTCATGTAGGAGGAAGGGCTAGGATAACCATAGATGGGGGTCGACACCTCAAGTTGGAGGAAGGGCCAAGATAACCCATGTAGGCTATGCGATGACACTCTCCACTTGTTGCCCTTGTGGTTTACTTTCTTGGTTACCTCTAAAAGTGTGTTCTAATTGTGTTTCAGATTTATTTAGAAGTGTATTATGATTGTCTCTTTGGTTTACTTGGCATGTAGTTAATGGTTATGGCCTTGGTTTATTTATGATGTGTTTTATGGTTTAAGTTATTGTGATTGAGTCTTTGTTGTTGTCATTAAGATCTATGTATTCTTGATGTTGTTATTAGAGTATTTTACTATGTTATCCTTTATTGGAGTTATCTTGTGGCATTCTTGGTCGCGGTCACTTTCTTTTTAGGTCCTTAGCATGGGGAGTGGGTCTTCAGACCCACGTCGTTAGGTGGAACATGCTAAGCACCCCATTGGGTCCCCAGCCGAGGATTGAGAGGTGTAGATTTAGTACCAGTTGTGGGGACTCTAGAGAGTATCTGTCTTGGAGCTAATTGTGATATCTTGTAGTCCACTGATTAGTTGTATCATTCTATCTTGTTATCTAGTTCCTGTTCATGTTGGGGAACACTTTCGTATCTTTATAATTCATGAACACTGTATTGTGTTGAAATGGATGCAACGTATTATTCTATCCTTGATTAACGTTGTGTAAATATTGATCCTTGATAGATGTTATTCAATATGTTGTATCTGTGCCAATATGTCCCTTGATTTTATATGATTATAGAGAGTTTATCATTATGAGTTTTGAGTTCATCATGTATATGATGTATTGACATACATGGATGGTTTCTTATTAATGTTTGTCATGTATGTGTTATATTTATAAATGTTTACTTTGTTATGGATTATATCATTGGGTTTCATTCTTTGTCATCATTGTATGGATCTAAGTTTCATAATGTTTCCTCATGTACCCCAAGGGACGTAAGTGTTAGCGAATTTGTCTTAATAATTTTTTGGACTTTTGACTCAATGTGCATCTTATGTATGTTTAGATTCACTTTAAAAAAGAAAATTGTGACGTAATTATTGTTTAGTTGTCCTTTGGTGTTCGCACATTGGGGCGTGACACCATCTATTAGTTTTTTCTTGGACAAAAAAATTAAACTAGCATAGCCTAAATGTCCATATGTAAGATTCCATAGCTTGGAGGGGTCTTGAATGGTGCTCTTGAGGGCTACTTGTTGTACTACTATACATTTTCCATCCATGAGAGGTGCAGCAATGGACTGACATGAGAAAGACGTCTCAATCTTCAAAGGAAACATTCAATTCTTTGTCATTTGAACTACTGGAAACACTTTCATCCTCTCATTCTTGTCATAAATAATGCAAATTGATCCTTCTCCATCAACACTCTATATCCATTTTGGATCAACTATCCAACAATCATGAGGTTATGCTTTAACCCAGGAGCAAGAAATTTTTTTTGAATCTCCTTCTTCTCACCTTGCTTGGTGCAGATCATGATAGATCCTCTTCCCACAGCTAGAACTAATCCATTGTCCCCCATTCTTATTTATGACTTTACATTTTTATCAATTAAGGAAAACAAAGTTTCATTACCACTCATGTGGTTGTTGCAACCATTGTCCAAATACTAGGCTTTGGGGCTACCTTCTTCACCAATTTTGCAAATGATGAAGGCTATGGATTGATTTCCTTTAGTCACATTCGCATCAGTCACATTTTCATTTTGTTTTGATTGATCTCTTTTCTTTTTCTAGCACTCGGATAATGGCCAAAATTATGGCAATAGTAACACTCAATATTGCTGGGTATGTGCAGGATAATGATGGGCCAAAAAGTGGCAATATGATGGGTATGTGGCTAACGACTATTTTTTTACCCAAAATTGATGAAATGAAAAGGGTTTTTAAAGGAGATTCTCAAATTTCCATCGATATAAATTATTCGTTACTTTGAATTTAATAAGTAATTATTATTCATTTTCTATTGAAATTATGACTAAAGTCCTCATTGATAGGCTGATTGGAAAACATCTATAGCTTTCAAACGGTATCACATTTTTTGAATCCAAAACATGAGTCACATTCTATGCTTTGCATTCTATAAGATTGAAAAAATAAAAATTGAATTTCATGAAGTTTTGACCAAGTTAAGGTGGTTAGACATACATGTTTTTCTATTTTTTAAAAATTTGTAATAAAAAATTCATAATTAATTATTTACTTCAAAAAAAATTACAAAAAAATATGCATCACATCGGGGCATGAGTCCTCTACTTCTATCTAAAATATTATAAAAAAATATTATCATTTTACTGTGGTTAGGGTGGTTAGATAGACACCTACTTCTTATTTTTTCCCTAAAATTTAAGTACCACTACATTGAAATTTAAAATTTTCACCAAATAGATTTAAAAATAAATAAATAAACCTAGTAGTTTAGAAACTACATTCAATTTTCTACAAATTCTATTCTTACATATTTTTGAAATAATATAGATAACTTATTCAAATTTTTATGTCAAGTTGCCTAACTCTGATTTTTCTGAATTTTTTGCCACTTAAGAGCCTATTTTTTTCCATGATGATCCTGCACATACCTTGCTCTTATCACCCTTTCAACTCAAGTTGTTGTTCTTCTTGCCTTGTCCAAAGCTAGTCTGAGAGTTTCTCGCTCCCTCTTGGCTTCTTGCTCATCCCTGGCTTTCTCCTCTAGCATTTCCTCATCCAGAGTTGCCACAACTTCTACCTCTTAAGTTTCTTCCACTATTGTTTCTTCTCCCCCTTCCTCTGCCATTTGACTGAGCTTTAAAAGCTTTCTCTTGGGAAGAAGTAGGAAACCTAGTTAGGTGCTACTAATGGGATTTTAGAGAACCCATTAGCTCATTAATGGACAATGTTGTGAGATCCTTTTCATCTTCAATGGAAATTACCACTACATCAAACTCCATTGGTAACCTTCTAAGGATTTTCTCCACAATCCTCTAGTCATCAATGACTTCTATATTCACTCTCAATTGGTTTATCAAATCTAAGAGTCTTGTGTGAAACTCTGAGATTGACTCACTATACTTCATTTCCATTGTCCCAAAATTTCTTTGAAGCATCTAGAGCTTCACCAATCTAACTTTATCAGGCCCTCTGTAACTAGTTTGGAGGATTTCGCAAGCTTCCTTTGCATAGTTAGCTACTACTATTCTGAGAAAAATTGCCTCTGTCAAGGCTGCTTTGATTAGACTCAAAGCTTTAGCATCCTTCCTCCTTGCCTCCTTCAATTGGGTCTTTCAATTGTTTGAGAGAGCTACATATGCTGCTGGGTTAGTCACATCCATGAACCCATTGACCAAAACCTCCCAAAAATCATTGGAAACCATAATAGTATTCATCTTCTTTTCCCAAACATCATAGTGTTATGCATTAAAGGATAGTGGCTATTTCCAACTCTTCCCTTCATCTCCAGCCATGTCTCCTACACAAAAAATTAACACCCAGAAAAAAAAATTCCCTAACTCATGAGGAAATGGGGCCTATGGCTCTGATACCATGTCAACAAATTTTGAATGCACAGAATAACATAGAGTTGTTGCTCTATTTCCCAATCAATTGGAAGTACACAAAAAAAATGCAGAAGCAAAAGGAGACATGCAACTTTCTTTTGTATTCAATAAAATGGAAATGACAATACATAAAAGACTAAACATAAAACTAAAAAAAAGACTATGCTACAGATTTCAAAGTTGCCGGGAGCTTTCATGAGCTACTCACATAGATAGAAAAACTTCAACAGCTACTAGCGGCTCACTGTTAGGAGCTATGTAGAGCTCTTTCAGGAGAGATCTTAGCTCAATCACAAAAATAAACTAAATACAACTACTACTGTGTACAGGCTTCTCTGAATCACATTGAGAGCACAAAAACAAAAAACATTATTTTCTTAGACTACTACTACACATAACAGAGTTTTCCAAAAACTAACATTCAGCTATCAACATTCATTCCTTTTGTCTCTCCAACATTCCCTCTCAAAATTTTCAAATTACCTACCACCATAAATTGGGAATTCAAAATTTCCTACCATATTTAATTCTAGAGCTATCAGGAGCAGAAGGGATGAAGATCCCAAAAACTGCCACTGAAGAAGGGGGCTCCTGATGAGTAGGTGAAAAAATGTGGATAGATATGCGCATATTGTAGAGAAGCTTATAATAAAATTCAAACTAAGTATAGATGGACAAATTTGATTTCAAAAGGGATGGTTCGGGTCAGTTGTACTTTTCCTTCCTCAAATCCACCTTTTAAAGAAACAAAACAACTCCTCAAAAACTTGATAGCTATTGTGGCAAAGTTAGAAACTAACATAATTGGCCATTTCATGTTTTTTATGAAATGCATAGTCAACTCAAATAGTAAATCTATTGCTGCACTTAAAGAATGGAAAGTTATTATCAACAACAAGAGTAATGAAGAATTGGAAATAATGCTCAATAATCTGTCCAATGAAACAAATGAAAGTTGTGGTCCATTTGAGAATGTGTGGAATAAGGTAAAATAATAATGTAGTAGTCCATACAAGAAGAGGGTTGGTAACTCAATGATATGGTTAATCTTTCTACTATTTTTGTTTTCTATAATTGGATTTTTCATCAAGAGGTAGACCTCCTTATTGGTTAGCCTTGGATTTACAACATTTTATAAAACAATGTTATTCTAGAAGTTAAGTTATTCCTACATTCCTTTAGTAATAGCTTGATGACTTTTTTTTGTGCTTCAATAAAAACTAGTTTCTACCAAATATACTCTATTCTAAATAGAAATTGGGTGAAAGACAAACTACCATGTATGGAGATGAATTTTATATAACTTTTTGTAGTTTTTAAAAATTATTTTTAAATATAGATCATTTATAGTTATAAATAGTTTTATTTATTTTTTCCACTTAAGAAAATTAAACCAAAGTAAAGTAATAAATATGGAAAAAGTGTAGATCATAAACTGTGGTCCATGTGTTTAGTGTGTAATTGAAGATATGTGAAAGAAAGAATTGCAAAAATGATAACTTCATATTTATATTAAATAGAATATTATGTTAGTGTAAGTACTAAAATATAGTATTAAATTAATAAATTGATTTGAATCTTATTTTTTAAGAATCATTATTTTATCAAGGTTATAAATGAAAAAACTAATAAAAAAGATATTGATTTTAATAGTTGATTTCATTGCAGTGATAATTGAAGTGGTTGATGACTTCTTCCAATTATTGTAAATTTTTGAATATTCTATTATCATTATTATTTGTTCTTTTGATTGTGCATTTTAAAAAAAATCATTAAAGAAATTAGTTTTCCGTAGTCCATATTTTTAAATAGTGTTCTTTTTTGGATTTAAATATAGAAAAAGCACACTATTTAATACTAACGAGTAAAGACCAACAAAACATAAGAGGGATTTTCATCAAATAGAAGTCAAGGAATATGCATAGAATAGAAATAGGGTTAGAAGTAGGGAGAAGTGAATACTTAGAAGTAAGATATATGAGTAAATTTGAAAAAGAAAATAAATAAATAAATATTTAAAATTATTATGAAAAAATCATAGATATTTTGAATAAGAATATAAAATTAGAATATTTGATATGATTAACAAAAAATACAATTAATATAAATATTTTAATGTTGAGAGATATAATCTTGTCAACCTAAGGCTCAAGCCAACTACACTACATGTACAAGCTAAAATATACATGCATTTTTTTTATTGTTACTATATAAAATAGCTCACTAGAATTGTACAAGAAACTGAAGAACTTAATGCTTACTTAGTTCTCTTTTTATTTATTTGTAATATTGACATTTTATTTTTAATAAAAATAATAATAACTTGTTGTGTTTTTAGTTATGATTGTAAAATTTATATGAAAAAAAATCTTCTAAAATAAATAAATCTATTATTTCAAAAAATAATGTTGGAGAGAAAAACAAAACAAAATAAAATTGATATCTAGAAACACAAGGAAAAATAAAAAGAAATATAATTATGGTGATATAACTAAGGGCATCATAGTACAAGTAATATAATAAGACATACTAATCAATGTGGACATACTAATTCTATTACTATAATTAATAGTTATTAGGAGTAAGATAAGGAAGTGATTTAGTGTTTAGGCTAAGGGAAGGTTGGGTGAATATAATAGTTAAATTGAAAATTTAATAGATTTTATTTTCATGTATTATAGGAAAGGTCAATTTGTAACTAGTGATTAATATTTCAAATTTAAACCAATTAAAATTGAGCATTTTATTTTCATACTAATTATATTTAATTGAAGTAAAATGTATGATTTTTAACTTTTCAAAATTTTGAAATTATTTTTCTTGAATATCATTCACTAAAAAATCTTAGGTGATGAGGATTATGTTGAATTGAGAATACCAATTTTTTTTTGTGACTTCATTGGCTTTGTTGGGGCATTTTTTCTACAGTTAATGTTTGTATATCTAGGGGTACAATGTGTTGGTAATGTTGTCATTGATGTCAAATCTATAAAGACAATGTTTGTCATTGATGTCATCAGAAGACTAGCATCTCAATTGCAATGAAAGAAATCATTGACTTAGGTGTTGTGCCATAGAAAAATGGCCCCTTGTCATTTTCATGGGATTTTAGGTCTTGTTTCATGGTGTTTGACATATTTTTCTCTGATTTTATGATGTAACATGGCTTGAACATGCTAATTTAGGTACAAAAATTCAAATATTGAAGTCTTGTACAGGTGTTGTGAAGTGTTGCAAAACATTTCCACATTCTTCTAGACTCTATTTATTATAATTCACCTAAAAATCACCTTTTAACACATCAACAAGTCCTATTTTAAAGTGTTGTAAAGTATTGTAATAAAGATTCACACTTTTCTAGGCATATTCCCCTTATTTATCCCTTTCTTATGACTTATTTGCCCCTTTTATACACTTATATGCTTTAAGTGTATTTTGAATATAATCTCAAAAATAAACATTAAATGCAACTTAATTCCCAACACCTAGTTCCTGTATGCAACCTAAAATGGTCACCTAGACTTTGGGCCCCATTTATTTAATTTGTCAACATCAACTTTCTGAATCAATGATTGTCGCATTTTCAAATCAAATTTCTTAATCAATTTATAACTATTTCAAATGTTTCAAT
>VDFB02058242.1:592393043-592513339 GCA_007258455.2 Sequoia sempervirens | reverse complement strand
TTAATGCATTATTTTCCTCTTCCATGAGCTTAGATTGAAAATCTCCTATAAAGAGTGTTGAACCTATTGCTTCTCCTAGTTTGGCACTTTTCCTCAAGTCCCTTTGGCTAGTTTCCCACCTTCGGTATACAAAGAACATGATTGGGAGGTAGGTGACCTACTTATATGTTGACTCACATTTTCCTTACTAGTATTTTCCATTTTCCTTTCTTTTTCATTTTATTTTGTGTGATTTCTCGTGTGTAATGTGATCACCCATCACATTATGTTGGATGTTCTCTCTCTCTCTCTCTTTGTGACATTCCTCTATTTGTACCTTCCTTCCTCTATATGTTGTAAATATTTTACCTTTTTTCTTTTCATATATTTAATTCCTTTTGGGGATGACACAAGGTGTTGAGACATTCATGTCTCTTCCATGTTGACCCAAAATATTTCCTTTTATCTTTTTCTTTCTTTTCTTTTTTTCATTTTTTCTTGTGTTTTCCTTTTGGGGATGATGCAAGGCATCAAGGCATTTATGTCTCTTCCATGTTGACTCAAAATGATTTTCTTTGTTTTCGCTCTCTTTGTGTCATTCTTCCAGTTCTATGTGTATTTGTGGGATGATGACAGTTTCAAGCTCTCTAAAAATAATGTAGCAAAGAACATGTTGACCCCAAATCCATAGATCCCTTATGTGTTTGGTGTTTTCATTTTCCTTTTTATTTTACATGGAGTAGCTTTACTTGGAAACATATGACTTGGCATAGGGCTTTTCAAGTTGTCTCTCATGTCTTATGTATTGTTTGCTCTCATGTTCTCTCCACAGGCGAGATCTATTAATATCCCATTAGTGGGCTTATCATAGATATGGCCAGCTATGTAAAGAGGACCATCGGGTAAATGTTTAATTATGTCCTTAGAGGAGAAAGAAATATCAAGAGATCTCTTAGGTTGGCCCTTATGAGGGATAACGTCTATCACACCTACCATTTCATCCATAGGATTAACATGGGTAACATGTGGGATAGGATCAGGATGTTCATCATCTATATCAAAATTAATCACATCATTCTTTGTAGTTCCACTAGATTTGACAAATGAAATATTATGTTTGGGCATTGGATCAGTGAAAATTTGCAAGTTTTAATTTGGAGGTTCAATAGAGTTATTACCTTGATCATTAACACCTGCAATGGATAGATGACCGGAATCAATGAGGTCTTGCACAAGATGTTTAAGATGCTTACAATTTTTTGTGTCATGTCCATTTTGTTGATGATAATGGCAATAAGAATTTGATTTAAAAATCAGTGGTAAAGGCTTAGTAGGGTTGAGTGTTTTGATGGCGGGAAAGGTAATCATTTGTTGTTGTAAAAGTTGGGACATTGTGTTATGAAGGGTGTCAGGTAAAGGTGTGAATTTTATTTTCAGATCTCCATAACTAAAGGGTACCATGGTTTTAACAATAGCTACTTGGTTGTTGACAATTTGAGTTATTTTTTGAGGGGGGTTGAATTGCAAGAACCCTTTTTTTGTTTTCTAAAAGTTTGGGAATTGTTTTGGTGTGCAAGCTCAGATCTCTCAATGTGGCTAGAAGTGGACCTTGTATCTCGACTACTAATTGAATTTTGATAATCACAAAGGGTCGTACACAAGTGCATGAAGGAGGGGAATTTCATCATGGTCGATTTGTCTTGAATCTTACTTTGCAAGTTTTATATGAACATATTTTGAAGGTGTGGGTCAGGGACCTTGACATCAATTTGGGAATAAAGTGATTGATAGCATGAGATAAAGTTAGTTATCTTTTCTTCCTCATTTTGCTTGCATCTCATCAAATCAGCCAAGGTTTTCTTAGGAGCCATATGCACTTGGAAATGGTTTAAAAATGCATCAACCATTTCATTGAATGAACAAATTGAATTATTCGCTAAAGATGAGAACCATTCCAAGGATGTTCCTTTTAAGGACCTAGGAAAGAGTTTTTCTGTCACGACTCCTCTTCTTCAACTGAATATTTGGATAGAATTTAATACTGAAGATAAATTCATGAACATGTTTTGATATTCATTATTCCACGTTTCCTAAAATATCTACCAATTGGACCTAGCAATTTATTACTGACAAGGAAAAAACCTAAAAAATATCTTTGAATGGAAAACAAATTGGATTCACCAACTATGGGAGTAAAAGCGTAGACCTATGAATTAAATTTCTACCAGCATAGACCCACTAGCAAGGGGGCATTACGTTGTCCACAACCACCCAAAAATAGACTTATGATCACCTCATTGCACCCATGTTTCTCACGTTGGATTTTTATTCAACTGCCATAATAAATTTTAGAGCTAACTTCAAACTATAGTTTGGAAAGAATTTAATACAATTTTACCTATAAATCTAAGGGACGAAACTGTGTTGGGAAGGCCATCCAGTCTTATGTTCTTTTTGTTTATCTTTTTTCCTTATTTGGGAGAAAAGACAGTCTTCCTCCTCAGCGTCCTTCATTCTTGAAGTGATTCCAGAAGCCTGACTGTAAGTGTGAAGCATTTTTTTTCAGAGTTTGAGGAAAAGCATTTGGAGTAACCCAGGCGTGTCACTCACAGCCCCACCTCTTGGATCTGTATCACAGATAAGCTTCATTAGGTAGGCAACTTAGCCACCCATTTTGGTTTCAACATATTTGATCTCCCACTGTCTCTGTCAAATATATGCATAGATTAAACAAGTAAGATCTTGTAAACTTGTGTAGGCCATAAATATGTGTAGATTTTGCTGGTTGATTTACAGTTGCATACAATGTGATACCATTCTATACAATCGAACCTTCCTATTTATTTAAAGTGCTATAAAAAGAATTCAGCCTCGTATCTTATCAAACAGACAGTCACCTATAAATTTCTAGTAGAGTGCATTGATAATACGTAGGACAACGAACTTCTAATTCAAGTACTTATCCACAAAAATACAAATTGTCTGCTCAGTTCAATTTAAAGTCTATGGGAATAAGTGCAAAATGCCATGATGTAGCTTGCAGATGTATTTATTTATTTATTTTTGGCTGGATTTCCTCGGGCCACTGTACACATATTTATACAGATTTCACTGAGATAGATAAAAGTGATCTGTAATATAAGCTAGAAGAATTGTGGTCTTTTAGTCTATATCCTGGGGTATGGGTGTTGACTACAGAGTTGATGTTTCAACCGCTCTACTGTTGGCATCAATTACAAAGTCAATGTTCCAAATATCCTGTTACTGGCATAAACCTGAATAAGTTGGAGTTGTTGTTTTGAAAAAGTAATGATAAGTGTGAGTTTAATTTCTTCTGCATGTTTTATTCCATGGAGATAGGCAGTGTGTTCTATCTCTTCATTGGAATCAAGAGAAAACATACTAGTCTGCTTAAATGTGTAAACCGATGCATATAGGTTACTGTCACTGTAACTCCCTCTTATCTTAAATGTGCATAAGACGATCAAACTTGTATTAATTACTCTATGTTTACGGTGTAATGGATAAACCTTCAACATTATGCTGGTATATAAATAAACTTAATAGTTCATAGTAATTTGAATAGTATCCTTAAAAGAAAATCTTTAGCTTACGATAACCTCTCAAACTACTTTAACATAGTGCCCAAATATAAATGCGCATGGAATTCAATTGAAAACTAAAATGGCTATCCTTATCTTTATGTTTACGAGTCTAACACTAAATTGTGGACGTTGGAAGATTCAACCTCCTTTTAAGAAGTCACTTCAAATTTTAAAAGACTTCGAATTAAGTCTAGTTTCATGTTTCCTTAACAACAAAAAAAGATAGAATGTATTCCTTCAATTAAGGAATCTGGAATATATTCTAATTCCCTTAGAAAGAAATTTTATTAGTTGAAATAAAGAATACACTAAAAAAAAAGAGGAGATTCCCTAAGTTCTAAGGAATATCTAAGGTATGTTATAGATTAGTTTTATATATGATTTTATTTTAAAACAAAACTGTATAATAAATGAAAAAAAAAAATATAGTTTTCAAGTAGTTCAAAATTAAGAAGAAAATAAATAAGTAAATAAAAGTGGAGTTTAGGGAATAAAGTGAATGTACATAATTATAATATTTTGGTAATTTCTTGTTGTTCAAAGTTATATATATATATATATATATATATATATATATATATATATTTACTAATAATAAAATATTAAATTGTAAATAATTTTGCGAGTGTTGTTGGATTAAGAAACGATGTAAGTTATGTGTATTGTCAGTATCACTACATGATTATAGCATGATTTTAATAAAGTCGTCATCTCTAAAGATTGTACCAAATTTTGGGTATATTTTTATGAGTATAGAAAGTGATAACTGAGATCATTCATTCAATATTGTATTATTTAAATAAGAGTTATTAGCTTGCATGATTTATTGCTCCCAATATGGAGATCAAATGAAATTATGTGTAACTAATTTTAATACTCACTTTAAAGAGGTTATTCGGGAATACTTCACATGAATGGATATTGTTGAGATTTTATTCGATAATATAGGATGCTCCATATGTGGTACTTATTTTTCTATCATGATACTTAACTATTCTTAGATTTGGAATTTATTCTTGAACAATTCATATCTAGGGAATTATGCTATAATGAATTTTATTAACATCATTATGTATTCCAGATTTTATGAGTTTTTTTTTATAAAGATTTAATTATGCTAGATATAGCTTGAAAACCTAAGAAAAGAAAGGAAAACAAAACCAGTAGCGTTCGGTATTAACGATGCCTCTAGCTAACATTTACGGGTAATGCCGTCACGCTTGAGCTACTGCATCTATAGCCTAACACAACTGCAATAACAACGTCTGTGGCATCATCCCTATAAATCACCAGGGAGAAATAAGGAGCATGGGCTGATTAAAATCCAAAGGAAGGGAAATCCCCTTTTGATCGGTAATCTAAAAAGATAAAAAAAAAATGAAGCAAATCCGCTAGTGACAACCTAGAAAATTGTAACTTAGGAATTTTCAATGGTGCAAATGTAATTCTAACTCAAAGATATAATCATGTGGATAAATTATTAGGAAATCATTTAAACGGGTCAAGGGAGACAAACATCATTAGGGAGTAGGGTTAGATGAATGTTATTAGATAAACAATAAATGGTCAAGGCGATCATTTATTATCCATGCTTCCCATCGTGGGTAGCAACCGCAGAGGAACTGTCTAGGGGAAATAAAAACCCTAGAAAGGGTTGCATACCCACTTTATAACAGTTCACATAAACATAGCCTAGAAAATAGAACTACATATTTTACACCTTGATCTCGTTTGCAAGCAGGGTATGTAGGCAGTCTGGGAAGTGAAGGATGCTCCCAGTACTCAGGCATTCAGGAATGGGGTTTAGGGTTAAAGAGATCACATAACTAGTTATAATAGATAATCAACTAAGATATATACAACTACTCGAAAGAATTCCGCATGGATTGCTTGATTCCCCGAGGCCCTTAGTCCAAATTTCGAGGCGGGTTTCAAGTTTAGAATTACAATTTACATACCCCTGAGGACGATGACCTCGGTGCACTTTTAGTAGAAAGTGTGGTCATCAGGGAAGCCACTCAGGATCTAGATGATCCCGATGAGTTCAAGACTCTGGCCAGAGCACATACGTATCAGATGATAGATGCCTGCCTCATTTAGGCGGATGCCTATTCTGATTATATGAATAGATGTATTCCTATTCCATATGAATAGATGAAGTGAATTCCTGTTCCGTATGAACAGATGATATATCTATCCCATATGGATAGAAGTTCCCAAGTGTACTTGTGAATGAATACTTCAAAAAAAAATATAGTGGTATTTCAGTTAAAATTAATTAGGTCTTTACATGTGGTATCAGAGCGAGATTCAAAAACTAGGCCTTGAGCTTACTACGTCTCACGCAATTGAAGTATGTATTTTAAAAGTTATATGAAAGAAACATCCTTTCTCAAACATTGGAATCATACTAACATGACAATAATTAAACAGGAATTCTAAATGCCAAGGGGAAGGGCAACTCGAGCTGGTGTAGGTCGAAGACCAAAGGGGAACAAAGATGATGAACCATAGGCTTAGAGAAGGAATAAGGATGGGATTGAAGCAATAATAGAATTGTTAACTGAATAGAGAGATAAAATCAACTCTTTGGAGCAAACAGTACAAGAACTTTGAACAAGACAAGATAATATCAAAAACATAGTTGAACCTGAAATTCAAAACCCTCGTGAAGGAGATGATCCAGAGGGGAACATAATTGCACCTAGGAGGGAAAATCCTATTCTGGAATTGACTAAGGACTTCCAAAAAATCGCCCCTTCAAAATTTGATGGGAAACAACTAGGAGAAGGGGCAGAGAATTGGCTTAATGAAATGGAGAAGTATTTTGAGTTAAGGGACTTCAATGAAACTACTAAGGCCTTATGGGGGTCCTACCAACTTGTTGGTGAAGCAGCTAGCTGGTGGACTAATGTGAAGGAACAAAATAAGTACACCAAGGAGGATATAACATGGGAACAATTTTTTGAGCACTTTCGTAAAAGGTGGCTACCACAATTGTTTTTCGATAAGAAGATGACTGAGTTTCACAACCTTTGACAAGGATCTTTGACAGTTCAACAATATTGGGATAGGTTTTCCAAACTGCTAAAATATGTGCCAATATATCAACAAGATGAAAAGAGCCAAACCAGGAAATTCATTTTGGGATTAAATACCAACATAGGAGCAGAGGTTGACATGCATGGACCGGAAGGTATGAATGAAGTGTTAGAGAAATCCTTAAAGCAAGAGAGGAAGTTACAAACTTTAACTTCAGAAAGACAATCTTTTAGGAGTAATAATTTCAAGAGGAAACAAGAATTTAGAAGGAATCAAAACTTCAACAAGAACCTAAGGAACAATTCATCAGAAAGAAAACCACCTCCAAACTAGAATCAAAGGTACAATGTGAATAACACTAACAGAAACAACTTCAACAAAAATGAACCAAGGAACTATAATTGGCCAAGGCTCAATGAAGCAAGCAATAACCAACCTAAAAATCTAGTACCACAAGGACCACCAGGTGGATATTTCATGTGTGGAGGGAGTCACTTTGCTAGAGAATGTCCAAGGATGCAAAGTCAGATGAAAGCAAATCAACCTCAGTGGGGACCTACACAAAGGATTCATGTAGCAGTAAGAAATCGACGTACTCGATCCCAGAATGTGCCCGTAGAGACTACAAGTACACTATTTGGAAAACTAGTCTCAATTCTAATAGATACTGGATCATCTAAATGTTTTATTTCTCCATAATTAGTAAAGAAAATTTCATTTAATGTTAATCATATGGAATCATCATGGACAGTCCAGTATGGGGATAAGGCAATTAAAGAGGTGACCCAGTGTCTACCTGATGCAGAAATACAATTTCCTAACTTTAATACAAAGGTAGACCTTTATGTGGCACCTTTAGGATCATATGATGTGATCATTGGAATGAGTTGGTTGAAAAATCATCAAGAAAATGTAGATTGCTACAACAAATGGGTAGAATGTTTAGATGATATAGGAAAAAGGGTTGTGATTCAAGGGAAACAGAGACCTATAAGTATGGAAATCATATTAGCTATGCAAATGAAAAGAGAAAAGAGAAAGGGGGCTCTAGTATACATGGTTACCATGGATGAAAAGGAAGAAGGCAATGCTCCAACGCTCCAAAATTCTCCTTACCTTCAAGATTTTAGTGATGTGTTTCCAGAAGAACTACCAGGGCTACCCCCAAAAAGAAAATTTGACTTCTCCATTGATATAGTTCCAGGAGCTGAACCGGTGTCTAAGGCACCCTATCGAATGAACACAGCGGAGCTGGTAGAACTCAAGATGCAATTGGAAGAATTGCTTGGGAAAGGTCTCATAAGACCAAGTGTATCCCCTTGGGGAGCACCGGTTTTGTTTGTTAAAAAGAAAGATGGAACCTTAAGACTATGTATTGATTATAGAATGCTTAACAAAGTCACCATAAAGAATAGGTACCCTTTACCATGCATAGAGGATCTCTTTGAACAAATGAAAGGAGCAACTGTGTTTTCTAAGATAGATCTTCGATCAGGGTACCACCAACTCAGGATAAAGGAAGAAGATATCCCGAAAACAACCTTCAGAACAAGGTATGGGCATTATGAGTTTACAGTTGTACCTTTTGGTGTGACTAATGCTCCAGCTGCCTTTATGAACTTGATGAATAGTGTGTTCCATGATTACTTGGATAAATTTGTCTTGGTCTTCTTAGATGATATCTTGATTTATTCCAAAAATGAGGAGGAACACCTAGCACATTTTTAGTTAATTTTGCAAAGGTTGAGAGAACATAGGCTATATGGGAAACTATCAAAATGTGCATTCTTTAAAAATAAAATACATTACTTAGGTCACATCATTTTAGAAGATGGTATTGCAGTAGATCCAGATAAGATAAAAGCCATAGAGGAATGGCCAATTCCAAAAAATGTGTATGAGGTAAGAAGTTTTATGGGACTTGCAGGATATTATAGGAGATTCATAGAAGGATTCTCAAAAATTGCAAATCCAATCACTTCATTACAAAGAAAGGGTAAGAAATTCTTGTGGACTGAACAGTGTGATAAGGCATTTCAAAATTTGAAGGAAAAATTAACCACTGCACCTATCTTAAAGGTTCCAGAACCAAATGGACACTTCATAGTTGTGACAGATGCTTCCATTGAAGGTCTAGGTGGGGTACTCATCCAACATGAAGGTGTGGTAGCTTATGAATCAAGGAAATTGAAAAATCATGAAGTAAACTATGCACCTCATGATTTGGAACTTGCAGCGATTGTTCATGCTCTTCAGAAATGGAGACATTTTCTCTTAGGAAAACCATTTGAGTTAAAAATTGACCATCAAGGACTCAAGTACATCTTCACGCAACCTCACTTGAATGCTAGACAAAGAAGATGGTTAGAATTTCTAAGCGAATACGATTTTGAGATAGAATATATTAAGGGAAAAGAAAATAGGGTTGCAGATGCACTAAGCAAAAGGAGGCACTTGATGAATATGGTAATATTCAAAACCACTTTTAGAGAAAAAGTGCTAAATGGGAAAAAAGAAGATCCATGGTATAAGCAAGTTAGATTGACCTTATAAAATGATCCAGCTGATCCTAGTATAAAGGGGTATAATCTAGATGGTGACAAGATGCTTCGATACAACAATAGGATATATGTTCCAAACTGTAAAGAGATAAGAGAGTTGGTTTTAAGTGAAGCCCATAATACCCCTTATTCAGGACACCCTGGGGCAAACAAACTCTATTCATACCTTAAGAAACTATATTTTTGGCAAGGAATGAAGAATGACATAGTACTCTATGTAGCTAAATGTCTTGAATGTCAAAGGGTGAAGGCAGAGCATAGCCATCCTACAGGATTATTATACCCCCATGATATACCGCATCATAAGTGGCAAGTCATTAGTATGGATTTTATACAAGGATTGCCTACGATGCCTTATAGGCATAACACAATAATGGTGGTAATTGAAAAACTTACCAAGGTTTCTCACTTCATAGCAGGTAATTTAACAGATGATGCTCCAATTTTGGCTAAATGTTTTATAAAATAAATTTTTAGGTTGCATGGAATTCCAGAAAAGATCATATCCGATAGGGATGCTAGGTTCACTTCAAGGTTTTGGACAACTCTTCAATCAGCTTTGGGGACACAATTAAATTTCAATATAGCATATCACCCTAAAACAGATGGCCAAACTGAAAGGACAAATCAAATTGTGGAAGACCTTCTACGTATGTACTGTATTGACCAACAATCTAAGTGGGAAGAATATCTTCCACTAGTAGATTTTGCATACAATAACTCTTTTCAAGTCTCCCTAGGGATGGGTCCATTTGAAGCTCTATATGGAAGAGCTTGTCACACACCTTTGAGTTGGGATAATCTTGAGGATAGAGTGGTAATTGGACCAGATATGTTGAAGGAAATGGAAAATCAAATCAAGTCAATTAGACAGAGGTTAAGGGAAGCAACAAACGGACAAAAGAGTTATGCGGATAGGAAAAGAACACAAAGGGAATTCACAGTAGGTGAAATTTTTTTCTTAAGGGTCAAGCCATATAAAAGCTCTATAAGTTTTTGTAAGAAGGAAAAGTTGGCACCCCGTTATGTGGGACCCTTCGAAATCATAGATAAGATAAACCCAGTTGCCGATAGATTGGCCCTACCTCCCCAACTGAGTCGTATCCATGATGTTTTCCATATATCTCTTCTTAAGAAGTATGTGCCTAATGAGAAACATGTTTTGAATTGGAATGCATTATAGGTCCAAGAGCCTGGCAGAATAATGATAGAGCCATACAAAATCTTGGAGAGGCGCCAGTACCAATTGCGCAACAGAGTGGTTGACCAAAGCAAAGTACAATGGGATTAGTATGATGAAGAAAATGCCACTTGCGAAGATACAATTGACTTACAAAAATCATTTCCTTTCTTGTTTTAAGCACTATTTAGATACTATGGTTCCTTCTTATTTTGAATTACTATCTCCTTAATATATCAAACTTATTAAATATATGCATCGGGATGATGCACAAATAAGGGAGGGAGGATGTCACGACTCCTCTTCTTCAACTGCATATTTGGATAAAATTTAATACTGAAGATAAATTCATGAACATGTTTTGATATTCATTATTCCACGTTTCCTAAAATATCTACCAATTGGACCTAGCAATTTATTACTGATAGGGAATAAACCTAACAAATATCTTTGAATGGAAAACAAATTGGATTCACCAACTATGGGAGTAAAAGCTTAGACCTATGAATTAAATTTCTACCAGCATAGACCCACTGGCAAGGGGGCATTATGCCATCCACAGCCGCCCAAAATAGAATTATGATCACCTCATTGCACCCATGTTTCTCACGTTGGATTTTTATTCAACTACCATAATAAATTTTGGAGCTAACTTCAAACTACAGTTTGGAAAGAATTTAATACAATTTTACCTATAAATCTAAGGGATGAAACTGTGTTGAAAAGGCACACTAGTCTTATGTTCTTTTTGTTTATCTTTTTTCCTTTTTGGGAGAAAAGACAGTCTTCCTCCTTAGCGTCCTTCATTCTTGAAGTGATTCCAGAAGCCTGACTATAAGTGTGAAGCATTTTTTTTTAGAGTTTGAGGAAAAGAATATGGAGTAACCCAGGCGTGTCACTCACAACCCCACCTCTTGGATCTGTATCACAAATAAGCTTCATTAGGTAGGCAACTTAGCCACCCATTTTGGTTTCAACATATTTGATCTCCCACTGTCTCTGTCAAATATATGCATAGATTAAACAAGTAAGATCTTGTAAACTTGTGTAGGCCATAAATATGTGTAGATTTTGTTGGTTCAATTACAGTTGCATACAATCTGATACCATTCTATACAATCGAACCTTCCTATTTATTTAAAGTGCTATAAAAAGAATTCAGCTTCGTATCTTATCAAACAGACAATAACCTATAAATTTCCAATAGAGTGCATTGATAATACGTAGGACAACGAACTTCTAATTCAAGTACTTATCCACAAAAATACAAATTGTCTGCTTAGTTCAATTTAAGTCTATGGGAATAAGTGCAAAATGCCATGATGTAGCTTGCAGATGTATTTATTTATTTATTTTTGGTTGGATTTCCTCGGGCCACTATACACATATTTATATAGATTTCACTGAGATAGATAAAAGTGATCTGTAATATAAGCTAGAAGAATTGTGGTCTTTTAGTCGATATCCTAGGGTATGGGTGTTGAATACAAAGTTGATGTTTCAACCGCTCTATTGTTGGCATCAATTACAAAGTCAATGTTCCAAATATCCTGTTACTGGCATAAACCTGAATAAGTTGGAGTTGTTGTTTTGAAAAAGAAATGATAAGTGTGAGTTTAATTTCTTCTGCATGTTTTATTCCATGGAGACAGGCGGTGTGTTCTATCTCTTCATTGGAATCAAGAGAAAACATACTAGTCTGTTTAAATGTGTAAACCGATGCATATAGGTTACTGTCACTGTAACTCCCTCTTATCTTAAATGTGCATAAGATGATCAAACGTGTATTAATTACTCTATGTTTATGGTGTAATGGATAAACCTTCAACATTATGCTGGTATATAAATAAACTGTATAGTTCACAGTAATTTGAATAGTATCCTTAAAAGAAAATCTTTAGCTTACGATAACCTCTCAAACTACTTTAACATAGTGCTCAAATATAAATGCGCATGGAATTCAATTGAAAACTAAAATGGCTATCCTTATCTTTATGTTTACGAGTCTAACACTAACTTGTGGACGTTGGAAGATTCAACCTCCTTTTAAGAAGTCACTTCAAATTTTAAAAGACTTCGAATTAAGTCTAGTTTCATGTTTCCTTAACAACAAAAAAAGATAGAATGTATTCCTTCAATTAAGGAATCTGGAATATATTCTAATTCCCTTAGAAAAAAAATTTATTAGTTGAAATAAAGAATACACTAAGAAACAAAAAGGAGATTCCCTAAGTTCTAAGGAATATCTAAGGTATGTTATAGATTAGTTTTATATATGATTTTATTTTAAAACAAAACTGTATAATAAATGAAAAAAATAAAATATAGTTTTCAAGTAGTTCAAAATTAAGAAGAAAATAAATAAGTAAATAAAAGTGGAGTTTAGGGAATAAAGTGAATGTACATAATTATAATATTTTGGTAATTTTCTTGTGGTTCAAAGTTATATATATATATATATATATATATATATATATATATATATATATATATATATATATATATATATATATATATATATATATATATATATATATATATATATATATTTACTAATAATAAAATATTAAATTGTAAATAATTTTGCGAGTGTTGTTGGATTAAGAAACGATGTAAGTTATGTGTATTATCGGTATCACTAGATGATTATAGCCTAATTTTAATAAAGTCGTCATCTCTAAAGATTTTACCAAATTTTGGGTATATTTTTACGAGTATAGAAAGTGATAACTAAGATCATTCATTCAATACTATATTATTTAAATAAGAGTTATTAGCTTGCATGATTTATTGCTCCCAATATGGAGATCAAATGAAATTATGTGTAACTAATTTTAATACTCACTTTAAAGAGGTTATTCGGGAATACTTCATATGAATGGATATTGTTGAGATTTTATTCGATAATATAGGATGCTCCATATGTGGTACTTATTTTTCTATCATGATACTTAACTATTCTTAGATTTGGAATTTATTCTTGAACAATTCATATCTAGGGAATTATGCTATAATGAATTTTATTAACATCATTATGTATTCTAGATTTTATGAGTTTTTTTTATAAAGATTTAATTATGCTAGATATAGCTTGAAAACCTAAAAAAAGAAAGGAAAACAAAACCATCAGCGTTCGGTATTAACGATGCCTCTAGATCACGTTTACGGGTAATGTCGTCATGCTTGAGCTACTGCATCTATAGCCTAACATAGCTGCAATAACAGCATCTGTTGCATCGTCCCTATAAATCACGGGGGAGAAATAAGGAGCATGGGTTGATTAAAATCCAAAGGAAAGGAAATCCCCTTTGGATTAGTAATCTAAAAAGATAAAACAAAAATGAAGCAAATCCGCTAGTGACAACCTAGAAAATTGTAACTTAGGAATTTTCAATGGTGCAAATGTAATTCTAACTCAAAGATATAATCATATGGATAAATTATTAGGAAATCATTTAAATGGGTCAAGGGAGACAAACATCATTAGGGAGTAGGGTTAGATGAATGTTATTAGATAAACAATAAATGGTCAAGGCGATCATTTATTATCCATGCTTCCCATCGTGGGTAGCAACCGCAGAGGAACTGTCTAGGGGAAATAAAAACCCTAGAAAGGGTTGTGTACCCGCTTTATAACAGTTCACATAAACATAGCCTAGAAAATAGAACTACATATTTTACGCCTTGATCCTGTTTGGAAGCAGGGTATGTAGGCAGTCTGGGAAGCGAAGGATGCTCCCAGTACTCAGGCGTTCGGGAATGGGGTTTAGGGTTAAAGATATCACATAACTAGTTATAATAGATAATCAAATAAGATATATACAACTATTCGGAAGAATCCCGCATGGATTGCTTGATTCCCCGAGGCCCTTAGGCCAAATTCCGAGGTAGGTTTCAAGTTTAGAATTACAATTTACATACCCCTAAGGATGACGACCTCGGTGCACTTTTAGTAGAAAGTGTGGTCATCAGGGAAGCGACTCAGGATTCGGATGATCATGATGAGTTCAAGACTCTGGCCAGAGCACATACCTATCAGATGATAGATGCCTGCCTCATTTAGGCAGATGCCTATTCTGATTATATGAATAGATGTATTCCTATTCCATATGAATAGATGAAGTGAATTCATGTTCCGTATGAACAGATGATATATCTATCCCGTATGGATAGAAGTTCCTGAGTGTACTTGTGAATGAATAATTGAAAAAAAAATATAGTGGTATTTCGGTTAAAATTAATTAGGTCTTTACATTTTCCAACAGTTTATCATCAAGGACAATGTCACAACATAAAGTAGTATAAGCGTTGAAATGGCTATTGGTTAGAAGGATCTCGCTTCCCTCCATATTTCTCAAATCTAGGAACCCCTACACCTTGTGGCATCGGTGTTCACAATATCTCCAAGGAAAATGGCCTACTTTTAACACAATATGTGGGTGGAGCATTCTAATTTTGGTTTATAGTGGAGATTTTTTTTTGCATGGATGAAACAGTTTGGAAAAATTGTGTTATGAGAGGATCAGTATAGTTGGTATGAGGTGGAAGTGAAAGTGGTGATGGAGTGTACATAGTAGTAGGGAAAGTGAATAGAACACTTATAGGTGGTAGCATGGTAGAAGATAGAACATGCAATACCACAAAGGAACTAGGGATGCTAGTAGTAATACAGAAGGAAGGAATCACATTACTAACTTGTTGCATTCTTGTTGTGATTTGAGAAGTGGTCTAGGTAGGTATTGAGGCTATCATTGAGGGAGGAGGAATTTGAGTTCATCCTTGGTTGACAACATTGTTTATTGGTATAGGAGCACTAGATGTTGAAGGAAGATGTTTTCCAAAGATCTAAACTATGATTTTCACAAGATCAAGGCCTTCGTCACTTTCAAGCATGCGGTGAATGTTTTCTATGGTAGGAATTGTAGTAGTAGAAAATTTTTCAAGGGTGACTTGGTGTTGTATGTGTACTAAGTCCTCATGGATTTGAATTATCTTTTCTTGTAGGATATCATTAGGCCTATGTTCAACATGAATGCTACCTAAACAAAAAGAGTTGCTAAGGGTATGATCCATGCCTAGTGTACTATTTTCAATAATATGAGTGGAAGCTTTAGATAACCCAAGATCCACAATGAGTGTGTTATCACAAGATTCCATGAGTCTCGAACTTCTTCTCACTAAGGTATTAGAAATAGGGCACCAAACACGCATGCAAAGGCTACTAAATGTAGGGTGAATGTAAATGCAATGTAAACTAAGAGCAAGGAAATTCTTATAACTAAAATTATGGAAAGTAAAACAGAAATGTAGAAATAACAAATAGAAACTCAAAAAATGAACTATAGATGACAAAAAATGTAGTGCAAAATATGCAACTAGACTAATTCGCCCAGGGTGGTGAATGAGTCCAGGGAGTAATTTTTTTGAAAATTTTCAAAAAAAAATTAAAATGATTTTTGCACTTTTTATGTTTTATGATGCAGATAGGATATGAAAATGCAGAATTTTTACTGTTTTTCAATGAAATTAAGAGCAATAATGAAAACTAAATGAACTTTTCACTAATGAAATTTTGAAAACCCTAGAATACAAATTAAGCAATGCAAGATGCAATGCAAGCTATTCCTAGGATTTAAATGCACTCTAAATCAAAAATATGATACTCTAAATGCAGGTTCACCAAAATGAACCACATATTTTTGATTGCATGGGTTCTCTCTTACACTTCTAGGGTTTTGCACCTAAAAGGAGAGAGGTATCAAAAATCTTAATGGCTCACTCAAGAATAAGCCCTTGATATTTCAATGCAAAGGTGATTGAAATCTATCTAAAGGGATTGTCCTAAATGCTAAAAACTAATAAAATAGATTAATTACTAAATGTAAACTAATGAAATGCAAGATGTTTGAAAACACAATGTAGTATGCAAAAAGACCTAAAAATGCAAGTAAACTCTAACAAAAACTTATGAGATTTGAAGTGTGTACCTGGAGATTGGAGAAGGATGGAATGGAGCTCTGGAATCCTAGGAAATTCACTGTTGCTACCAACTGGGACTCATAGACCAAGCTAGGTGAATTAGTCCTACTTTAGGAAGACTTTGCTAGAACAGGTTTTAGACAACTAGGTACTCAGATCTGCAAAATTCTTTTTTTCAGCCTTGGCAGTGGGACTCATTCACTGCTAATGGTGAATTAGTCCACCTCTGGATTTCTAGAAATTCAAAACAAGAAATTGTAGCCTTTAATTTGACCTTCTGCTCCTAATTTAGATCTGGGTCTGAAACTGTAGAATTCAACCTATAGGTCTTCTCCAAGCTTCTTTTAGGGTTTTGATCACTTTGAATATCTTTGACAAATTAAAGATAACCTTTTCAATCTTTCTCTTTGACAAATCTGCAAACAAGACCTGCAAAATCACATCCAAGAAAAGAGGGAAAAATGGTTGAAGGGTTAGAGAATAGGGGTTTGCCTTGGTCAAACCCCTTATTGGGAATCAAACCCTTGAAAATGAAATGAAATATGTAAAGAGAATGATGAATGAGCAACATGCAATGCTAAAACTCACCAAACCCTTCAAGTATAAATCTAAAGACATGGAAGTAATAGCTCCAATGGATGTAGACTTTAGAATGCTTGAAATTCCTAGAATGCTTAAGTGAATGATTGATTAATTTCTTGAATGATTGGGAGATGAAAATGAGTAGAAAAACCTTATATTTATACACAATTATGCCCTAATTCCTGAAGGTACTACATCACAAGCCAGCCTTAGGTCTTAGAAAATAAAAACCTTTTGAATTTTGAATTTATTTTGATTTTTGAGCCAAAGGGGACTCATTTGCCCCTAATGGCGAATGGGTACCACTCAAGGAATTTTAAGTGGGTGTCAAAAATTAAGTATTTTAAACGATGTTTATCAGGTTTATTCTCAAAAATACACTTAAGTAAGGCCTGTAGATGTAAAAATGGGGCCAATTAAAGCACACGAAAGGTATAATTATTAATGATAAGCCTAGAAAAGTGTGAAATTTTGTTACAACACTTTACAAAACTTTTAAATAAGTCTTGGTAAATGATAAAAAGAAGTTATTTAGGTGAAATATAATAATAAGATCCTAGAAAAGTGTGAAAGTGTGTTACAACACAACACTTTTACAAGACATCATAAAATTATTATTAATTCGCAAGGGCCCTAGACCTAATGTGAATGTGTTAATCACATTACAACATTAAATCAAGGCTAAACTAGGCCAACATCCACAAGAAAGACCCAAATGAGCATGAAAATGTCCAAAGATCCATTTTTCTACTCTACAGTAATGACGAAAAAGGGTCCCCTTAACTGGGCCTTGGTTTAGTGTTGTAATATGCCTAACATATTCACATTAGGTCTTAGGCCCTTGTGAACTAAATGGATTTAAATGGTACCTTTCTTAAGTGTTGTGAAGTGTTGTAACCCACTTCCACACTTTTTAAGGTCTTATTAATGAATTACACCTAAATAGCCTCTTTTTATTATTAATCTTTCCTTATTCCAAAGTGTTGTAACACACTTTCACACTTTTCTAGGCTTATCACAATCATTAATGGATGGATAAAAGGGTGTGTTAGCTTCAAGGTTGTTAAGACAATCATTTAGTAACTTATTCATTCTTTCATCATCTTCTCCCAAGATGTCAACATCACAAGGAGGACATGCATTAGGAGTTAAAGGAGCATGAGTGAGTTCAATGTCATTAGGGTAATTTCAAAAAGCATAGCTTGACACATCCACTAAGGACTTTAATGACATCCAAATCTTGCTAAAGCACATATCCATGATGCAAATTTCAGATTCTAAACTATGTAAGAATGCAATTGTGAATTTAAGCAATGCATGAAACAAACTATTGTAAACTAGATGCAATGAATTGGATGAAACAAAAGATCTATAAATTGAAACTAAAAGGCAATAACAACAAACAAAAACTTAGAATCTAAATTATAAATACCAAAAAATGCAGTGCATAATATGCAGAGGGATTGATTTTCCCAAGGTGGAAAATGAGTCCCAGTGATGGTTTTTTTGAATTTTTTTTAGAATTTTAGAATTAGATTTTGTGCTTTTTATGTTTTCTGATCTATGTTTGAGATGCAAATCTAGAATTTGAATGATTTTCAATGAAATTGGATACAAAAATGCAAGCTAAATGAGATTTCCCTAATGCAAAATATGAAACCCTGGAATGTAAATTAACCAATGCAAATCCTAATGCAATGTTAATGCAAGCCAAATCTAGGATAAAAATGCAATACAAATAAGAATTATGATGTTCTAAATGCAGGTTCACCAAAATGAAATGTTGAAAAAGTGGGGACCCTTTTCAACTTTAGAGTTTAGGACTAAAAGGGGCAACTTCCACTAACTTTCATTCAAGAACAAACCCTTGAGATCTCAATGCAAAAGAGAAAGTGATCTTGCAAGAGGGTTGTCCTAGGGGCTAAATATGATCTAATGAGGGGTTCACCACCAAGTGTAAACTTGGAAAAGACAATGAAATGCAAGATGTAATGCAAAAACCTAATTGAATGCAAACTAATACTAAATGACCTAAGAAAGTGAATGAAATGCAACCAAAAACTATGAAACAAAAAGTGTTCACCTGAGAATCCAGAGAAGACAAAATGGAGGCATGAATCACTAGAAAATCTAATTTTAAGGCTGACTAGGACTCATTCAACAAGTTGGGAAAATCAGTCTTGTTTTTGGGAAAATTTGCAAGAACAAGAATCTTCCAAAAGGGTCTCTAGATATGCAAAATCTTGAAAAATGTACTAGAATTGGGACTCATTCACCAGAAGTGGTGAATCAATCTAGTTGGTATTTTCTGAAGATTTCAAAGTTGATTCTACTCTTCCTTGTCTACTCTGCTCTTCTTGACTGGTTTCTGGATCTGAATCTCTAATTTGCAACCTATAGGTCTTCTCCAAGTATCTCCAAGGCTTGATGACAACTTTGACAACTTTGATTACTTGAAAAAATTTCTCCAATCTTGTTCCTTACGAAATATGCAACCTAAACCTACAAATCACATGCAAAGGAGAGGAAAAAATGTTGGTGGGTTAGAGGATATGGGTTTTCCTTGGTCAAACCACTTGTTGGTAATTAAACCTTGAAATGAAAGAAAATATGGATAGAGAATGATGAATGAACAAAATAAAATGTTGCAACTCACCAAAACCTAACAATAAGGTGATGCAAATGTGTTTGAAATTGATGTGGTTCTTAACTCATTCTTGAAAGATGTTGATATTGCTTGAAATACTTGCAGCTTGAATCATAAACCCTATATCACAATTGTTAGCACAATAACAAACATGACATATGAAATCCTTGACATGATGATTGGAACTAGAAGACTGCTCTAAAATGCTTTATAATCTGCCCTTGAAAGCTCTTGAATGCTCTTGTGAACTCTCTTGAATGCTAGGTCTTGAATATGGGTGAAAGAACCTTGTATTTATACTCAATTATGCAAGAATTCCCGAAATTACAACACTACAAGATGACAACAGATCTATGAGAATAAAATCATGCCAGGAATTTGAATTAATTTCAATTTTGGGCCACACAAAGCTCATTCACCCAAGGTGGCGAATGAGTCCCATCAGGATTAATGTATAGGACCAAAAATTAAAAAATGCTTAGAAATGTGTGAAAACAGGTTTGGGGCTAAAAGATCCAGGTGGGACCCTTTCGCCCAAGGTGGCGAATAAGTCAAAAATCCCTAAATTTGGGCCACACAAGCTAGAAACACTTGAATTATGATTGGAAACTAATTGGTGTTGAGATTATCCTAAAAAAGATGCAATAAATGAGGCTTGTGGATGGAAAATGGGGCCAATTAAAGCATAAGAAATCCCAATTATTAATGAAAATACTAGAGGAATGTGAAAGTGTGTTACAACACTCCAAACAAGGTAAGGTTAATGTTGATTTTAATTAAAAATAGATTTTTTATGTTTAGTTATTTGATAAAATCCTAGAAAAGTGTGAAAGTCAGTTCCAACACTTTACAACACTTTAGCAAGGTGCCATTGAAATCCATTAGTTCACAAGGGCCCAAGACCTAATGTGAATGTGTCATCCACATTACAACACTAAATCAAGGAAAAATTAAGCCAAAATCCACAAGGAGGGCCCAAACAAGTGCGAAAATGTAAAGGGATACATTTTTCTACACTACAGGTGATTAAGTTTTTGAATTAGTAGATCTAATGCATAGGCCGTACTTTATCAGTTTTACAAAAAAATTCTTCAGCAAAAGAAGGAATAATTTTCCAATTTAAGCAACAAGACAAAATATATTAAGCACAAAATATGTCTATATTGCAAGATATTAAAGAAACAAGCCAAAGAAATAGCAAGGAAGTTGTTCAATACTACATTCCATGTCTCGATGAAAGGAAACTCATGATTCTAAAGGGAGGAACATATTGAACTCAAGCTTTCGATGAAGATGCCATTGATCTGGTAAGGGATTATACTAAAAAGCAGTATGAGGAGAATATCTCATAGGTTCTTGAAATTCTAAAAGTCTAAGGGAGAGCAAAAGATTTCCATATAAAAATCAGGAATGCTAAGTATTGAATGCAATGAGGAAATGGGGTGCTCTTTCCCTATGATGCATGCATGCCTTGGTAAAGTTAAAGTTCGGGTTTTAGCTCAAAGGATAATAGAGGCATCTACTACACTAGAAAAGCTTGAAGAAGAAATTAAAGAATATAAAAAAAAACTTTGAAAGATAGTCAGTTATAACATTTGGTTTCTTCAACATGAGACAAATATGTCTATATTGCATTTCAACATAAAGAGAACGACTCTTTCAAAGTACCTATCAAATCAAAATAACCTCTTATGTTTCATATAGGATGAACCACTAGTTTAGTCCAAGGCCACTATTTTCTTCTGGTGATATAAATGGCGATAGACATAAACTGGAAAGATTCCTACACCCTAGTTGTTTCAGTATTGTTTCTATTCTTGCTCCATTTTTATTTTCACCATTGCATGTTAGTTTTTTTCAAAGAGGTGGGACAATCTACTGGGAATAGGCTAGTTGTTGCTAGTTCATTAAGAATTGCAAATCCTAAACATAATTATTTCAAAGAGGGTTGTTTTAACAGGTTATCCTCAGTAGGTCTCAAAATTTAAAGTATTTTCTGCAATTTATGTTTCACGGTCCCAAAGATGTTAGATGGTTCAAACCTATGGAGTTATTGACAAAATATTATGGGCATGGCAATAATAAAGTTAACAAGAGCATGCATGCAATAAAGATTCAAAGGAAGGGGCAAGGTTTAATGGATAGTATACTTGTTTAAAAGTTTGGGGTCTACATGCTAAACATTGTTGCATTTCATTGATTATTAAGTCATTATTGATCAATTTCTAATGGCATGATAACTATGCAAAAGGGAAAATTGTGAAGGACTAAAAAAGACAATCTACATCAAGAATTATATTTATTAATGAAATTGATAATATAGGTCGTGGAAAAGGTCATAGTGTGCTTGGATCAAATGATGAAAGAGAGAGCACACTTGATCAGTTACTTGTGGATATGGATGGATTCAGAACAACTACATGGGTAGTAGTTCTTGTAGGTATCAACCGACTTGGATATACTTGATAAGGAATTGCTTAGACCTGGTCGATTTGGTCATCAAATTTTAATTGAGAAACCTATTTTTAGGGGGGTAGAGACTATGATCACAATTAATGAGGACTGATATAAAGACATGTATGAACAATGATATCAATAAGGATGTTTCACCTAAACATGATTTTATAACAATTTCATATCTGTAACAATGTTTTTGAGGCTACTTGCATTTCTTCCTATGGAGTTTTCACAACTAGTTTTCCTTTGAATCTTGAAGAGCACCAAAAGGAATAGAAGTTAGGGGTGTTGCAACAAGGTTATTACCACAAAGAAATGACACATCCATAGCAAGTTTAGATTAGTAATCAAACCAATGTGCCACTGGTAACCAATAGGCAGAATGAAGGAAAGCAACAAGTTCTCAAAATCTCTTCCATGCCTTTTTCTATTAAAGAGAAAATGGAGTAGGTGAATGCATTTTTGGTTTTCAATAGAAAAGAAGAAAAGACAGGAAAAGGTAGAAATTCTGGTGGAGGTTCTCAAATCTCATTGGATGTTATTCAAAGACAACACAATCACAGAGTTACTATCTAAGGCCATATCATTTGCTCATGCCAACAAAACATGGATATTTTGGCTTTGTTGCAAGTACAATGACCAATTTTGTGTAGCATGTTGTCTGTGAGCATGTTGAAATACATTCACATAAGTTACAAGTTCTTCCCCAAGGAATTGATGGCATTTTGGTTGATCAGCTAATGAATGGATATTATAGACCTATTGATGCCCTTGGTGCAATAAAGTTGCTAGTAAGATCCTCATTTGGCATTAAGTTCAAGGAGCAACATGCCAACCATGTAACAACAAGGTTTAATGGCCAACGAATCATGTTAAGAGAAGACTTTATGGACAAACCAATGAAGAAAGGAAGAATCTCTTCAAAGGTATATATGAAAATGTAAATACAAATAGAATGTTAGGGTTAGAAGGCAGATATATAATAGTTAAATGTAGATTTAATCAATAAACAAAGAAATAAAAAACACACAGAATAATTAACACAAAGAATTTAACGTGGCTCACCCAATCTGGGCTACATTCACAAAACCGTAGTCATTGAATGATTTTATTATCCAGTGTAAAACATATTACAATTTTGCTAATGATGCACTATTGCAACTCCCATCCAAACTGCTTATAACAAGCTTTTTTAGAAGCTTCTAGAATTAGGGTTTTACAAAGTCAGTTTTTTCTTTTATCGGTAACAAAGTGAAAAATGGGAAAAAAAAAATCTCGGGGACTACTGCCCCCCAACCCTCACCTGGGGCCCAACCCAGCCCCAGACCCCGGAAAGGATACATGAAGAGTGTAGAATATAGCATGATCAGTAGCCACATACCAACAATCTCCCACTTGGAGACTGATATTGGATGACACCACTACACTTACAGCTCCCACTACAAAAAAACACCTTGGACCCTGCTGCTTTGTTATACTTGAATTCAACCTTGAAGCAAAATCAAAGCTAAAGAGGAGCTCAACTTCTCCCTTGTTACTAGCTTTGTAAACATATCCGTTGGATTCGCATCTGTATGTATCTTTTCCATCTTTACCTATCCATCCTCCAACACTGAATGAATGAAATGATATCTCGATTGTATGTGTTTGGTTTTAGAGTGCAAGGAAAAATTCTTTGCAAGATGTATATCACTTTGGCTGTTTGTAAACAAGTAATTTTCAGCCTGTTGTTTTATCAACTCTTCCATGAAAATTTGCATCCATATCATCTCCTTTGTCACCTCTATTGCAACAACATACTCTACCTCCATGGTGGATAAAGCAACCACATTTTGTAATCGAGAAATCCAACTCACTATTGTCCCACCAATTGTAAATACATAGCTTGTGGTACTCCACCTGGTATCTACATCCCCTACCAAATCTAAGTCAACATAGCCTTTTAAATCAATATTAGAGCCCCCAAAATATAAAAATTTATTAGATGTGCCTCTCAAATACTTGAGAACCCATTTTACCACATTTCAGTGCTCAACCTTGGGATGACTCATATACCTGCTAACAACTCCTACAACATAGGCAATATCTAGTCTTGTGCATACCATGACATACATTAAACTGCCTACAGCTGAGGCATATGGTACCTTAGACATTTTTTCTTCCTCCTCTTGTGTCTTTGGACACATATCCTTAGTCAATTTAACATGACTAGGAAAAGGTGTTTTGACAACTTTTGCATTCTCCATATGAAATCTTTGCAACACCTTTTCAACATAATCAGCCTAAGATAAAAACAATATTTTTTTTCCTATCTCATGTAATCTTTATACCAAGGATTTTCTTTGCTTCCCCCAAATCCTTCATAGCAAATGAATTTGCTAACTAATGTTTTAACTCCTTTATGTGATCCATGTTAGACCTTTCTACAACAATATCATCAACATATAAACATAAAATAATGTAGCTATCATCATCCAAACTTTTAAAATAAACACAATGGTCTGAATTACATCGACTGTAGCCATGCTTAGCCATAAAGCTATCAAATTTAATATACCAATGTTATCGAGGTGCTTGCTTCAAGCCATATAAACTTTTATTCAATCTGCACACCAATTTCTCTTGACCTTTGACCTCAAATCCTTGTGGTTGTTCCATGTATATTTCCTCTTCTAAAATTCCATGGAGAAAGAATTTTGTAACATTAAGCTATTGTAAATGCAAATCTTCAGCAGCCACAATACATAAAACAATACGAATAGAAGTCATTTTAACAACTGGAGAAAATATTTCATCAAAATCAATACCCCTTTTCTATGCAAATCCCTTTACAACTAATCTGGCTTTAAATCTTTTCTTACCTCCATCCTCCTCTTTCAACCTATAAACCCATTTGTTTGGTAAAGCCTTTTTACCTGTAGGCAACTTACATAATTCCCAAGTCTGATTTTTCAGCAAGGAGTCCATCTCTTCTTCCATTCCATGCTCCTAATGAACCTTTATATCCACCTACATAGCTTCATCATAACATTCTGGTTCACCAGCATCAGTTAATAAAATAGAATACCTGGAGGGAGAAAATCTTTCTAGAGGTCTACTTATCCAAGTGAAGATTGTCTAACATTCACTGGAGTTTGTGGTATTTGTTGTTGTTGTTGTTGCGGAGCGTGAGGAACCACTGGAACATCGATGTTTGGTGTATCATCCAACAATACATAATCATTTTCTTTCTTCTCATGCTGTTGCAACTGATCTTTGTACAACACTTTCTCATTGAATATGACATCCCTGCTTCTCACAATTTTTTGATTTTCAAAATTACAAAGCCTATAACCAAATTCATCAATGCCATATCCAATAAATATACATTTCTTTGATTTTGCATCAAGATTGGTTCTATTTTCAGAATCTACATGTGCAAATGCTTCAAAACTGAAGGTCTTGAGAAAATAATAACTCAACTTCTTACCCATCCATGCTTCCTCTGGAATACCACAACCCAAAGGATTAGAGGGACCTCTATTGATTAAATAAACAACAATTTTTAAAGCCTCTGCCCACATGTTTAAAGGAAACCCAACATGCAATCTCATAGTTTGTGCACACTCCATCATTGTTATGTTCATGTGCTCAGCACTCCATTTTCCTATGGAGTCCTTGGAACCATTTTCTGCCTACGAATACTATTAGAGTAACAATAATCTTCAAACTATTTTTTGCAATACTCACCACCATTATCAAATCTGAGACAATTTAACTTGTTACCTATCTCATTCTCAACCAAGCTTCTCCATTTCTTAAAATTTTCAAATACATCAGATTTTTTCCTAAGGAAATAAATCCATACCTTCCTTGTTGCATCATCAATAAAAATGATGTAATACTGAGGGCCACCAAGAGAATATGCTTGATCTGGTCCACATACATCCATATGTACAAGCTCTAATTTCTCATCTTTCTTTTGCTGCCCATCCTTAAGAAAACTAACTCTTTTGTTTTCCATACACACAAATTTCACAGAAATCCATATTAACACATTTCAGACCTGGTAAAACATTCTTTGAATGAAGTAATTTCATACCTTTTGCACTCATATGCCATAGTGCTAATTCAGAATCTATAGCAACTATTTGATTTTTTTCCTACTGAACTACAACAACAATTCCTGAACATTGATTTTTATTTGCAATAGCTAAAGTAGAAGGAACAATATGGCCTATACAAAGATATAAGGTTCCTACTTTCACACCCTTTTCTACCACTAAGGCACCTTTTGTAACATTCCAATTTTTATCACTAAATGTAACAACACAATCTTCATCATCTAGTTGCCCTGCTAAAATTAAATTTATTTTTAACTTTGGAACATGCCTTACTTCATGTAGTAGCCAATGATTCCCATTATGAAACTTAATCTTGATTCTTCCCTTTCCAACAATCTGATAGGGTTCATTATCTCTCAAATAAACTAGCCCAAAATCCCCTTGGACATAATCAAGAAAATAACTTATATGGGGTGTAGCATGAAATGAAGCCCCTAAATCTAACACCCAAGAATCATCAACATTATCAAGGGAAAAAATAAAAGCATCCTCATCAAATTTATTACTTACCACATTTTCCTCTTTATTTCCTTCATTTTTGTCTCCTCCTTTATTTTTTCGAGACCAGCAATCTTTCTTTAAATGGCCTAGCAACTTACCACAGTACCAACAATCCCTCTTGTCTCTAGATTGGGACCTTTTGTCCTTTGATTTTCCTTGCAACTTCCTATGACTTCCAAAAAAATTCCTCTCTCCAAAATGACCTGAGCTTTTCCTATGAATTTCCTCGCTCAAAATAACACCAACAACATCATCAAATTTTAATGTATTCAAACCAGAAATAGAATTGCTAACAATCATTACCAAGCTATTCCATCTTTCAAGCAAAGAACACAGAATCAAAAGAGCCCTAAATTCTTCATCAAAGTTTACATTTACAAAATTTGATTGACTGGTAACCATATTAAACTCATTTAAATTATCAACAACTGACCCACCTTCTACCATTTTCATATTAAATAAACGCTTCATAAGAAATACCTTATTTGAAGTGGAAGGATTTTCATATAACTTTGTCAGGGTTTCCATCAACTCTTGAGTTGTCTTTGATGTTGTAATATTGAATGCCACTGATTGTGCTAGGCATAAACAAATGGCTCCTAGTGCCTTTCTATCTAGAAGATTGCAATCCTCATCACTCATTGTTGTTGGTTTCTTGGCTATTCCTTCCAATGACCTCTATAAATCCTTCTGATAGAGATAATCCTCCATTTGCATCTTCCATAACTGATATTGTTTCCCATTGAATTTATCTACCTTCAATTTACCCTCGTTTGTGATTACTCCCACTTTAAAACCATGAGACTCCCACTCAACTATGAGACTTTTTTGTAGACGATAATCAAACACAACCCGCTCCGATACCACTTGTTAGGGTTAGAAGGTAGATATCTAACAATTAAATGTATATTTAATCAATAAACAGAGAAATAAAACACACACATAAAAAATAACATAGAGAATTTAACGTGGTTCACCCAATCCAGGCTACATCCACAAAACCGCAACCATCCAATGATTTTATTATCTAGTGTAAAAAATATTACAATTTCACTAATAATGCCCTCCTACAACCCCCATCCAAACTGCTTATAACAAGCTTTTTTAGAAGCTTCCAAAATTAGGGTTTTACAAAGTATATTTTTTCTTTTGTCAACGAGGATACATGAAGAGTGTACAGTATAGCATGACCAGTCACCATATGTACCAACAATCTCCCACTTGGAGACTGATCAGGATCCACATCAAACATAGAAAAATCTTAAACATCAAAGAAAGAACAAAGGGCAGCAACCTCAAAATGCAAGAGAAGGACTAATCATGTTTTAAGCATCCTCAAATAACACATACAAATTATCATGCATACGGTGATTACAAGTCCACTAGCCTTTAAGGTCATTTTTGGTGCACTTACAAGTGGTTTTGGCCTATTTTAAAAGCCTACATGGGTGTGACTGGAGTTAGGTGGTGTTTGAGACCAAAATCATGCATTTTGGGGCAGTGTGGGTCCCATAAACAATGGCTTTTTTTCCTTATACGCCCAACAATTTGAAAACCTCATGCAAAGAGATTAAACTCATCCTTTTTCAATCATCTTCATGCTTCTCTTGGAGTTTCAGTTCTAGTTTAGTTGAAGAAAACTTCAAGGAGCATGAACAAGTCAAAGAATTTGATTCAACTCTCAACTCTAGAGTTCACATCCAGTTTAACTCTTCATGCACACTCAACGTTTTCTACGAAGTGCAACCCCTTTCAAGATTAGTTATCTGAGGTGGCTTTATATAAAGAAAATTATTCAACTTGTTTTGAAGCAGTTCTTCCTTTCTTCTTTTTCCTTATGCAAAATAATATTTGATTATAACTCATTTTGAGATATGGAACAATAATTTTATGTATTCTCAATTAGTTTTTTAGATTTGTATCAACTGAAGCACCTTATTATCAATAAAATTTTAGTTATTTTATCTTCTCAATATATGTTCTATTGTGTGCGCATAGGTGATTGATACATATTTTTTGTGATTAATTATTAGGCCTCAATATGATTTCTCATTCCAACCCCTTTAAACAAGAAATCTATGTTTGTGTAGGTCATACGATTGTGTCATAAAAGATAGAATTTTGGATATGAGAACACTCTTAGTTTTCCTTCTAAATTTTTGAGTATTTGACCTTCCTATGGAATACAGATGCATGAGCATATATAGCATTGAATTATGTGAAGCACTAGTTGAATAATTGAGAGCCTATGTATTAAAACAATAGGTATAGGTCTTAGTTCATTGGTGCATCACCTCCTAGGGTTAAGAAAATTTTCTAATTTTTGTTTTTAGAACTATCCCTTTTCCCGATCAAGCAGTAGTGTAGGAGGTTTTTCAAAGGGAACCAGCCCATAATCTGGAGGTTCATCCTCATATTAAAGGCAACCCACATGCTTGAGGATGTCCCAATTTTGCACAAGATTTTCAAGCTTCAAAGCTTAGCATTTGTAGTGCAATCCTTCGTGACAATAGAGATATGGTTAGTTGAATGATTTTGGAAGTAATATTTGTTTCTATTCCAACTATTGTGATTCTTTTGATGCCTATTATTACCATTGGATTATTGTTTCTATTTGGATATCATTTTGGTGAAATATTTATGGTTCTATGTGATAGTTAGTGTTGCATATGTTTTTATTAGATCATAAATATTGTGTGCATTGGTATAATAAACGATGAGAGGACTCATGATTGAGATGGTGGAAACCTTGGTTAGTTTTGTAGGTATCTTGATGGAGCACATGGATTTTTTAGATATTTTTATGGTACATGTTGGTTATAAGTATTTGGATATGTGTAGGATCATGATGGGCCAAAAAGTGGCGATATGATGGGTTTTTCTAGGGTATGTTGCTGACGACTTTTTTTTTACAAAAATTTGATGAAACGAAAGGGTTTTTAAAGGAGATTCTCATCTTTCCACCAATATAAATTATGCTTTACTTTGAATTTAATAAATTATTATTATTTATTTTCTATTTAAATTACAACTAAAGTCATGATTGATAGGCTGATTGAAAAACATCTATAGCTTTCAAACAGTACCACATTTTTTTAATCTAAAACATGTGTCACATTCTATGCTTTGCGTACTATAGGATTAAAAAAAAAAAAAAATGAATTTCATTAAGTTTTGACTAAGTTAAGGTGGTTAGACATACAAGTTTTTTTATTTTTTAAAAGTTGTAATTAAAAAATCATAATTAATTATTTACTTGGAAACAAATTACAAAAAATATGCATCACATCTGGACATGAGTCCTCACTTATATCTAAAATATTATAAAAAAATATTATCATTTTATTGTGGTTAGGGTAGTCAGACAAACACCTAATTCTTATTTTTTCCCTGAAATTTAAGTACTACCGCATTGAAATTTCAAATTTTTACCAAATAGATTTTTTTTTTTATAAATAAACCTAGTAGTTTAGAAACTACATTCAATTTTCTACAAATTCTATTCTTACATATTTTTGAAATAATATAGATAACTTATTCAAATTTTTATGTCAAGTTGCCTAACTCTGATTTTTCTAATTTTTTTACCACTTAAGGGCCTGTTTTTTCCATGATAATCCTGCACATACCCATTTTTCCTCAATGTTTGAATTCAATTTATGTATTCTATACAATATGTAGGAGAATATTGTGAGAAGGTATGCTATTCACCTTGCATAATGTTTATAACTGTTGCATGGTGAATTTAATTGATCATGTCAAATAGGAATGAAATCAAAGCAATTAAAAAGATAATGGTCAATCAAATGCCATGCTCAATGAAATTAGAATTAACAACACCAAAAGACTTAATTAAAAAGCAGAAAACATAAAACTCAAAGCAATTGAACCTAATTAATGATGCAAACCTCTCAATCCCATTGTGGATTGATGCATAAGTGTGAGATGGATGTGGATTTCTCAATTTTATGCATTATCCATTATTGCAAAAGCTTGATTGAAGATGGTTAATGATGGTTGATTCACAAGAGATGCTCTAGAATGCTCAAGAAATGAGTATGAAATCCTAGAGACTAAATTTGCTATGAAGATTGTGAATAAATTGATATAGAAAAGGCTTGGTATTTATAGATTTTAGGAATTTTGATCAATGGAAAGGATTCAAAATTCTATTCAATGGATGAAATTGAATTGAGGATGAGTGTGGATCAAGGATGGATCAAGTGGTTGATAATCCATGAGGAATGGATCAAGGACTAGATCAAGGGTCAATAATCCATGAGAAACTCAACAATATCCCTTAATTTTAGGAATTATGTTGGAGATATTTTGATTTGGAGGGAAGAATTTGAATTTGAAAAGGGAATATTCCATGTGGAATATTCTTTACGCAAGTTGGAGGAATTAAGAAATTTAATTAAATAATTGTGAATTATTTAATCAAGTGGGATTATTAGCATTTAATTAAATAAGTTTGATATTATTTAATCAAAAGGGGAGAAAATGATGAATTATGATGAATTAATCAAATAACCTTAATTATTTGATTAATAAGGGAATAATGTGAATTTAAATAAATAATTGGACATTATTTAATTAAATAGAGGAATTAGGTGATAATGAGAGAAAATGGTGTCAATAAGTGGAACCAGGATGTGTGATATGATTCAAACATTTTTAGGTGTCTACAATAATGTAAAATTATTATTTCTTTGTTATGTACATAGGGAATTTATGGATGCATGTATCACATGGATTAGAAATTCTTGGGCTTACATTGTATGTTTTATGTAAAATGGATAGATATTTAATGTGGATTGCACATTGAAAATGTTTTTAAGGGGACATGGTTTTTAAGCTCATGGTATTAGACACATGGTTCATGTAAAAAAATATGGTGCTTTTATTAAATATTATTTATATTCAAGCAAACACATGATTAGTTATTGAGGTTGGCTAGTTGATTAACATAACCTTGGGCTTGTTGGCTAAGGTTGATTGATCATTTTTTGTAGGTTACATATGTGAGAAGAGGAAGTGTGGATTGTGATGTATGGTTACATGAACCTCAATATCTTATTGACATGGATTGAAAGCAAAGAGCTTGATTTTTTAGAAGCCTTACATAGATACATTGCAAATACATTATAATATTGTTCATGAGATAGTAAACTAGGAATGAGTGAGTTCTCTTAGAGAATAGGTTTTTCCTCATTAGGTTTTTCCTAGGGTAAATCTTGTGTCACCTTGATGGTATGTTTGTCTATTATTTTAAATTATACATTAGGAATAGTTTCTTGCATATTTGTATTTTATGGGGTTATGTGAAAATATTTTGGGACTACAAATTTATTTTCAAGTTAATATTTGTATAATAGGTCATTTAAGAACTTCCACATTAAGATATTATTATTTATGGCTAATATGCTTTCTTAGTAATCTCACCATAGTGTTGATTCATTAACTTGAGATAATAAATTATAATTTATCTCATTTAATTACTAGTTATTTTTTAAGATCATAACACATTTACATTGTAAAAACACAAAGCTTTGAATTCTATTCCAAATCCTTTCTTATTGAGATTTGGTGGTGGAATACTTTTACATCATTGGTCAAACTTTATAGATTCTCTAAAGCTCTATTAGTTCTATCTTGGGTCTATCAAGGACCACATGTGCATTAGTAGTATTCTCCAAGATTATTTTATCATCCCTTCATTTTAGAATGATAGAATTACATCTCTTAGTTCTTCCATAGTGACAAGAATTTATTTTGTTATAAATTTTGATGGTTCATCCTTCATTCTTCAATGATTCCCTTACTTTGAGTTCTACTATTATACAAGCCTATATCATCTGAACTTTTAATTTAATTATTAAATGTCTACTTCTTTCTCCTGTGTAATCCTATTTGTTCCATTCAAACCTTAGCAAAATTATTATCTCTATTGATAGAGTAGTTCCAATGTCAACTTACATAAATGAATCTCTTATTGGATATAAATATAATAATTCATGATGATAAATTTGGCCTTCAATTTTCATAACCATGATCTAATTCCATATTGTAACACAAAGGAGAAAAGAAAATTATGTAAAAAGAAATTATTTATCTATTAAGAGATGCAATAGGTAATTGATGGTTTCCCTTCACTAGCATAACATTAACTTTTACCAAGGTTTATTAGACTAAAAAATAAACTTAATTTTTAAAGATCTTTTTTGACCTAATAAAAAGTTAGTGCCTCTAAAACAACTTTGTGGGTTTTAAAATATTGATAGAAAATACCATTAATGTAAAATAATTCTTCCCTCTAAATAATTAAATTCAATTACAAGGAATTAATCTATTTAGAAAATTTTGTTACTTAGATATTTCTAAATGACCTTTTCTCTATGGAGACTATAGTTGTATAGACTTCATATTGGTGATTACTTTAGGGACTCATGTAAGATCTCTAAGAAGTATTATTTATTCATCCTTTTATTTCTATATTTCACTTTTTGAATCCTATAAAAGAATGCTATAAATGTAATTCTTATATAGGGTCTATATTTGATATTTTTTCATTTTAATATTTACACATTAGACCTTCAAAGAATTGATTTATTTTTCAAGAATATTTCTCAACTAATTTGTACTAATGGATAAGGTTAGTAGATAGGGATTAATTTCAAATATCTATGGTTAGGAAGTACTTGGAAAAATTAACACCAAAGAATTAGAGGAATTGTTGTTAATCTGATTGAATTGAGTTATAAATTTGAACTCAACATGATAATAAAATAAGTAAACTTTCTTATGATAAAATTCTATGACATGACAAGAAAATTAGTGAAAGAACCTCCCCTTAATTTTATAATTTATTAAGTTGGTTAAAGAAGAATCCTTCTTAAACCAAAATTCTAGACAGAGGCTTCTCAAAATAGAAGATTATTGTTCTTAAATTGAAATATGAAAGACATAATACTATGCTCATTAAACACATTATTAAATTGTCGACTACTTCCTGATTTGTAATATGTTGATGATTACAAGATTACATTCAGGATGGCTACTACCATGGTGTTTATTATTGTAGAAAGTTGAGCAGTGGATTTCACGGGCAATGCATATTATATAGAGAGGAAGAGTGCACCAACGTGTGTAAAAATGTAGATCATCAGGATTGGGGAGTCTACGATTGGGACCATCCACACGGATTGGCTTGTTGGTGTTATCATCAATGTCCCCCACCTATGGATTCATTTCCACATCCTTGAAAAATGAAGTTTGGGGAATAGGTGGGCCAAATAAGTATAGTAATCTTTGGGTCATCTTTCTATTTATCTGGTAGTCCCTACTATAGAGGGCTGGTGGGATTGAAATAAACTATTGTGATAAATAAGTATTAATAAATTGTTGTAATAAGTATTATTGAACTACTTTGGAAGGTGTGACTTGAACCATCCACGTTGATTGGCCTATTGGTGTTATCATCAATGTGCTCTAGGTTTGGATTCATTTCCATGTCCTTGAAAGCCAGGCTTGGGGAATAGGCAGGCTAAGCAAGCATAGTAACCCTCGGCTTGGCCTTCTATTACCTAGTAGCTCCAACTATAGTCGAGGGCGAGTGAGATTAAAATAAACTATTGTGATAAATAAGTATTAATAAATTGTTGTGATAAATAAGTATTAAGTTCAATATTGTGTAAAACAAGGCAGTTTGATAGATTGTATATCACTGTTAAAATAATATTAATATGGATTGATGTGTTTTTGTTATCATTGTTAAAATATATTTTTATGATAAATAAGTATTAATAGAGATGTATGTGAAATAAGATAATGTGATGATTGTATGTTGTTATTTACAAAAAATATATATTTCATATCATTTTTTGCTTATATCTTTCTATTTTTTATCATTAGATCTTGGAACCATTATTATGTCCTTTGATTCTAAGTTTTTTTCATGTCAACTTTAGATAAATCTCTTATTGTACACTAGTTTGATGTAATTTCATAATGTAACACCACAATGATAACAAAATATATGCCTAAAAAATAATATTTTTTATTTATCTACTAAGAGATATGATAGGTAATTCATGGCTACCCTTCACTAGCACAATATCAACTTTGTAGCAAGGTTTTTGAACGTAAGAATAAAATGAAATGTTTGAAGTTACAATTTGGCTCAGTGTCTCAAAAATCTTTGTAGCTTTTTAAATATTCACTAAAATCCCCACTAACACAAAATAATGATTCCCTAGATAAATAACTAAGCTTAATTATAAGGAATCAATCTATTTAGAAAACTCCATAGCTTATACCAAATTGGGGTATGGATTTAGTGTTTATTTCTCACACATGAAGCTTCAAAATGAATTGAATGCAATATTAGTGTTCTAACTAATGTAAAATGAGTCTATTATTGATTTTTTTCTTCCAAGTCAATTTTTTTGGATGTAGAAAACCCCATCAGACATCATAAACTTGAAAATACATTCCAAATAAAATGAAATGCATTATCTTACAATAATGCAATGAGAATGTGCCACATGGAGGGGATGTTTTATTAATTTTCAAGTATTATATACTACTTCATTTAGCAACAACTAATCAAGCTTCATCTTGCTTTAACAACAACACACAACATTCAAGCACATTGTATAATGCTCTAACATGCGTAGAAATTCCTACCTCTATGAAAATTTCATACAATGGAGACTCAACACTCATTGTCAACAATGGTGAAAATGTCATGAACAAGCAACATAGAACTCCTAGCCACAAAGATGAAGTTCCCAAGGGAATGGAAGGTCAATAGTATTGTTTGAAATTTGAAATGGGTAAATTGACAAAACTGGTTTACAATTTCAGTGAGGAAGGAAAATTTCAAAAAATTCCCCCATGGAGAAAATTTTGGTTTTTGGGGGTTCAAACGAACTTTTGGTTTGAGCGAACCCAAAGGGGTTCGCTTGAACCCCCCTTCAAGTGAACCTATTTAATGTTGGGTCCCACCATATTCCACATTTCTTAAATGAAAAACAAAGGAAAACTTAGTGGAAAGGGGGGTTCACTCGAACCTAGGTTCATTTGAACCCCCCCTTTTCCCCCCTTCTCTCCCTCTAGCACCAAATTTCTCCAAAAATTTCCCTTCGAAGATCGAGTTGAGGATGAAAATGGAGGAGGCTTCACAGACCCAACTAGGTGATGGTAGTCCTCAGAACGAGATATCCAATGAATATAATTTTAATATGTTTTGGTTTTATTATGTATTTGTTTTTCTTAGTTTGATTAAACATAGTTTTTCACAAAATCAAGCTCTCTATTCTGCATGTGGAAAAATAGCAGATCATTAAAAAAAACTAAAAAATATTAGTGCGCTAGATATTGAAGTCCTTGATCCAAAAAAAATGAATTTCGATACATACAAAAAAGTTATGTTGTATACAGTCCACATATGTCTGAGTTATAATTGGTTTGACTTGAAACTTGATTAAGGAAAAAATATTCAATAAAACACTATGAAACCAAATGAAAGCACTAGATATCATAGTTACAAATCTAAATTTGAAAAAATAGAATTTTATCCTTCATGGAAAAACAATTATGTTGTATATAGTGAGCATCACTCCTTAAAAATGGTGTTTATTGAAAAAAACTAATTTTCAAAGGAGATGGAAAAATAAGTGCAATCTAATTCCAAAAATTTTGAAAAAATATATTTAGAATCTATAGACAAAATGTCACAAATCACTAGTTTGCATCATCTTCAAATTCCTCATGGTTTAGTTGTTATAGGTGCTCGAAAGTGAAGATTTATTTAGAAAAAGTCAGTTCAATGTCCAATTTGACCAAAAATTGTAAACCAGTATTATGGGATCACCCAAATGCAACAAAAAAATAATAGCTATGCCTTCAAATGTCCACCAACAAGGAAAGACAAACAATGGTGAAGTGCTCCCATACACAGTAAAACAATCATCAAAATGACATGCTCAATAAAATAAAAAGGTTGTTGATAGTGTTTAACCATTAAAGTATGTGCAACATAAAAGAATGCCTACACTCTCCCATACCTAACCATGAAGGTAAAACACCTTAAAGCATATAAAATCAAATGATTAAATTTCTAAGAAGAAAAGGGGGCATCTTCATTAATATTCCTATTTCTTCCACAATGAGAAAGATGAAATGCTACCATACTTCCTATACTTTTAATATTCATTAATATTGAAATTATTAATGCATTCTACTAGGGATAGGATGGGTACTTCCTTATTCAACAATATGTATGAGCTTGGCTAGTGGTTAGATGGATAAGGGATGATGACCTCATTTTGGGGAAAAGTAGCTTCCCTTATTATCACATCCATTACAAAGGCCTAATTCAATAATATTATGATCAATGATAGCGTACAACATAATATGATGTGTTCACCTTTATTATTAATAAATAGTGTAGCTATGAGAAATTATTGTGTAAACTATTTGATGAAATGTCTCAATTGGCTTAAATGAGAAATAAGGTGTTCCAATGGCCAAAAATACTTTTTTTTGAGTAAGCTTCACTTTTCAACCAAAGGGTGTGTTCTAGATATTTTTAACCTATGGGGTGAAAATAAATTTGAAAAAATATTTTTATCGAAGGTAGAAAATTGCACATGAAATGCTAAAAAATGTTTGAATAATTAACTTAGTTGGCCAAAAGGGAGAAAAATGCTAGAAGTTTAAAGATGTTGTGGCATATTATTTCATTTAGCTATAAATTAAGGGGCTCAAATGCTACCATGTGTCATTTTTGAATTCAATCTCAATTCTACCACTTCTTATATATTGCAACTTTTGGGTATTTCGTGAGGGTTGGAAAATTCATAATTGAAGGGGATATTAAAATTGAATTATAGATGATGTAAGTCATTTCACAGAGGAATAAATATCTAATTTCTATGTCTTAATTGTTGTGTTAATGACTTTACTTTGTTGTTCTATATGAATTAGGTTTTCCAACTTAATTGTCTTCTTTACTATATTGGTTCTTCTTAGAGAGAAGCACACTTTTAAGGAAGGAATTTTTTTGTAATATTTTTTGTTTTGGTTAGTGCACTTTCAAAAAAGTGAGAAATCCTTCCAAGAAACAAGTAGGATTTGCAATATTGGTAAGGGATTAGTAATATTTACAAATTCAGTTATATTTTAATCAAATTATATTTAAGAATTCAATTTATTGCAAGGAAATAATAGTCATTGTAAGGAAGTTGCATTTGATAATTGAACCGTAGTGCTAATCTTATTAGTATAGGGTTGTGTGATAGTTTTTAGACTCTGGATTCCCAACAAATTGGTAACAATCTATCTTCACTTATACCCTAACCAAACTCTTATTTCAAAATGATAAAAACTTAGATGGATAATTTATTCCATAATTTATATTTTCCATGCTTAAGCATTAAGGGCACAAGGGTTGCATACGGATATGTAATATTTGATGAATCCTTGTTGAAAATGCATGAACATTTCATTTGCACTTCACTATGATAAAATTATTTCCCTCCATTTAAATTTAGTGAATATTGATAGAGATATCCCTAAGATCCTACAAATCTTAAAGTATAGGAGATATTTGATCATCTCTCATTTGTTGGCCTATCCTCTTAGCACTTTTGAGCATAGAAATTTACAATTAAAAAAAAAAAAAATCTTGAAAGCAAGATAGTTTTAGGTTTGAAATTAGTAAGCGCTTCAAAAGAACTAAATAGTGTATTATAATGATAAATAAGATATACACATATACTAACATAAGATATAAAAATAAAAAAGAACATAACTATGCAAATTAAACATTAAAAATACATCACTATAATTTTTTATACTCCAATATTATATTAAAAAGAATTTAAATAAATGAATCTTAAATTTGAAATCCAATAAATATATCATCTAACCTATGGGACTCTTGCTATATACTTTCTATGAAAGTTTCTAATCATTACTCCGAGTGGGTAGTTTTTCAGGTCTTATGTCAGATAGCTTAGACACATTTTTGCAGCTGATTCTATTTATTTCATGATCGTGTTCGTGTTAGAAATCTTTTTGCATGCTTGAACATGACGAAATAATCTCCATATGCAATTGTATATCTGTGAAATTTATGGATGATGAGATCAGTGACGACGTATGCATGAAGTGACATTGGTATATAGTCTTGTTATGGGCTATATCATTCAATCATAGAATGTAAGCAAAGTGCATTAATTATTTTTTAATGAATTCCATTAAATCTTAATAGAACTCGTTTTCGGCTTCCCTTTCAGTGGGTAGAAGATGCATGACACGCCTATTAAGTTTTCCAAAGACTCAGAGAATAACACAGAAAAAGAGGATAATCAATTACTCATTCCTCCATTCTCACTTGTTTTATATTTTAAGGAATGTACAAGATTTGAAAACCCATTCCATTACACAACTTTATGCTCCAAAATAATAATTTGACAGCAGCAGTCATGGCGAGGTCAGCCATTTTCAGGCTTCAATGATATACATTTCAGTGATTACCTTGGTTAATATATGATCTTACTTGTAAACATTACGTAGTATTTTGTATTAAGGGTCATCTTTACAATTTTCAGACCATCTGAATTGAAAACAGTGCCAAAGCAGGCAGGAGAGGGAGGGAGAGAGAAAGATTGATTAGCTATAATTCATTCAAAACAATTTCACAACTGAAACAAAACGAGAAGAGATATTAAATTACCTTACTTTCTGAAACTTCAGCTATAATTCATTCAAAACAATTTCAGAACTGAAACAAAATGAGAGATAAAATTAACTTACTTTCTGAAACTTCAGCTATAATTCATTCAAAACAATTTCAGAGCTTTTAACAAAATGTATTAAATGGCGCTAAAACCAAATGTACAACTGTCTTACATGGTAGCAAAATGTTTGGCTTTGGCCAATAGCCCATATTCTCATATTAATAGGCAACTGCAATTCTACTGTTTTACACTTATCCAATTAATCTAGCAGCAGTACGGTAATAGAAATTGCCTTAGCAGGCACCACAAGTACCAAACTAAAGAGACAAAAATATTGGGCCATTTTCATTACAATAAAAGAAGTTAGTCTATAAAACCCAAAAACCTTGGTTAACAGCAGAAAAACTTTTCTTCTTCTTCATGATCATCAGATGACGTGATCTCCTTTCTCCAAGCTCCGAGCAAACTCTTCCACATAGTTATCAAACATTAGTTTGTCTTCCTTACCTTGCTTAGGGCCAGTGGTTGTGGTGGAGGAGGAGCAGGAGGTACATACAGCGTTAAGCCTACTACTATTCCTATCACGACTAGCCATAATGAGGGATTCAACAGTTCTCTTGAGCTCTTTGTTAGACTCCCTCAATTCAACTAACTCCAGAGTCATACAATTGATACGGTTATGCATGTAAAAAATAGAGTACCTCATTCTCACCATCTCCTCTCTTATTATACCAATAAGTTCTCTGATTTCTTGTCTAACTCTCTCCAACATACTTACAACCCAGTGAACTACACGTTCCATCCTTCTCATTGCCATTGCTGCTATTTCTATCAAAACACTTGCAGAAGTAATAAGAGTTATCAGATGAAAAACTCTTGATAACTACCACTACCAACATACTTCTCGAATTTATAATCTACTCCTTCAAGTAATGTAGTGTGATACCCAGGACAAGACTGTTATTATCATTACTGCATTGTTTATTTGAAAGGATAACCAAACTCTAAAGATTGATGGTGACAAGAATTTCAAAAAACATATACAGTATGGTTGGATGGGACCTTACTGGCTGGAAATCATTATATGGCCGCTTGAGATGTCAGTTATAGGATATGGCAGATCTAAAACTGATTATCATATCTACTGAATTCAATAACTTTTTAATAATGATAACTTTATTGTACATAATCACTCGTGTGAGCAATAATAAAACTGAGTGTGAAACCATTCAAGAGCAGTCTGCAATGATTTTTCTTTTTGGTTTTGTTAAATCAAATCACGACGGGGAGCACTTGTTCGATGTGCAGAATAATAAGAGTAGGTGTGGAGATAATGGGCGATGGGAGTCTCTCTTTTTCACTTGAATTGTAATAATCATCATATAGTATGTTGTATAAAGAATATATAATATACGTGAAAACATATTGAGTTATAACAACCTAATTATTTGTTTCTTACAAGGCAACTACTTCCATACATGAAATATAAATAAGGAAGAAAAGTTAATTGAAGTAATTGGTGAAATATATCTTCGGGGAATAAAACTATATTTAATAATAAATAAATGTAAAAAGTAATAATAAATAAAGTAATTTAGATATTAGATTTGTGTTAATATATGATTACATTTGAAGTATTAATATAATAAATAAAAAATAGCTGCATTTTTTGAAAGAACTAAATTGAATGCAATAAAAAATATTATTTGATTTTTAAAATTAGATTTGAGACAAATAGATTGAAATAATAGTGATCTTGTGAAATTTGAAGTTATGTGAAAGCCTTGTTCATTCCTACAATTATTGAATTGAGCATCACATATAAAATTATTTCCTATTGGAATGACCCTTTTTCCCTCAAATCTTTTGCACTTGCAAATAGAGATTCACATACACATGTACTTGTAATCTAAAAACACGACAGTTTTGAGCATTCTTTGGAGCTTGCTCTACAAAGATCTTTGCTTAGACAAACATCATTGATCAATCTAATTATTTTATTAAACATTTGAAGACAAGTAGCAAATATAATTGATTTTTCTATGATGATATTAAGTGATTAAGGATTGTGGCTGGATGAAACATAATGCAATGCAATGGATGTTGGAATGACCTAGTGTAAGAGCTAGGATTTAACTTTATATTTTTGCAAGAGAATTGATGTGGTTGATGTCAAAAGCTAAATAATGAAGGTGGGTTGATCCCTTGTGATAAATAGATGTAACATCAAAAAATAAGTCAAAAATATAATTGGTGTTGCTACAATGAGGCTCGAAGATTGAGACTTGTGATTTGATGCAACAAAATGCAATGTAATGGATGTTGGAATGAGTTAGTGTAAGAGCTATGGTTTTCCCTTATGTTGATACAAAATAATTGATGTAGTTGAAGTCAAAGGAAAGATAATGAAGGTAGGTTGATCCCTTATGATAAATAGACGTGTCATATTTTTCATTATGATGGGTGGATCAGCGACAATGATCGATAAATGCAAATGACCTAGGGATTGTGTCCTCTTATATTTTTCCTAGGAAAATAATTTGAATTCTTTGACGTGGGAAACAATTAATACTAGCTAGTTGGAATAGGCTCATCTTGAGTCCATGGTAAAAATGTAATTTTGACAAAGTAGGTCAATCCTCTAGCTATGAAACAAATCTTATCAAGTTACACCAAAGTTTCAGACCTAATAGATGAAATTAGGATCTAATATCAAGAAATGTACAATGAATGGATAAGATGTTATTTTTTTTATGTTCAACATAATATTGGAGTCAATGTGGGAGTTAATACATCAATCAAAATCATGTGCTAGGGAAAAATGCCTAAGACACTTGTACAAAATAGTTAAAGAAAAGTGTGAACTTGAGCAAGGCATGTAATTTTCACCCCTACAATTTAATTAGAAATAAATGTATAATAAATATAATATTAAATTTAAATACGTATTCATTATAATTTATAAAACCATTTTTTTAAGGATTTTAAAAAATAAAGAATATATTAATATAAATTTATCTTTTTAATATGATTTTATATGCCAAAATGAAAAATATGAAAAATGTTATGGATGTCTAGATATTCACCAAAGTTTGTAAATATTTATTTCAAGAGAAAGTGATACCACTAGAAGATGAGCATCACATTAGATTTAGATCAATTTGTGGGCCAACCTTAATTTTTTCTTGAAATCACATTTTGATTAAAAAATGCATGGGATCTTTGATCTAAGGGGGCTTGGTTTCATCTAAGCCTATGGGGTTAAATCAAAGCCCCTTATATTGAAACCCCTAGGATTAGATCAAACCCCTCTTTGTGGAGACCCTAATTTAGTCTCGTCCAATCCTATCAAAAGCTTGGAAAAAAATAGTTTGCCTCACTCTTTTTTTATGGCCAAACAAAGTCACTAGAAAACAAGATTTATTAGGTAAGTATCCGCTAGTGTTAGATTTCTAAAAAGGTATAATATGTATTATGTTTTCTTAATAGTATATATTTTTTTAATTTCATAATCAACATAGGTCCATTCAAAAATTAATGACCTTTATTCAAGACACTAGGAAAATTAACAAACTATGTCAAAAATATCTCAAAAAAATGTAATGCAATTTGTATGGATGTCCTTGCATAAAAGAAAAATAATTAATTTCAAGAGATGTGTATGTAAAAATAAATGTTTAATAATAAAATATAGGTCTAAAATTTTTGTTAGTACCAATTTATAAATTATTAAGTAAAATATTTGAAACAATAAATTACTAAAAATATCCATATACTATATATTCTAGTTAATGGTTTTTCTCAAGACTATAGGAATTGGGTAGTCCCCTATAAACTATAGTGCACTTGGTAAAAAACAAATCATGTGATCAATGATGTTGGTGTGACAGGCTCTTTGGTACCACGGGGACGAGGAGAGATTGCACCTCATGACCTCTTGCTTGAAACAAGATGCTTTAGCTAATTGAGCTAGGACCCCCACCCACATTATAGTTAATAATTTACTTGGGTGATCCCACAAAGTTGGTTTACAATTTCTAGGAGATTCTGATTTTTTGCTGAAATCTCATATTTTTAGAAAATATAATGATTTAAGCCTTAAAAAGTTCCATTTAAAGAATTCCAATTGAAGAGTTTTTTATCAAACTACCTTAGATCAAACCCCCTTGGATAGAGCCCCACTAGTTTTAAACCATACCTATAATAGAGTCTCCTTTACACCTATCAAAATGCTGATAAAAAACCACTTTTGATTTACCTTCTTGGGGATCAAATGAATTCATTTAAAATTTATTTTTTGTAAGTATGTAGTCCTTATTATAAGCTTCCCATAGAGTATAATTTTAAATAAATTTAATTTTATTATTATATATTTTTTTTATTTCTTGTGAATGTAGGTTTTTCACCAAAAATCAAGCTCTTTGTTCTGCGCATGTGGAAAAATAGTAGATTATAAAAAAAAAATGAAAAATATGAGTGCACTAGATATTGAATTCCTTGATCCAACAAAATAAATAAATTGAATTTTGATACATACAAAAAAAGTTACGTATTATATAGTCGCGCTAAGTCTAAATTGTAATTGGTTTGACTTCAAAACTTGATTAAATAAAAAATATTCAATAAAAAACTATCTAACCAAGTGAAAGCACTAGATATTAGAGTTACAAATATAAATTCAGAATAATTAGAATTTTATCCTTCAAGGAAAAAAATTTATGTGTTATACGGTGAGCGTCACTTTTTAAAAATGTTGTTTTCTAAAAAAAAATTAAAAAAATTTGAGGGAGATGGAAAATGAAGTGCAATCTGATCCCAAAAATTATGAAAAAAATATATTTAGAATCTACAAACCAAAGTCCATGAAACTATAGTTTGCATCATCTTCAAATTCCTCACAGTTTAGCCGCTATAGGTTCCCGAAAGTGAAGATTTAGTTAAAAAAAATATTTCAGTGTCCAGTTTGGCCAAAAATTGTAAACCACTATTGTGGGATCACCCACAGTTTCCATAATATTTTGGAAATATTTTATGTGTAGAAAAATTTACATGCTACAATAAAATGCCAATCAATAAAAATAATAGAGAAAAAATATTAATAAAACTAAAAATGGTATATATTTTTCTTGTAAATTCAAAAGTTATAAATAGATGTAGCATCATAAATTGTCACCGCTTATAATCTCACTCTAGTTTTGGCACTTATTTTTGCATGTGTGTTTAATTTTGTTTGTAATTTTCTTATTTCATCATCTTTCTAACAAAACTAGTTAAAGTTAAGTCCTTAATTATAAGGCCCTTTGAGAGAAAATTATTCTTAGACACTAACGTGGCACTCTAGAGTCCCGACCATACATGCCAAAAGATTTGAATTCAAATTGTACCCTTGTTGCATTTAGGGACAAGATCTTGTTTATCATCCTCACCCAAACGATTAGTCAAGGATGTGCTTAGTTTGCATATAAACAGACTCCCTCTCCTCTCTCTCTTCTCTCTAACAACTTCCAAGTCTTATAAGGAATTTCTATGTTTAAAGTTCTATTATATTATAAATTATGATTAAGTGTTGTGGATGTTTATTCTTTTACCAGGAAAAAGCTTTGTCCAAGTGTTGTTGGATGTTCTTATTTCATGATTATTGTTATTTTCATTATTATATGTACTAACACTTGTAGGATATGAAGGAAATCCCATCCTCCTCATGTGTTATTTGTGTGGCTACATTAATCCAAAAAGGGTTTCATATCTAAATGGTAAAATCTACAATTGTGTTATTTAGCATTATCATTGTTATTTATTTTTCCTCTACTTATTGTGATCATGCATTCTCTATCATCATCATCATTGTTTTTGTAGAGGTGGGAACACCAATGTGGGATCTAATCGAGGCAATCACCTAGATACAACACAACCCTTTTCCTCTTTCCATTTTGCAAGTGTCTAAGTCACTATTGTGGAAGGAATATTCATCATCCCAACTCATTTGGAGACTACTAAAAACCTATCTATTGTCATTACTATTTCATCATTTCTAAATCAAGGTATCTTAATTTTTGAAGAATATCACATTTACTAATTCCTAATTTTCTTTGTTACAAGTGTATAGATTGTATTAGATCCATACAAACTAAAAACCCTAATTTTCTACACCTTACAAACTACAACACGACATGCTAGCGTCTACATGGTGCACTAGCATCCCTAATAATTTTCCCTAGTCTTTTGTGTCAAGTTCCTCTCAGTGGTCTTTCCAAACTTGTTTTTATTTCTATCCATATATCCTATAGCATCTATTTTCAGTTAGTTTACTTGATTTTATCATTATTAGCCCAATTCATTACATCATCTGTCAATCCACACACTTACAACAAAAGAATTCAAACCCACCAACCAACTTGGCTCTTCTTTAGGGATGTAACCAAGAATAACCTCTTGGTTGGGTTTATGTTATAATGTTTGGGTGGAAATACTGATTTAGATTAAGTCATTTGGTCTAGATCCTCCTCTTCTCCAAAAAAAAATAATAGAATCTACACAAAATTTTATGAATCATAGTTTGTATCATTCTTAAATTCTTAAAAAAATATTTAGAATAATTGATGCATTGTGTTGAATGCTAAAAATGCCAATTTTAGTAGCCAAATAATGCTAAAAGTAGGACACATTATTGAGATTTCACTCCTAAACAACTAGTTCCTTATTTGACTTATGAGACATCCATAAATTCCATGTAACATGAAACACATTGGGAATTTATTCAAATTAATATAGCAATTCAAGAGGTAATACACTAGTTGATGAGTTTAAAGTATTATAAGAAAAATTTGAACAAAACTTAAACAAAAGAAAATTGATAATTATTAAATAATCAAACAAAGTATATTATTATTTCAATTATGAGTATAAATTGGGAAAATATTTAAGAGAGGTGTATGTCTTCTACTCTAATTAAATTATTTGCATCCACCTACTATATAATAGATTTTTTATATAAGAAACTAAGAACTTGCTAAAATCGTAAATTAGCATTCTTAGTGAGAACTAAATAATCATCATGCATGGTAGTGATCCATGTATGCCTTTGATTTTTAAATGAATATATAGGTTTACCATAAACCTATTGGGAAACTGATAGAGTTTGTTGGAAATATGGAATTTTGGTACTACTACATGTAATGGCATAAATTTACACCTAGGAAAATTTCCCATTTTAATTTACCCTCATTTTAGCCTTACAAGTCTAATAATGTAAATACCTGCCACTTTTGTCCCACTTTTTTTGTGTGTCCTTGTTGTTTTGTGTCGATGAAGGAATTTTTTTCAGGAACATGCACACATTGTGTGGATGTCCATGTATCATGTTTTTGTCCTGAAAAAGATTCATACATCTAGAATCTATAGAAGTGTTATGATTCCTAGGTGCCTACAAATGTAATGTTCACTATTGAATCTTAACCGATGACAATTGACTATTTTCCTCCATTTACCCATTTGAACTTCATTCTTACTCTCTCTAACTCATTTTCTAACACTTATCTCATTCTTGCAATACTTCTTGATCATTCTTACAACTTTCTTGCTTCTCTACCAATCCCTCTTGTTGCTACCAACTTTCTACTTGGCTTCTACAATGTCTTCTTGCTTCAACACCATTGTCATTGTAGGTACACGAAGTTCTATCTCTTTGGCATGGTGTCATCTGTCTTCTTCTTCCTCTCTTAGCCTTGAGTGCTTGTAAAAGGGAAGGTGATATTGTGTCTTGCATTTACTTGCATTATCATTCTTGTAGGTTAGAATCCAAGTTGTCATTACTCTCTACTTTATTGTGTCTTTTTATTCTCTTCTTTATTGCTTTTCTATATATCCTTGCATATTGGTTATCTGTGGAGGTGGGAACACTGAAACAGGGACTTGACTAAGGCAAGTTCCAAACATAGCCCCAACATTTTTCATGTCACTGTGTGTGTAGGTGTTGTTCATTTGCTTGGAGCTAGCTAGCAAACTAGCCCTTTAGTAAGTTGGAATTCTTCTTCTTTATTTGTCATTTCGCTATTAGAGTAGCTTTTATAATATTCTTCTTGATGTACTTCTCATTTCCTTTACTTTCTACCAAATTGCAAAACTTCAATATTCAAGTCATTAGTAGACTCTGTGAGTTTCTAGTTGTTGCTCGACCCTCTGTTAGTACAAGACATCAGTGCGTATCTGAGACTCTAGCATGCCACACTAAAGTTTGACTCTTGTGATACCATCCTCTAATAGAGAGCTATATGGTTCACATTCTGAGACCTATGCAATCTACTCACTTGGTTCCAGAAAACACCTGTCATAATCTGAGGGGAAACAAAGTCATCTTTTCCCTTCATTTTCAACCTATCCTTTCTTCTTTAACTTATTAGGTAGTTTGAGGTAGTTTGTAAGGGAAATTTGTTCCCTTAGGCTCTTCCATGACTTGGAGCCTTGGGGGTGACGAATCCCCCTTATCTATATTTTTGGTAAGCCCGACTTGAAGTTCTTATTTTCATTTCTTCGTGTTAGAAATCTTTCTCTCGTGTCTTGGGTGCATTACAAATTCGTGTTTTGTAAATATTTATGAGATTTACGACTTCATCTACAAAATTTAGGCATGTGGTTAGAAGGATTTTGTGATATATAGGGATGAAATCTAAGAAGGTCAATAGTCCTACCTTTGAGGAAGTAATTTCAGGGATGTCTACTGGATTCCCCAGCCCCTTTGGAGAATTTTATGCACATGTTCCTACCCCTCTTGCTTCTCCTTTTGCTTTGTATATAGAGGAATATGATGCTCTTGAGGTCCCCACAGAGCAACTTCTTTCCCTAGAAAAAATACTCAAGGAGTTTGACAAGTATTTCCATAGAAAGACAAAACTCTTGTTAAAGCTGCTACGATTGTTAATAAATTGAGAGATATGTTAGACAAGGACCAAAGAGGTCTAGAATTTCTTTTAGGCCTTGCAGACATTATAGACACTCACATCCCATAATACAATTCTAACCCAAGCACCACTGGAGACCTTAGATCTGAGACAATTGATAGATAGCTAGAAGTCTCGATGCCTAGGGTGTCAATATGTATGATCGAGATTGGCCCTTCTGTTAAGACCACCTTTGGACCTCAGCTAACCCACTGTTAAAGTAAGCAAGGTACCCTTTGGTTTTAGTTTCGCCACTCCTAATGCTCCTAGTGGAAATATTGGAGCCCATACTAGTCCCGATAGTGGGGTCTCTATTGGTATGGGGGCTGGTGGCTTTGGTGGTTCCAGTGGAGGTTCCATTGGTCTTGTTTCATCCTTTGACCCTATCTTAAACACATTATTACAGAATATGGGACAAATGGAAAACAAATTTTTGAACCTTTTCACCTCTTTTTCTCAACCTCTATTTCAACCTTTCTTTCATCACAATCCTTTCCCATTGCTATTTTAACACTCATATCCCTCAAACACACGTCTTGGCATATAATGCTATGTGCATTGACTTCTTCCACCATGATGCTTTGATGGAAAATATTTTTACGTGACCCCTTAAGGACACCACCCTTGATTGGTATTGTAATCTACTAGATAATTATGTCTTTTCATTTGATCAATTGGTGAATCAGTTCCTGAGGAAATTCCAAGCTAACATCAGACTAAAGATGGCTTTCATTGATCTCATCCAATGCAAGAAAGGGGACCACAAAGAGGTAACTAACTTCATTGCTCATTATCAAGGATTATTCTCTTAGATCTCTTATCCTTTATTGGACTCTTATGTTTAGAATGTCTTCAATGGGAACTTACATAAATAGTGGCAAGATAATTTTTCCCTAATAAAGTATCCTTCCTTTGCACACCTATGTGCAACACTGCACAAATATCAAAAGGTGGCCTCTCAGTTTGGGGGCTCATGGTCGCACTCCCATCCCGATATCTGGTCAATAGTGTCAATTTTTGGCAAGAACAAGGCTATTGTGAATGAGGTATCTAAATCTAAAGACAAAATCCTAGGGTACAATAGAAATTTTATAAAATTATCTTAATCTTATACTACTATTCTAAAAAAGTGGTTGAAAGAATTTTTTTTGGCATTGCCAGAACCTTGACCTCTGCCTAAGCCGTACTTTGAGTAGTACAATGCAAAATAATTTATTCAATTCCAACAAGTTCATATACATGATACTAAGTGATGCATGCACCTACACCATGAGATTCAAGACCACATCAGTGATGAGACTATTTGGACCTCGATGGGAAGAAACATAATTCTAATAAATCTATAGCCAAGGCTAACAATGAGTTACAAATTTATACTAATCCATTCCCTTCTCACTCGATAAATTTAGTCACACAATCCTCTATATCCTCTTAGCTAGTTCCATTTGAGTATGTGAGCATGGTCTTGATCATGTGTATCCCACTTCTTGAGAATGTGAGTGTAATGCTTGATATAAATTTCACCTCGTATGATGAGCCACTAAATAAGGAGCCCTCCCAGTTATACATTCCCACTCGAATTAATGAAAAATTCATAACTAGCATCTTGGTTGATCTATTGAGTTAGGTAAATGTGATAATGGAGGAAACTTTATTCATAAATTTGACATGAGAGATATGAAGAGTCACAAACCACTCTTTGTACCCATGATGGACTCTCTATTGCCCATGTGGGTGTCATTTATTTATCAGTCTTGGTATGAACCAAGGCTATTGATGTGTCATTTCTTATGATCCCAAAGTATGACATGTTTAGAGTCAGACTAGGCATCTACTGGATAGCCTCTATGAATGGTGTTGCCTATGTAGTCCATAAATGCTTAAAGTTCCCACACAAATGCACTATGCACATGGTGCATGACACTGGAAATAAACCACTAGTGTCATGTGGGGGCTTCTCTTTAGATCACTTCTAGCCCACCCTGGTCAAACCTCTCCCTCTAAGGGGAAATTTTTTATATAAGGCTTATGTTAAATAGAAGACTAGGGGCTCAAAACTGAAAGTTAGCTATGTAGCCTCTCCCTATGCTATTTTGTAAAGGTTTTTATGATAGCATAGTAGCAAGCTGCTTCTTTGGCCCCCTCAATAGGGAAGATGAAGCTTGCTCATGCTCTAGAGCCTTCTCCTTCTGCATCTTCTCCTCCACCTACTTTTACTTCTTGTCCCACAATGCATTCTCAATTCCCACTCCTATGCCTCACATGGAAAGTGTGATGGTACCCACATGGCTAAAAGTGAAGTGTTAGGATTTTCAGTTGCCTATTCTTCCCATAGTTCCTTGACCCACTATTTACAGTAAGGGGAAGCCTTCTCATGGGGTTTTTTTTGTGTCTTAGCCTCTGCAACCTCCTATTGTTCTCCACCTATCCCTTAAGTAGAGAATGAAAAGAGGCCCACTACCGAGTAACTTGTCTTAGTTTCTCCTCATGTTGTCATTTCTACTCATGTTCCTCTTCTTCCTACTCGTACTCAAGAAACCACCCTTCCATCAAAAATAGTTGTGAAGGATCTTGAATACACCAAATGCTGAGAGGGGGGGTGAATTAGTATTCCTCTAACACTTGATTAATCACTAACCATCCAATTATCAATCCACATCTAGCTGAAAAATTAAACCAAAACATAAAAGGAATCATAACACATTGACACTAGGATTTTTACGTAGAAAACCCAAAAAGGGAAAAACCATTGTGAGGATTAGCTCACAATATATTATAATTGGTTATAAGATATTATAGGGCTCATTGCTAGGACTCACTATCCTTGAAAGGCACACAACCTAAATAGAAAATGGCTTATTTCCAAGATACAAAAAGGTATGGCTCACTGCCAAATGATGAACTAAGAAAGTACACCTTCAAAGTGCAGATATCAGTTTCGGTTAGGCTCTGAAATACCAAAAAATGTACTCCGGTCGCAGGCATACAACAACTATTAAAATCTTTGCACTACAACACTTGTCCCATCAATGTATACCACACCATTCCTTCATCTATATCTGTATCACATTCTTCTTCATCATACACACACACATATATCTTCATCTTTATACATCAATTAGGTTGGCCTAATTGAATGCATAATTCAAAAATATTTTTTAGCTTAAATCAAAAGTCCTTTTGGCACATTCAACAAATCATAACGAACACTAATTAGGTCAGCCCAAACCTAATAAAGAAAATTTTAAACATTTATAAGATAAACAGTTCATAACCCTATTGACCAAAAGAATCTCGAACTTCTGCCACTTGGATAACTCAATCGAATTGCCAAAATTGTTGAAAGCTTGTTTATAGTTGTAACTGACACTCATGAGCAACATATCAAAAACTCATAGAATTTCCTTTTACTCAGAGAATTTCTTGATCAAAATACAGGATCAATATAGACACATAGTTTACTTAGCCAGTTACCAATCAGTGTTGGCATCAATGACAACAAACCCAAAGGTCACCTTCCTCATTCCTCCAACAATCTCCCCCTTTTTCATTGATGGAAATATGTGCCAAAAATGAGAATTGCTTCAAAATAAAATATTGTGCAAAACTAATGTACTCAACTCCCCCTATCATATGTGCAGGAAAACCGAACATAACATAACATTCTTTATACATACTCTTCTCCTCTTCTCCCCCTTTGAAATCAAGGAAAAAGGACTGGAAATAGATTAAAAAAAAATTCAAATTAGGAACTAGGGGCACCTTGTAACTCCTTGAGAATCACTTCCCAAGCCGGATTTCCATCATCCCAGACTCCTTTTTTCCTGAAAAGAGTTTTGTGCAGATATTCTAATTCCGCCAAGCATTCTTCTCCTTCTTCTAGAGTGGATGGAACAACATTCATCCTCTCAAGTTTTTCTGCTTCAATCAATGCATTTGATAAAGAGACATGTGTAGACATAACAAAGTCTCCAAGTTGGGCATACCATCTCATAACATCTTCTTTCTGCCTTTGTAGGATGAAAAATTTTCTTTGAAGATTTGCAATAGAAACCCATCCAACATAGTTTCTATCATCTACAACCTTATAATATTTGGAGGCATCTACAAGTTGAGACTCAATAAAATCCATTAAATCCTTTATACCTTGAGTGGCTTCAGGCGACTTCATGCAATATACAAATAGCATCTGGGCTTCCTCATCACATTCTCTTACTTCTTTCAAAGTTTGCAAAGCCCTATCATGAGCAATTGTACACTTGTCTTGTAGAAACAATAGTATTTTCTCTAGTAGAATTAACTCCACTTCTTTTGTAGTCTGTACCTTGAGGTTAGATGTGTACTCTTTGACTAAATCAACTGTAAGCTTTAAATTTTCAGTTGGAGCTAAAGAGTTATATGTTGTAACACTGGTGGTTGTCTCCTATAAAGCTTTAATAGTTTCATTTATCAATTCATTTCCCTTTTTAATATGACTTTGTATCTTCTTGTGTGATAGAATTGAGAAAAGTTCAACTTAGGTTTATTCTTCCACTTGATGTAATCTTGGTCAATTCCACATAACCTAGATGTGATGATAGCTTAACTAGTTTGGGTGGAAGCACAGGTTGAAGTATAGTTTTCCTTGAAAGAAGACCTTTAAGGGTACTTCTGGATGATTCTCCAGATCGATTATCCTTTGGGAATTTCTCCTTTGCTCTTCTCAGCTAGAATGGTTTTCTTGTCTTCCTCTTTCTTCTTTTCTTCTTCCTTTTCTACTTCTTTTTCCTTTTCTTTTTCTTCTTCTTCTCCGAATGAATTTCCAAAGGATTTTTCTTTTCTTTCTTTCTCCCTTCTATCCTCATCATCCTTGTCATTATTCTTATTTTTGTCCTTACTCCCTTCATTTTCATCTTTGTTTTTCTCATCCCTATTTCTGATAGATTCTTGATGTTCTTTTTTCTTATCACTGGAATGATCTTTATGTTGATCATCATACCTCTTGTTGGTTGTCTCTTCTATATCAGTTTGAGGGGTAGTTTAAGGGATAGGGATCTTTGAAACACCAAGTCTCTCATCAACATTTTCCAAAGTTGGATTATCCATCACTTCTGCAATAGTAACATGTTCTTGTGCCTAAGCTGTGTGGGACGAAGAACTAGTTCTTGCCCCATAAGTCCTTGCTAACTGTTTGATTACACCCTAAGTTTCTTTCCTTACTTTTTCCATATAGTCTTCCTCCTTAATCATTAGCATATTAACCCTCTGCTTGACTCTAAATAATGTAGAATATTCTTTTAGTAGATTTGTAGCTTCTATTTCCAAAAAAGTGGAACTAATGGTTTTTAAGGCTTCATTTCTCATCTTGTCCTCAACATTTATAGCCTCTTGCCTTCTACGTACTAATTCTTTCCACACATTTTCAATATCTTTGGACTATATGGTCTCCATACTTACATTACAAATAACTATATACTGAATAAATTCATTTATGATGGTTTCCTTCCCTTCGTCATTAAATTCATCAAACAACTTGGTAATTGGAATAAGGCCATTTTCAATCATATTGTTTACTAAGGCTCCTATATTTAAAAATGGTTGGTCACTTATCAAAGGAGATCCAGGCATGTCCTCCAAAGGATCAGATGAGCCTTCTTCATTATTCCCCTTATACACATGAATCTTATAAGTATCCTCTTCTTTTGTCTCCTCATCCATAGAGATATCAACTCTGGTCTTGGATTCTTCATGGGAGGTACTAACCTCTTTGTTTCTTTTTAGCTAATGGTCTTCTTCTATGCCAAGTTCTATTTCTTCCTGAATAGCATCACTCAGAATTCTTTTCCTATCAACCTTTTGTTTCACTCTTCTTCTTCCTAAAGTAGTGAATGGTGCAACAGGAGGTATGTCCTTTTTCCTAGTGTACCATAGAAAAAAGGAAACTTGTTTGATTTGGGGAATAATTGATGATAAACTGGACTTAACGAGGCCTTGATTTAGTGTTGTGAGATGTTTTACACATCCACATTAGGTCTTGGACCCTTGTAAACTGAATAAAATGTATCTAACAATGTCTTGTAAAGGTGTTGTTAAGTGTTGTAAAAGACTTTCACACCTCTCTAGACTTAATGAACCCATTTTCCATTAATTCAACAATATAAAATATATTTAAATGAATTATCACATTAGTCTAGAAAGCTTGTGAACTAAACTTAACTTTAATCTAGTGTTGTAATATGTCCTACACATTCACATTGGATGTTGTGCCTCTCTAGGCTATGTGGACCCTATTTTAGTCTTGTAAAGTGTATTTAATCACACTTTCACATTTAATTTCGTGTCCCAAGCCCTCATTGACCTTTACATCATCACTAATAGGCCTCTATTACCCCATATTGTGCATCCTGAGGCATAAATTGATCAAATAACCAACAAAGTCATCATATAAACCTAATTTAAGCATTACCCAACAACCCGACTATCAAATGGATCCCTTTGGGACGAATTTTCAATTTTTGGTGAATGAGTCCCTTCCAGGTAGGACTGATTCACCCAAGGTGGTGAATGAGTCCCATTTTGGTCAATTTTGACTTTTGAGTGAGAAAAATTAGGTTTTAAGTTTAATTTTTCTTCATGTTGGCCTAAGGGATTTAATTTATGAGAAAATAAGGTGAATTTCCTATAAAATCAAGTCTCTAAACCCTAATTTATATCTCATAACTCATTCACACATCTCTTACCATTCATTCATCATTTATCTTCTCCCTCAAGTCAAACAAGCTAGGGTTTCATCATTGCAAGTCACCGAGATAGCTTCCAAAGACATTCAAGGGAAAATTATTCATGTTTTGTTGCATAAATTCAAGATAAAACATCATCGAAAGGTATTGAATCCATTTTTACATGCTTCATTACATTATTTCTCTATTTTGGTTTAATTACCTACAAAGGGGTTTGACCAAGGCAAACCCCTGGGCATGCCCTAACATCCAACATTTCTCCTTCTCTTTTTATGTGCTTGCAGATTTAGGCATCTTGGAAGCTTTTAAATCATTTAGAATCAATTTGGAAAGTAGCTTAAGTATTCTCTTCATTGTCTCAAGTAAAATATTAAGAAAAAGTCACTTTCGGAGGCGAACACTTGTGAAGAACCAAAGAGCAGATCGAAGGCTCTTGTTTCCACCTTTGAATCTTCATAAATTAAAAAGTGGACTCATTTTCCATGGGTGGTGAATGAGTCCAACTTCCAGGCCTAATTTTGGTTTTCTACATTTTTGGATCCTAGTTGTCTGAAACGGGATACAAAATAGTTTCCCAGAACTGGGACTGATTCGCCTAGAATGGTGAATGAGTCCCACCAGGCCTAAAAATTAGGATCAATAGCATTTTAGAATTCATTTCTAGTATTCATCAAGATATTAGGTGCACACTTTCAATTTCATCCATTTCTATTGCAATTTACATTCATTTCTAGGTGTTTTCTGCATATCACAATGTGTTTTCAAACAATCTACATTTCATTGGTTTTGTATTAATAATCAGTCAATTTCATCAATTAGTTGCACTTATATCATTGCATTTAGTCATATTTACATCATACATTCCTTAGTTTGAGTGAACCACCACAATTTTTGGGTTCTATCTCTCTCCTTTAAGGTGAAAAACCCTAAGAGTGCAAGAGAAGTACATAGCCCCACCATAAAATTGTTGGTTCATTTTGGTGAACCTAATTTTTGAATACCTTCATATCTGATTTGGATTCCTTCATCAGAGATCTATCCTCACATTGATCTTGCATTAGGGTTTGCATGGATTAATTTGCATGCTAGGTTTCAAAATTTTCATTCATGAAAAGTGCATTTAAGTTGCATTTTTGGCATCTAAAATCATTAAAATTTTATGAATTTTTTCATTTTCCTCTCAAGTCTGCATCTTTCAACATAGAAAACAAAAAATCCCTCAATTTTTTTTAAAAAATCTCAAAAAAATCCTCACTGGGACTCATTTTCCACCCTGGGCGAATCAATCCCTTTTGACCCCTAAAACTGCCTTTTACAAAGCTGAAAACCTTGTTTTTATGCTTCTATTTTTTTCCATTAGTTATCTGTATCAATTGGCTAAGTTTTCGTATCATGCATTTCATTAGATATAGCTTGCATTATCTCAGTTCATGCATTTTTAAAATTCACATTTGCATTTCCAATCTTTCATCTTTCAAATTATTGCATAGTGTCATTAGTAAATTAATTTGTTTAAAATTTGAAAAATTGCATTTCATCCTATGTCTTTATATTGCATTTTAAGTTTGCATATCTTCTCTTACATTTAAATCATTAGAAATAAGCCTTATTTACATTCATGGAAATTAGACTTTTGCATGTTTCATTTTCAGCATTAATTCCTAGTTCATTTAGATCAGATTCATTAGCAAATGAAAAGAAAAAAAGAAAAAACATCAAATGATCCAATTTAAAAAATGTTTCAATTTCAAAAAACCATAACATCTAATCCCTTTAGTAGTGATGATTTAGACATGTTATATGAATCCCTTAAGGACTTCCTCTCACTAAGATCATCCACTAAAGATTTGACACAAAAGGATGCATGCATCGATAATCATGATAATAATAATAGTTCTTCTCCTAATATCTCTCCCATTGGTGATGAAGGTATCTTTCTGAAAGAAGACACAATCATTGAAGATCGTGAAATTATTGCTTCTCTTTCTTCCCCTCCCCCTTACAAAGACATTATGACAGACAAAGCTGAAATCATTGCCACTACCTTACCAAGTCCTCATTCATCTCCCAACACCTCCCCTACTTGTGAAAATCCTTTAGTGAATAAGGATAAATTCATGAATGGTCATGACAAACACATTTGTGTGGAGGATATGATTGAGAGCCATGACAATCCTACCTCTCCTACTCAAGATGAAATTCTAGGACATGAGGATGTAAGTATAAATAATCATGACAATCAACCCTTTTCTTCTCCTAATATCTTCTCTACACATGAAGAAGATAGTTTAGTGTTAGAAGATATCGTGATGGAAGATCTATTTGAAAAAAAAAGTCTAATCATTAGTAACCATGAAACTCCTAGGTATCCTTCTCTTGAGGCCTCTCCTATGAGTGATGAAGCTATCTTTCCAAATCCAATTATGACATGTGATGAACATATTAGCTCTCCTCCTAGGGTCAATATTAAAGCACATAAGAATGATACCTTAGAGAAAACAAACAACCAAATAGACCCTTCTTCTCATATAACCACTATTGATACTCAAAAACATCCAACCCTTAATCATCCCCCTATGTGTGCTAAGAAAAAATCTTACAATACACCCAACCTCATTCTTCCAAATCATGGGCTTCATGGTTTTCCTTTCATAGAAATCAACTCATCCAACAAAGCTTCACTCAATATCAATACTCACTCAAGGTTCTTCCAAGAAAACTCTAACCTTGGTACATCCTAAATTGATAGATATCTCTTTAAACATGTATCAAGTAAAAACTTTGTTTCCTTATCCACATAAATAACATTAGTTGTTGCTCCTTGCCATACAATAGTTGTAGGATCATAGCATACTCACTATTGCATGTTTTGCATCCATTGCAAGGGGTAGCATACCATCATACATTCCAAGCTCACCCTTGTCCTACACTAAGTGCCTAGGGGCAAAGAGTTAGAAAACCTTATCCCTGTATGGCACTTGTCATTGTCTCTTTTGACTAATCGTTAACCTTTCATAAACGTATAGGATCAAGCTTGAGATGTGGATGACCTATCTTCAGATTGACTCGCATGTGACATACTCCCTTTCTTCATGACGCAACTTATTAAAAACATATGACTTGACATAGGGCTTTTCGAATAAGCTTTCATACCCTCTTCTACTTTTAAGCAATTGTTCATAGTAATGGTGTATCAACCGCTTTACATAGACAACATCTTTTTGCAAATTTCATGGCATGATTTACTTTTTCTTGTGATGTGTCCTCTCCTTGGTGATGTCATTGGGTTTAATTCCTTCCAAGAGTGTACAATCAACTAAAGTAGCCTAATGCAAATAAAGCATCCCATGGATAACAATCTTACAAGGGAATAACGATCAACTAAAGTGGTCTGATGTGAATGAAACATCCCATGGACAACAATATGATACCCTGACTTGTCCTCTCTTAGATACATTAGGCACAATGCTCCCTAAGAATAATACCTTGAACAAAGCAAAATCCCCTTTAGCAAAATTCTTTACATCCTCAAAATCATTTACAAAAAGCATTACATTGTGGTGCCTTATCAATGTTATCAAAAGCATAACTTTGGTATGGTTTGTATAATGGGAAGCTGACACACTAGCATGACTTTCTCACTAAAACCACTTCTTTGGGACAACTTGGCCCACAGACGACCTGATGTTTTGTGGCCCCAGAGTGAGCACATCTTTTCCACCCTATTTTTCTTTCCTTTAGTTCTTGCCATTGCATGATTATGTATCTTGATGGTTTGACTTAGGATTTTGGATCCTAGGGGCTTGAATACCTTCTTGATCTTTTTCATTCTTTGTCATCTACATATGTACACTCAGATCTCTCTTGAATGTCTGCTTTAGTGTGAGTTTGAAGCAAGTTCATCCTCTCACTAAAGTGGGGGCTAAATGTACCATAGAAAAAATGCAACTTGCTTGATTTGGGGAATAATTGACGATAAATTGGACTTAACAAAGCCATGATTTAGTGTCGTGGGATGTTTTACATATCCACACTAGGTCTTAGACCCTTGTAAAATGAATAAAATGCATCCAACAATGTCTTGTAAAGGCATTGTAAAGTGTTGTAAAATACTTTCACACCTCTCTAGACAGTAATGAACCCATTTTCCCTTAATTCAACAATGTAAAATATATTTAAATGCATTATCGCATTAATCTAGAAGGCTTGTGAATTAAACTTAACTATAATCTAGTGTTGTAATGTGTCATACACATTCACATTTGACATTGTGCCTCTCTAGGTTGTGTGGACCCTATTTTAATGTTGTAAAGTGTATTTAATCACACTTTCACATTAAATTTTGTGTCCCAAGCCCTAATTGACCTTTACATCATCACTAATAGGCCCCTATTACTCCATATTGTGCATCCCGAGGCATAAATTGATCAAATAACCAACAAAGTCATCATATGAACCTAATTTATGAATTCCCCAATGTTCAACCCAGCTAGAAAATGGACCCATCTAGAACTAATTTTCCATCTTTGGTGAATGAGTCCCTACCAGGTGGGACTAATTCACCCAAGGTGGTGAATGAGTTTAATTTGGGTCAATTTTGACTTTTGAGCAGGAAAAATTAGGTTTTAAGTTTAATTTTTCTTCATGTCGGCCTTGGGGATCCAATTTATAGGAAAATAAGGTGAATTTCCTATAAAATAAATTCTCTAAACCCTAATTTATATCTCATACCTCATTCACACATCTCTTACCATTCATCCATCATTTATCTTCTCCCTCAAGTAAAGTAAGCTAGGGTTTCATCATTGCAAGTCACCAAGATAGCTTCCAAAGACATTCAAGGGTAGATTCTTCATGTTTTGTTACAAAAATTCAAGATCAAACATCATGGCAAGGTATTCAATCCATTGTCACATGCTTCATTACATTCTTTCTTTATTTTGGTTTAATTACTTACAAAGGGGTTTGACCAAGGCAAACCCCCATGCCCTAACATCCAACATTTATCCTTCTCTTTTTGTGTGTTTGCAGATTTAGGCATCTTGGAAGCTTAGAAATAATTGAGAATCAAGTTGAAAAGTTTTTAAAGTCTTCTCTTCATTGTCTGAGGCAAAATATCAAGAAAAAGTCACTTTCAATTTCAAAAATTAGACTTTCAGAGGCGAACACCTGTCAAGAACCAAAGAGCATACTGAAGGCTCTTGTTTCCACCTTTGAATCTTTAGAAATTCAAAAGTGGACTCATTCTCCATGGGTGGTGAATGAGCCCCACTTCCAAGCCTGATTTTGGTTTTCTACATTTTTGGATACCCATTTGTCTAAAACAGGCTCTAAAACAGTTTCCCAGAATTGGGATTGATTTGCCCAGAATGACAAATGAGTCCCACCAGGCCTAAAAATCAAGATCAATGACATTTCAAAAGTCATTTCTAGTCTTCATCAAGATCTCAGGTGCACACTTTTAGTTTCATCCATTTCTATTGCAATTTACATTCATTTCTACATGTTTTTTGCATATCACAATGTGTATTCAAACAATCTACATTTCATTGGTTTTGCATTAATAATCAGTCAATTTCATCAATTAGTTGCACTTAGATCATTTCATTTAGTCATATTTACATCATGCATTCCTTAGTTTGAGTGAACCAACACAATTTTTGGGTTCTATCTCTCTCCTCTTAAGTGGAAAACACTAAGAGTGCAAGAGAAGTACATAACCCCCCCTAAAATTATTGGTTCACTTAGATTCCCTAGTAATGGTACCATTAGGGGTAACAATGTCAACAGATGCAGAGAAACTTTATTCTTTCTTCTTTCGTTTCTCAATATTAGCAGCACTGGAGGTGGCAATACTAGAGATAAGTTATGGTGTAACACCAGAAGATAGTCTTCTTGATTTCCTAGGTTTGGAGGGCTATTCAGTACATTTATCTTTTCTTTCATCAAGGGCCTCCTTTAAATATTCTATATCATCCTAAGAAAAAAAAATTCCTTGGAAGAAAGCTTCAACCTTCTTTCTTCTTTGTGGTAGCCTCTAGATGAACTTCAGTAGATTTCTCATCATATGCTACATGCCTAGGTAGAGATGGATTCTTGGGGCTTCTCAACAAAATCTCAATGTACCTCTCTGCTATTTGTTCATCAATCTCATATCCCAATGTTTCAATCCATCAAATTTTTTGTTCAACAAGCTCTATAATGCATTCATCTATAGTTACAAGAAAGGTTATCTCCTCATGCTTCTTCACTAAAATTCTTGGAATTTGGTCTCTTCCATGCATTTCATTCTAAAATACTACAAATAAATCAATTAAGGCATTGTTTTATGCCCTAAAAATATCCTAGACTACGTAAAAGATCAAAAATCTGATGATCAACCGGCCTGTTGCGATCCCATATTATGCCTTTTCTTCCTAATAACTCACTTAGGAAATAAAATAATAAACAAACAACTAAAGTGCCAAATTTAAAGACATGCTTCTTTGCCTTAGTCATATTCAAGTTCTCCATAAGTTACATCCTAAGCAAGTCACATAAGTCAAAATCCTTTCCATTCTCCACCATTTCATATGCAGTGTGAATTGTCATAGTAGATACTAAATTTACTCTATTAGTGAAATAGATTTTTTTCCCAATCATGATGGAAGCATACTTGACGGTAGGGTTTGCAATAGACTTTGTAGTTAAAGCTCTTCTGTCAAATGTAGCACCAGTCAGCCTTGTGACTGCATCATTTTTCACTACCTTTAGAACTAGAATGGATCCAGTATTGGAAAGACCAGTTACGGTTCGAATTACCTCCTTGTTGATAACCCCTGGTTCATTTTCCCACACAACTTTGTTATGAACCCTACTAAGGTCCATTCTAACAAACTTTTCCTCTCTCACTAGATTTTTTTGAAACTAGTTCCAAATGTATTCAGCTTCATCCAAACTAGTTTTTCATATTCTGGCTTAAGCAGTAGATCATCTCCCATAAACTCACTATCCCACAAATCCTTAAGCTCTCGGTGATTGAATTATTTAATATTCCCATGAATGTATGTTCTTGTATCTTCAATGGGTAGCACATGGCTTGGAATGTGTGAGAACGCACCCATGGGATCATTTTCATACACTTTCCATGAATATCTTATAAATTTGGGTTGGGGTCTCTAAGAGATTTCCACAACAGTAGGGGTGGTCATCCTCCTCAAACAACTTGAATATGCTTAACGGAAAGTTCCTTCAACTTAGAATCCACTTAATTCAAATAACAGAGAATACCTTTTCTGCTTGTCAAGAACTAGGGTTTTGATGTACAATGCTTTGAATTTCCTTCAACTCACTTCATCTTGCACTGCTTCTTCCCAATTGTGCAAATGTGCTTCTCCTTAACTTAGTTTCTTACTTTATTACTTATGAAGTTTTCCCTAATTTGTATTTATTGCCTTTCAACTTTTAAAGTTGATAAATACTTTATGAAATATACTGTAAACCAAAAAAGGTTTTGAAATTCTCTGGATCTGCCATCTTTTTGCCGAAGATTACTACCTAATTCCCCTAATAAGTAGCTCCCATCAATCTAGGAATAAGGATATGGCTTGAATTACTCCCCCTAGATAGATGCACCAACTATTCATCTAGCAAGAAGAAGGATGGGCAATTACCCCATTTTTCTGAGATATTCAAATGTATCATTTGAAAGTTCCATTATGAAAATGTCTACAACCTAATCCTTTGTAGATACATACTCCAACTTCACTTCTTTATCTACAACATTCTCTCTCAAAAAGTGATACCTAATTGATATGTGCTTAGTTCTAGAATGTACCATTGGATTCTTTGAAATATTGATAGCACTTGTATTATCACATAGAATTGAAATGGGCTTGTCATACTTTATCTTGATATCCTTCAATATTTTCTTCATCCACAACACTTGAGTACAAAAAGATGCTACAAAACTATACTATGCTTCTATTATTGACAAATATATATTGAATATTACTTCTTACTATGCCATGAAACCAACCTATTTCCTAAAAAGAAAGCACCACCACTTGCACTCATTTTATCATCAACGCAACCAACCTAATCAACATTAGTGTATGGCCTCAAATCAAAATCATTACCTTTTCAATACCATAATCCATATTTCAAAGTGCTCTTTAAATATCTAAATATTATCTTAAATGTCTTCACATAAGTTTCTTTAAGATTAGCTTGAAATCTTGCAACCAAACATACCACATGCAAGATATCAGGTCTTGAAGTAGTTAAGCACAATAAGATTCCAATCATATATCTATATAGATTCTGATCAGCCAGGGAATACTCATCATCTTTACTCAAATGACAACCAGTTACCATAGGAGTGCTTACAAGTTTACAATCTTCCATACCAAACATCTTCAACATATCTTTGATATACTTTTCTTGAGAAACAAAGACGCCATCATCTAGCTAAGCAATTTGAAGACCAAGAAAGAAAGATAACTCGCCTACTATATACATTTCAAATTCCTTCTTCATTTCTTAAGAAAAATTATTGTACATTTAATCATTTCCACCAAACATTATATCATCAATATATACAACAACTATTAAAATTATTCCATCCTCAATCTTGAAGTAAAGATTATTATCATGGTAACTTTCTTGAAGCCTTGCATACCAAGCCCTAGGAGCTTGTTTGAGACCATAAAATTCCTTTTTGAGTCTACACATCATGTTTGGATCTTCTAATAACTGAAATCCATCACGTTTCTCTATGTAGACTTCTTCTAAATCTCCATTCAAGAAATCTTATTTGGCATCATTCTAATATATTTTGAAGTCCTTATGGATTAAAAAGGAAAGAAACATTCTAGTTGCCTCCATTCTTGCTACCAGAAAAATGTCTCCTCAAAATCAATTTCTTCTACTAGTGAATAACCTTTACATACTAGTATTGATTTGTTTCTTACAACTTCTCCTTCTTTATTTAACTTATTCCTGAATACCCACTTTGTTCCTATCACATTCTTATCTGCAGGCCTTGGAACCAGTTCCCAAGTCTGATTCTTCTCAATCCAATCAAAATTTTCTTCCATTTCTTGTATCCATCCTTCATACTTGCTAACATCATTAAAAGATTTTGGTTCTATATTTTATAATAAAAAAAAGTTTACTTGGTCAATTATCCTTGCAAGCCTTCTCGTGGTCAATTATTCTTCATTCTTATCTCTAATGATCTGATCTTCTGAATGATTCTTTTCAATATACTTGCTAGGAGTCTTACTATGATTTTCTTCTATTTCTTCTTTAATTTCTTCTTCTTCTGAGTAGGGAGGTGCATCAAATCCATAGTCATCAATTTCATACATATTTTGATGTAAATATTCATCAACCTTAACATTTGTACTTTCAAATATATTTCCAAGTCTTTTGTTGTAGCATATGTACGCTTTACTCTAAGTTGAATATCCAAGAAAAAAACCTTCATCAGCTCTTGAATCAAACTTCCCCAAAACATCTTCATCTCTTTTTATGTAACATTTGCTTCTAAAGACACTAAAATACCCAAACATTTTTTGGTCTTTCCTACCATAACTCATAAGGGGTCTTACTTTTGTTCACCCTTAACAATCCTTTGTTGATAATATAGGTTGTAGTATGAACTACCTCTTTCCAATAAACATCAAGCATATTTTCTTCCTTCAACATATTGCTTTCCATCTCTTGAACAATCTTGTTCTTTCTTTCCACTACCTCATTCTATTGATGAGTTCTAGTAGAATATAGATGCCTCTTTATACCATGTTCTTCACAAAAACCATTAAACTCATTTGATGTGAACTCACCTCCTCTATCAAACCTCAAACACTTGATTTTATCATTCACTTCATTCTCAACCATTGATTTGAAAATACTGAATCTACTAAAAGCTTCAGATTTATCTTTTAAGAATGTAACCCATGTCATCCTAGAGAAATCATCAATAAAAATCATGAAATATATTTCTCCTTGAAGACTCTTTGTTCTATTAGGTTCACACAAATCAGTTTTTAAATCAGCTCCAATGGTCTAGAAGAAGAATACTCTTTAGGAATGAAACTTATCAATGTCTGCTTTCCAAACTAACATTCCTTGCATAAAGTACTTATAGTATTGACTATCTTGGGCATGCCTCTTATAGCATGTAATGAACTAATCTTCACAAGGTTGTCAAAATTGATGTGTCCCATTCTCCTATTCCAAATCCAGCATTCACTTGTCTATCCTATAAGACAACTTCCCCCATTGACATCCATTAGACTATATATGTCACCATTAGTCCTAGATCCTTTTGCCATCAATTCTCTAGACTTTCAGTTTTTGATTTTACATCCTCTTTCATTGAATATGAGATTGTATCCTTTGCTACACATTTGACACACACTAAGAAGATTGTGTCTAATCTACCTTTAACATAAATAAAATCTTATGTCTTGTGCTTTCCATCAATACTTATTGTACCTTTTCCATAGATCCTTATTGAAGTATCATCTCCAAGTTTGACTATGCCTCCATTCCACTTCACAAGCTTGATAAACTTGCTCCTATCCCTTGTCATGTGGTTGGAACAAACACTTTCAATCACCAAGGAGTTTTCCTCATCTTTTGCATGAAAAATAGTCCACACAAACCTTGCATCTTTAGTTTCATCTTTAGTCTTCTTGGTATCCATGAACACGATTTCATCATCATTATCCAGACCACTAGATTCCTCATTGTTTGAAGAGTAGGAATATTCCTTGGATTAGAGACTCTTTCTAAACTTATTTCTTGTATAATCTTTGTTTCTATTTTCAGAACATTTTAAGAGACATTTAGAGGCAAAATGACCAATCTCTCCACACTTAAAATATTTGAAAGGTAACTTACCCTTGTACTTTCCAGTACCCCTCTTCAACTTCCTTATAAAGTTTTCTTCTTCTTCTTCATTAGTGTCACTACTCTGATTAGATGCTTCATACTTCTTCTTCTTAGTGGCTTTGAATTTTTCTCCTTTCTTTGGAGCTTCTTTGTCAAACTCTCATTTCATTGGTAGTAAGAGCACCATATATTTGATCCATTTAAAATTTATCTAAATCTATAGCTTCCTTAATAAAATATACTTTAGGATTATAAGCTTTATGAAGAGATCACAGTACCTTTTTAACACCACTAATTCTTCTAGTTTTTCACCAAGTCCTATGATTGCATTGACCACATCAGCTACCTAGAGAAAATACCCTACAATATCTTCATCCTCTAACATTCTTAGGTTCTCAAACTTGCCTCTGTAGATTTGCAACTTGGGTAATTGTGTTACTTTAATGTCTCCTTCATAAATTCCACTAAGATTTTTCCAGACCTCCTTTATTGAATTGAAGTGAGTTGGTTGTTTTTAATTCCCAACTAGATCTCACAAATAATCTATGGATTTTTTATTACCAATATTCAATTATCTAGAGGGATTGGCCAACGAATAGGTGAAAGCTCAAAAAAAAATTCCCTCTAGAGACTTTGGGCTCTGCAAGACCCGAGAGGGTTATCCCATACAATGTTTTGATTATAAGGGAAAAACAAGTTTTGAAGGGACCCAAAACCCTTTACAACTAAACATATGAAAATTTTCTCATAGATAAAGACGTTGAACCATTAGTAGCAGCCAACAGTAAAACAACAACAAAAAGATAGAGAACTAGCAGCAAAAGACAGAAACAAAACAAAGCATATAAAGGGACACTATTTCATGTTCTTCAAGGTGTTAGCCACCTCAAGTTCCTAGTTATGATGCAACTTTACCATGTCCATTAGTTCTTTCTTCTCCTCAATTTTTTTCCTCAAGCTACCCTTACCTCTTGTGTTGGGGCCTTTAGGTTCATCCTTTCCAACCTTCTTCCCCTTTCCCTTTGAAACCTGGTCCTTCTCCATTAGGTCTACAAAGTAAATTTGATCTTCCCTTAGATTACTTATCTTGCAATAAAGGACCTCCTATGATTCAAACACTATTCTTCACTAAACTCTGGCTAACTTGTAGAAGCTTCTTAATATCCGCATTGGTATCATTAATCTTGGCCTCCATATCAGAGAGGCACTACTTACACAGGGACTTGAAATATGTAAATGAAAACTCTAAATCCATAAGTCTTTTAATCAAAATATCCAAGGAAATACCCTTGGCATATTTTTCATTTTTTCTTTTAGGACCCTAATCTTGATATTCACCCTATTAAATTCATGTAGTGTCCACTTCGCCAACTTGAATGTACCAATATCCCCCGCATGAGGCATGTTCAGAAGCTCAAACATAGAAGTATTTTCATTTTTTAGGGATGAGAAATCCTTAGAAATAGGGTTTACCTTAAGTGGTTCTGGTTTACCAGGGCTCAGATTAATCCCCTCCTCCTCATGCACAATCTTCCCACTAGAATGCTCCACACTAGGAATTTTTTGAGCAAGGGAGTCATCAATTTCACCAGCAATATCCTCAACACCCTCCTCCTTACACTGGTCCTTGGTATTCTTCAAAACCTCATTCAACAATTTTTTTTTCAACTTAGCAATGCGCTTGGAAGTCCTTTGTGGCATTTATTTTACATCCTTATCCCCAAAATTATCTTGAATGCCCTCCTCCTTGTATCCCTTCGCAACAAAAATTTTCCCATTAAACACAATATTTCCCTTAGACCGACAACCCCCAGAGAAATTTTTTTGTCATTGCCAACATAATGTCACTCCAACTCCTATAAAACAATCTTCTTAGTAGCATGTTTCCCCTTGGGGTTTCCCTTCTTTGTCTTCTTAGAAGGGGCCGCCACAGGGGATGAAGACCCAAATGCACTAGTATCCAAATCAGTCGAGAGGGAATCATAATTGATAGCCTTCTCCTTGCCTTTAATCGATTTATTAGGGATGAGGGCTCTCACATGCTCCTTTATTAGTAGTATGAGGCCCTCATGAAGAACTGACACCCTTCTATTTTTCAAATGGGATTATATCGACACCTCCAACGAAGAAAAAAGAAGGAAAGGGAATGAAATATATAACCCATGTCTGAAATGATTCAACAAAGTGAAATGGTGGCCTAAAATTGTAGTAAACCAAAAATCTAAGGTAACATACCTCATGATGACCTTCGCTACATCAACCCAAATTTTCTTCAGAGACATCCATTCATAACCCCAAGAAGGCATCTTAATTAGCTTCTTCCATTCATCATCTTTAAAGAACCGGTCTATGGAATCCTCATTACTCTTCCTCTCCTTGAATAATTTGTGACCCACCAATGGCAAACCAATTATGGTGGATATAAACTCCTCATTAATCACAAACTCCATTCCCCTTACCTGTAACTTACGATTGTGACAATATCTGACAAAATCTATCGAAGCCTTAGGATCATGGCCATGAAGCCTTTCCAAGAAAGGTGTGAAATTACCATGCTCTAAAATCCTCCAAATTTTACGGTCCTTTCTCCACCTTGCATAGGAATGGGGCTCGATTTTTCTGCAATCACCCCCCATGATCAAATTCACCATAAGCAAAAACCCTCAAAAAGGGATGATCATTTGAGAGCCAACAAGAAAAGAAACACCCATAAAGCGTACGAGGACAATGTAGGAAATAATTATAATAATAATCTAGCATTTGAGCTCACTCGTATCCATCTTTTGGTAATAAAACCTTAGCATCCTTGGGAAGGAGGGAGTACTCCTCCCATGGCTTAAAATCATTAATTGTAATAGCCTCATTAGCAAAGAAATCTTCCAATGAGTTTCCCTCTCTATAGATATGAGTGACATGATTTTTCTCACAAGATCTAAGCATCATTATAGCATCCTTGATCAATTGATCAATTGTACAACTAGGATTTTGGATACCTTGTAGGCAGTTAATGATGTTAAGTGAGTCTCCCTCCACCAAAAGCTTAGAGTATCCTTTGTCACTACAACAAATCCCTGTGATTTGCTCCATTTTTTGCTTCCACCCACTATTTTAATGTATTTTTTGCAAATTTTTTTAAGACATTGGTGCTATTTATTGAGATGGCACTATTTTTGGCATTTATTGGCACCAATCAGGACAAGTTGGCACTGATTTTGGCACTAATTTGTGCCAACATTAGCACCATCTTTAGCACTGATATTGGCTTCATGTGTGGTGCCACCATTAGCACTGCATTTGGCTCTGAGTTTAGCTTCAAGTTTAGCGCCACTTTTAGCTCCAACTTTAGCTTCAAGTTTAGCACTAGTTTATACACCCCTATGTCAAAGAGACTTATTTATATGTCTCATCGAAAATGTAAAAAAATGAAATGTCAACAAGATACAGGTATATCAAGGAGAGAATCACTTACATCACATCAACAAGGTATATCTACAAGTGCTCGGTGAAACATAACTTTTGGATATAATGAAGTAATGTCGATGAGAAATTGAGATATCAATAAGACAAATAAGATTGTCTCATCGACACTCCTCAAGTAATGATCAAAATCATAAACCGCTATACCACCGGGAAGGTGAGCAACATATGCGATAGAGCGGTATACGCTGCAACCCCGCAGCATGAAGCCTTGAGCAAGGTGGTAGTGTGGTAAAAAGAAAAAGGGAAGGGAAAAACACTGCCATACCGCAGTGATAATCACGAGTCTCCCTGACATGGCAGAGTTACATCGATATATAAAGAAATATCACTGAAGGAAAATATTGATGAGACAATGGCATATCAGCAAGAGATATTAACTTGTCTCATAGACATCAAAAACCAATATCAGAGGAACATAAGATCTAATGTCGATGAGACATTGAGATATCAGTAAGACAAATAAGATTGTCTCATTGACACTCTTCAAGTAATGATCAAAAGCATACACTGCTATACCACCGGGAAGGTGAGCAACATATGTGGTAGAGCGGTATACACCACAACCCTACAGCAAGAAGCCTTGAGCAAGGTGGTAGTATGGTAAACAACAGAAGACAAGGCAAGAACACCGCCATACTGCAACAGGTATAATAAGAGACGGTGGTAGTACAATAATCATAGCATCATTACAATTTACAACACTAAATGCAACAAATCACATCAGTCACAATCCATTTGAATATAGCTTGCCAAAATACTCTAATAAACATACTCTAAAAAAAAATTCAAAATCTTATTTTCAAGCATAGCTTTCCAAAATGGAGTTTTCATTTTAATAAACATATAATAAAACCTTTGTTGAAACCTTATTTTCAGGCGTAGCCCACCAAAATGGAGAAGTTTTTCAATAAAGAATGACAGAGAATGGTAAGGAGATGTGCGTGATAGGAGGCATAGTATTCATTGTTGTTTATCTCATTCCTGCTCTTATCAACAAGGATTACAATGTTCATGCTATTGTTTGTAATCCAGGTATTTAATTGGCATATGTTTGCATAATCTCAAATTCCTTCAGATGCTTTTGAAGTATCAATGTATCCTATATAGGGTTTAGGATGACTTCTTTTAATTTAAAAAATAAATCAGATGCTTTTGAAGTATCAATGTGTCCTATATAGGGTTTAGAATAATTTCTTTTAATTTAAAAAAAATAATAAATGATGTATTTTCCTGTGTTTAGATAATGTGGATATCTCCTAAATCTGCCCTAGCACACTGTCCTCTTTCAAACTGTGTTCATTACTCCAGTTGCTAGGGTTTTGCATTTGACATCTTTAATATCTTCATGATAGTGGATTTTAAATAGATCTCAGTCTTTGCTTTAATCTTTATCATGTAACCCTTGAGTTCCATAATCCACCTTCAATCTCTTCTAAGAACGTTGTCTTAAGCTAGACTGCATAGTATGCATATAAAGCAACTCCTTCATACCTGCCATTGTTCCAAACCACCACTCACCACCTTGCTTCACATGTTTTAAAATCATGGTTTCCAGTGATTGACCATTAAGGTCACTACTTTCATCAAGATACAATGAGATTTTTGTCTTCAAAATTAAGGCATTATGCAAGATAACATTGTGAATTGTTTGTTGTGTACAATTTAATTTTCTTGCACATTTACTACTTTGCTAATTGCCTTTAAGACTAGATATTGCACCATCAGCTGCAATCTCAAACAACTCACTCACTGTCACTTTAATAAATTCCTTTCATGAGCATCCTTGTATAAAATCAAACTATGCCCTATAGATTGCCTACTTATTTATTAATATAGGGGACTCATTGTTTCATGGTATTTTTATTTTTATTTAGAAGGGGTTAATATGTGGAATTTTTATGTGCAGGAAGAATAGATTGTAATGCAACATTCAGGTATGGATGGTTCATGAAAATTGGATTGCTATCAGTGTCATAACCAAGTTGGATAGTACCTTGAGCCAGTGTGAAACACTTTCGGGTGTTTTCCCTCGGAAGAAAAACCTAAGTGTAGGAATTTCCAAATATCCAATAGAGGAATTTCCTACATTCTAAAGATAAAATCATAAATCTGCTTATCTAGTTTTTGATCCAACTTGACATCTTTAATATCCGATAGAGAAAGTTTGTACATTCTAAGATAAAATCATAAATCTGCTTGTCTTTGTACAATTGCTCATTTGAATTGTTTCTTTAACAGTTTTAGGGCCACATCCATGTACATATCTTCTTCTTTTTCTAGTTGAACGCTCAGGCTCTACATTTGCTCCAATCTCCATCTAAAATAATCAACAACATGCATTAATTTATGATTGTACCTTGAGCCGATGTGAAACACTTTCAGGTGTTTTCACTCTCAAGCAGAACTTGTGTGTAAGAATTTCCAAATATCCGATAGAGGAAGTTCGTACATTCTAAAGGTATATTCTATGAAACATTCTTTATTTTCTATGAAACAGTGTATATATTCTTGTACATGTAAAAATTCTTTTACTATTATGTCTATTAAAGAAAATAGAGTTTGAATAAAAAATGCTTCACCCTTTTTTGTAAGTGAGTATGTGAATTATTGTTTAAGGAAAAATATTTCAGTGTTTACATTTTCAATTTACTAGTTTCAAATCTTCATTTTCTATGTATATAAAATTGTATGTGCTCTTTATCTCTAATGACCAAAAATAGTAATGTCATCAAAACCAGGGTTTTCAATTTTAGCACCATCATTGTCCACACTTTCCATATCCTGTTCACTTTTAAGTACAATCATCAATATTTAATTTTTATTTCTCATCCTAGTTAATCTTGTTTCCTTTCAACACAACATAGTAGGTTGCATGTTAAATTTCAAACATTTTCTTTGCATTTTTTGTATATATTATTTTCTCAATGCATCATTATGTAACAACAATTTCACTTCTGAAATATACAGTAAAAATAAATGAAAGCACATGTTTGCTTTGTCAAGGGAAATGTATGGTGAATACCCTATGTCTTTCAGATAAGTGTGCAAGAAAAATAAGACATAACTAATTGAATCTGATTTTCTACTGTACAATTTTTTTTATTATGTCGAGGCTACAACAACTTATCATGGATTCTTTTTGGCTAAGAAACAAGGTGTTTCTAAACTATGGCTAGAGGGGGACTCTCTCTTAATGTGATTAATTGTCTCATGATGAAATGTCCTCCTTCATGGTCAATTGCCAATTTTATTAATGACTTGATATCTATTATTAACTCTTTTGAGGAGATCACAATCACACATTTTTTTTGTGAAGTGAACATGATGGTTGATGGGCTTGCCAACGTGGGAGTGGCTGAGAGATCTGAGTGGGATTCTTTTGAATCGCTACCTCTTAATCTAAAGTGTATTTCTAATGATGACTAGCTGGCTTGTTTCTAGGCGAGATGTTCTTGGGGAAAGGTTTTTTATTATGATTTTAAGTTGGATTTTACACGTCAACCCTTTGCTCTTTCAGTTTCATTATTTTTTCCTTGGTTTTCATAGGAGGGACTGGAAGTTTTGGCAGGGTTACTTGGAATGATAATCCCACACGTATTGTGGGTGTTTGTTGTATTGTTTTGAGTAGCGCTTGGTTCATTCTACTTTTTCATTTCTTCCAGGTGTTCTTGGGTTTTTGTTTGTTGCATGTCACTATGGGTGGTGCTTGTTGCAAAATTGAGCCAAGCTCATGTGAAGAGTTTCAGAAAAATGAGCTACTATGTGGGAGCACTTGGAATTGGGGGGGGGTTACTCAATTTATGCAGATAATTCAAGGCTCAGACCCTGATGTAATAGATTTCTTTGTGAAAGGATGGAATGGGAGGTCTCTGCATTACTAGGGCATTGAGTTTCGAATTGAAGAGGATTTTATTGCGGAGGTAATTGGTCTTTCAGTTGCTGGGAGAAATTTTTTCAGAGACAGGGGAGCGATTAAGAAGGCTTTTGAAAATTTCTTTAAACATGATGAGAGGAAGAAGGTTAAGGAAATTGGAAGTGAAGGTTATGCGAGGAAGTCCCTAAAGCTGCTTTGGAGGGAACTTGTGTTGGCCATTATGCACTACTTCACCCTTGAAGGTAGATTCTCTATGGTTTACACTCACCGTTTTATGATCTTAAATCATTTTAGGAATAATGTTTTGGTCTCGTTTCCTTTTTACCTGTTACATTCTATGGAGAAGAGTATTGAAGACCATAGAAAGAACCCTAAGAAGGTGGTTCTTCATCAAGGGCTTATGTGTTTGATTTTTCATTATCTAGCTAAAGTTGATCTCGATCTCCCCTAAAAATCTTGGTAAGAAGGAAGTTAAAAATTATGGGTATGAAACAGGGGACTCTGCCGGTGAATGGGTCGGTAGTTCAAAGGAGGAAGAGTCAGAATATGAGGATATGTCTATTGATGAAGGAGGCTCTGAGGAAAGGGATGAGGAATCACAAGAATGGGGTAAGGGCTATGAGACTGATGTGGAGTTGTGGGAGACTATGGCTAATTCTGTTAGAAAATATTTGAAGGGGAAAACCAAAGGCATGAAGAAAGTTAAAGCTTCCACCAAAAGGAAAATTGAGGTGGTTTCCCCTAGTTTGAATGTGAATCCCACATTGTCTTCTAGAAAAGAGGGTTTGAAGGGTTGTCATCCTGTGGGTCATGTGGATCCTTCAAATTTTTATTTTGTTTAGAATGCTTCATTAGGGAACCTTGTTCCTGGTAAGGATGGTCTGTTAGAGAGCTCCCTAGTGCAAGGGCTCAAGGTTCTAGTTAATTTGGGTGGTCAGTTGAGTGGCCCTATTGATATGGGAAAATCTAATATGGAGGTGAAGCCTAATGGGACTGGCCCTATGGATATGTAGGGAATTGATGCAATTAATTATTCTCAAGATTTTTTTTGTTGTGGAGAAGGAAGTGAAGAAAGAATTTCTGGAGGCGTTAGCTGATTTGGAGAATCTTCTAGATAAGGAGAGGATAAAGGTGGATGTTGTGGATGTCGAGGATTCCCTAGCTGAAGAAGAGGATGAATATAATAGGGATTGTTCTAATGCCCTTGTTGACTTGGAGCAGAAGGGTTAGCCTTCGGTTAACTAGGATCAAATTGGCATGAATATGTTTTGTAGAATGGCTAAAGATGGGACGAGAAACTTGATTTCCTTAGGTAAGTGGTTATTTTCTAATGTTAAGGAGCTCAATCTTTAGATGAAAAATTGGTAGGATGTTTGTGTTGCTATGCTAAGAGGTAACCAAAAGGAGTTGGAAATAAAAGGAAAAGTGAAATAAATGCATATTAAGCTTGATAAGCTACTGGCCGATGCTAATCATTTGGGGGTTTCTCATGATGAAATAATTTCCTCTTTGGAAGTTATTGTTAATAAAATGTTAGAGGATAGAGTGGTAAGTCTAGAGGATAAAATGGGAAAGATGTCAAAGGACTTGAAAATGGCGGTCAATATCAGCAATAACTCTTTGAAGACCATTGTTATGGGTCTTTCTATTCTGAATGAGAAAGCATTGAATTGGATCAGAAAACTACTTGACTTGGGTAATATGGAGGAAAGGATTCAAGAGATTATGGCTCTTACCTGGTGGAGAAAGCGAAAGCTTCTACTGTTATGTTGTAGAAGGACATGCAGGCGGGTTCGTGCCTTAGGACAAAGAGCAAGATGAAAAAGAGGGTTGTTGTTGCTATTGAGGAGTTGAAGGATGTTATCAGTATCCATGAGGAGGTCATCAAGGAGAACATGGCCTCAGCTAATATTTTAGATAATTTGTTGTAGCTGGTGCTTCCTCTTTTGATTCAACAAGTTTTCTAAATTTTTTTGCTTTTGGGTTTGCTAACGGGTTGCTAATGTTCCATCTTATGTCAACTTTTTGGTTTTTTGGGTTGTTGGGATTAGTGGTTTAATTTCTCTTGCAGCTTGGCATCATTGTAAAGGGTTTTGGGACCCCTTCAAAACCTATTTTTCCTTATCAAAAACTGATTCAATATGATTTTCTATTGTACAATTGTTTTTTTATGTGCTTTTTACTTTTTGCATGTGGATTACCCTCAGAAAGAGACTACTTATCTTTTCTTAAATGAAGACTTTACATTTCTTGTCTATGAAAGGAATTTATTGCTTGACAACAAGTTCGTGAACTTCATACAAATTAAGATTGGTGTAAAAGGCCTTCCTCACAAATGTTGTTTGGTCTAGAATTATAATGGAAAAGAAAAAATCTTGCTAGGAGAATAAAATAGGTTTTCAATTGTCCAAGTACAACATAATATTATCGAAGCATTTCAAAGTTTAGGCATTTGAGATTCATGGATCTCCTTGGAGGTCACCCACCTAATATAATAATAGTAAATTAGTATGAACCTTTAGTCATAAATTAAAATTCAATATAATATCTCTATGTCTCTCACACATGAACGTTTCATATAACCACATACCTTGTAAATGTTGACAATCGACTTATGGTATTCCTTAAGTCAACTATAAGACAAGAACCCCCCCTAATTGCCAATGGCATGATATGCTATCAAACACATTTATGAAAATTAATAACATTCAATTTTCACAGTCCATGATAGTTATGTAAAAATTTGCACACAGTTTATCCATAAATCTTACTCACATAACATTTATGAAGAGGTCATTAGTAATTTTTTCTCACACAAAAAAATATCAAAAAAAATTTAGTGCTTACTCAATGTTGTCTCGTCTATTTCCACCCACTTTCCTCTTAGTGATTTAGTATTTTTACACCATCCATGTCCTCTCTCCATGGCCTCCTCTATGAATAAAAATGCTGCCACAAAAGCTTTCACCGCACTACCGTTGAGAAGGAAGAAGCAACTTGTTGGACCAAAGTAAAAACTGCTCTACCACACCGAGCTGATGAAGGAGCCGTGGGACAACGATGGTCACCACACTACTGCACACCAATGGTAGAAGACTTGCGGGAGTCACCGCAACATTGCCAGGAACAAAAGGAAGACTCACGTGCCACCACGAAAGCTTTTGCCGCACTACTGCTGAGAAGGATGAAGCACCTTGTGGGACCGCGGTAAAAACCGCTTTATTGCACTACGCTGATGGAGGAGCCATGGGACAACGGTGGTCACAAAAATAAGGCAAGAGTTTGGGTAGGGAAACATTTTGATTTTTCATTACTCAATGAATATAAATTCAACATTTGTAAATCATTTGTTCAATTCTATATCTTTTCCTTTCACATAAAACAATGTAAATCACTTGTTTGAACACTGCAACTGAATATATAATGAAAGCATCTCTTTTCTTTTTAAGTTAGACAACTTAAATGTTGTAATTGAATGAGACAACTTAAACACATTGCATCTTGGAACTCCAAAATATTTTAAACACTTGCAATGATTAAACATCTGTAGAGGTTAATTTTGAATTTTCACCTTAAAATAAAACTTTGAACAAAGCAACTCCATCAAATTGAGTTGTAGTGAAAATTTGACAACAATTAGTTTACATTCATTTACTTGCATTTGTAAGCATTTTTTTGTGAGTAAATGGCAAAAGAACATTGTATCCTTATCCACATTTTATAATTCATTCTGATTTTTGTTCATTGCAAAATAATATAATTGATTTCAGATGAATTATCAAAATAACTACTTGATACAAAATAAAGAATGTTTTATGATTTTATACAAGTGTAGCTAGCTAGTGATGTTGAGAAATATTTGCATTGTTTGGTCAGTATATTCGAATTGAGGATGAGAACTTTGAGTCACAAGGCTAGACTAGGAAAAATGCACAATGATAGGTGCTCAATTAGGTGCACTTGGCACCACCTTAGGCACCCCAAACTGATTACATTAATGGCCAAAATTCGGCACTCAAGTTGGCATTAAGGAAGAAATCAGATGACAAAAAATGGAAAAATTCTGCGTGAAGGAAGAAATCAAAATTTAAAAATTAAAAATTTCCCGTGTGAAGGAAGAAATCAGACAACATAAAAGGGAAAAATGTCACTCAAAGGAAGAGAGCAGGGCACTACCAACAACTGAAGAGAGCACAAAGCCAGGATGCACAGAGGAAGTCTGGTGAGGAGAGTACACAGGTATTTGAATTTTCTCATAAGATTATATCAAATTTATTAAACGATATTTAATTTGCTTTTCTTCAATCGGTGATAATATTTTTAATTTATTTAAGATAAATGAAAATATTCAAAGCTCCAAATGAAAATTTCTTCCAGCACCATTACATCATGTCTGTTAAAACAGAATAAAAACCTCCAGATCAAAAAGCCCTGCCACGACCACCTGAAAACTATCCAACTAAACTACTACCCAAACACCGGCTATTTATAGCATCGAGACCAAAAATAAGGCTTAACCCCTTAAGCTTATACATCAATATCTAGCTTAAACATAGTAAACTAGTTTACGCAAAAGTTCCAGAAGTGCTGCCCAGATGCAATGGGCACATTTTTGTGAGTGGCTTCACCTTCTTTTTTGGATAAAAACTGTTCTCCTCACATAACTCCTCTCTAGCAATGGCTTTGAGTCCTGCTATTATCACCCCAGTCTCCATTAATTCAATGCATAGTTTCAAAGCTTGCCACCCCCGTTCTGCACCCTCTCTCCACACGGCTTTGGTTCTTCCTTCTAGCCACCTAATGAAAGGATGATTTATCTCTGCTACTTTTGGGTCCACACCTTCCATGCCTTTGCTCACAAATCCTTTTCCTAGTATAGCTTGTTGATGATTTTTTTTCCATAGCAACAACTCAAACAGAATATAATATCCTATCTCTGTTGAAAGGTAAATCTCTATCAGCAAGCCTCAAGAGATAACCCCAAGGTCTCTAATGTCAGGTCTTGACAATGCATAAACAACTCAGTGATAAATGTAAAAGTGCTGGTAATCACAATGGGACCTTACTACAAGAAAAATACTGGATCTCAATTTATCAAATCTGACAATATGATGATACTTCAATTCTAAATTTAACGCGAATAATAAACAAATAACAAAAGATATAAGGATTTCAAAGAGATTTTTAAACTTAATATTAAACCTAAGATTAACAATGCAAATGACCAACAATCGAAATGGAAAAATCCCTCAAAATTGATTTCTACTTGACCTAGATGAATCTGCACTCTTATAGAAATAGTGCAATCTTCTAAGGTGTTAGGATTTTCAGATCATGAACATTCATTCAAACAACCCTATTGAAATTGAAATGAATAAACCCTCACAATTGAACCAAGCACGATGAATATAAAGGTCCAGGCTAACTTTGCAAAGCAACTAACAATCAGTTGGCTGCAAAAAGTATGGACCAGGGATTGCTGTAACACTTTCAATATCAAACCATAAACACTATTAAATCAAATCTAATCTAAATACCAACTCTCCTCAAAGAAATTCTAAAGATTGAATAACAAGAACCATGCAAGATAAGAGGAACACAAGTATGGCACCAAATCAAAATGTCATTACTTGCATCAAATTATCCACGGTAGCAACAATTCCAGTTTTTTGTTACAATATTTGCTTGAGAACAACTACTTGCTAACTCTTGCTCTACTTAATTCACTCTAACTATCTCTCTATTTGTCTATGTCTAAAACTTCTTAACCCTTACAAATGAGGCAAAATGCCATTTTTATAGAACCCCCCAAAATATGTCGGCCTAGATAGGGTTTTACAATAATAATTAGGCACAACAAGTCAACCAAGAGAAATTCAAAATGAGATAAAATATGCATTAAATGCATGAACTTCATCCAGGTCGGCCTGGGATCTCCAATGCAGCTCAAACCAATGCATGGAAAAATAATAGGGAAGCACAAATCTCAATGTAGCCAATCATTAACTACCTTCCCCTTTGTCTTTATTTCGATCCAGCATTTCATGCACCTTCAAAAGCACCCTATACAAGTCGGCCACAAGTGGTAAAGGAAAAACCCTAAATCGCCTTTCTATTGATGCAATCTCTTCCTTTGACTGTTTTACCGACCTATCCCACTCAACCTTATATGTTAGGTACTTGTCAATGATAGCAATGTAGGTGGCCGCATCATCCAACTGGTGCTCAGAAACTGAATCATCATTAATTAGAGCATAAACATCATGCCACCACTTCCTCAACTATTCTAAACTCAAATACTTAGGGGAAATATTCCTTCTCCCTATCATAATCTAAAAGAAAGCAATGGATCCATTATAAACACCAATTAGGGTATCATCAATCTACCTCCTCAGAATCCTGGGCAAAACCAATGGAAGGACAAGCCTCTCCAGTGCCAATCCTTAATGGGAAATATCCACCAAAACCAGTTTTATGCTTGTCCCTCTTAACAATGGCATCAAAGTCACATATTTTTCTAGTGACCTTCAACAGTAAAATGTAATCAGTAGGGTACCTTGGAAGTCTATAAGGGGCCCTTTGGCAACCATCAATCCGAATGTATGAGAAAGTTGGGAACTAAATAAACCATGCCCCATATTTCTTGATGAGCTCCTTTGCTTGGTCCATAATTCTTACATGCTCTGTACCCTGAAGTAATCTGGTGATATGCATGGTGAATGCATATTTCACCCTCCTATAGCTAGAGCTTCCTAGGTACAATTGAGGGTAAACCTTATAGATGGCATCCTGCCCAAATATTCCCCTTGTGCTCAATCCTTTGTAGGGGTGAAATCTCACAAGTGCATAGACCAAGTATGAAGTCATTGTGAAGGTCTTAGTTTGTAACACATTGGATAGTTGCTCATGGATCACCCTGCTAATCACTCCATCCCAATGATAGTTGATTTGTTCTTTTTCCATCCTCACAATAGTGTGGCACATCCAATTCTCAAACATACCTGCATTCCTTCATCCAACCACCTTGTTGAGCAATGTGATGGAATCATAGTATTCTCTCTTGAACTTTGCTCTGAATAGTTGCTTGGGAAGTTTGGAATAATGAGACTTGGGCTTCTCCAGCCAGGAATTGATAACTTGTTGTGATTCCACAGTCTCTTCTTCATAATATTTCTTAGATGCCTCCATGTTGAATGCCACCACATGAGACCTATCTAGCATATCAAAAGTTTGGGCTATAGAAACATGATTCAGATTTGCTACAACTCTTCCTTGAGGACTAATAATTCTTTGTGTGTCCTGATCATAATGTCTAGCACACTCGAGGACAAGCTCATAGCACTAGACTGTGGAAGGAAAACCGGCCACATGTGACACACCTAACTCCTTCATTCTCCTAGACACCACGGGAAGATCATCTGCTTCCATTCTTCCTTTGAACTCCTCGTAGTCCCAGAGGCCAACATTCGTATCTGTTACTTCTAACCAGATTGATGTAATCTTACTCTCAAGAATTCTACTTTTGATGTCCATTTTAATCTTTTCTGCTTCAGACATTGAAGACCCAGCCATTGCCTTGCTAGACTCAGCCTGCATCCAACAAAGAGAACATAGTAAAAACTGCATGAAGCCAAATTTAATATGTCGAAACCATCATTAAAATGAATCCCATAAAATCAAGGTGTTATTAAATCCCATACAAAATGATCATAATGAATTTCGGGTTTCAGGACCATCCACGGAATCTAAGCTAGGAGGAACTCTGAGAAATTCTGAGCCAAACGGATTCCAGCAAAATCAACATGAAAGCACCCACTATCAACTAAGTCTTACCATTATCAATCAATAAATGATATATAAGATCTCAAAACAGCATAAATTAATCATAAAATGCACCATCAACTATTAACAAATCATGCTATTTCATATTCCATCATATTTCATCAGATTTCAGGAAAAACAGGGAGCCAAGGATTCCGGGAAAATCCGGAGTCAACGAAAATCCACGGATAAGGTGAAACTCCGAAAGCATGTAGATTCTGGGAAATCAAAGAAGATTGGGAAAATTTGCCAGAGCCGAAAAATCTGTCGGAGATGAAAAGTCTTGAATTGAGGACGAAACTCGAACTGCGACACAAAATCACGATTTCGCTCAAACAAATGGGTAGATCCTAAATTTTGAGAATCTAGGCTTGAGACGAGTTAGGTATGGGCCTTCCATAGATTTTCTTAGAATTATAGGCCAATTTGGGGGCAGAATAAAGTTTCATGGTGATACCCTAAGTCAAACCCTACAAATCCGCCATTAACGCACAAGAAAGCTCAGAACTCAGGTATTTCAACTACTAAGGCTTTGCTAAGCAGAAATCATGACTCTCAAGCAAGTTTCCTCATAATGCTTGAGCACACAAACAATCATAGAAACTACTTGGGAAGCCAGAAATTAAACCATATCACGCAACCCTAGCAGCAAACTTTTAAACATGCAGAAATTCAAACCCGAATAAACTCAAAACGCCAAAGCAACACAAAATTTCATCAATCAGAAGCAGGGAAATCGAATACATACCATTGATGAAGCAAAAATCAGTCTTAGAAATAACAAACATGAATTTAGTGGCACTCCACGAAGAACAACAACAAAATGCACAGGAAATCACCGCATAAACCCACAATCTGCGAACTCAATGCTTCAAATCAAATCGAACACCTTCAAGAACAAACTCCTCAGCTCAATCAATGGAAAACAATAAGCATAATGGCATAAAAGACCTCAAAGATCGATTAAATACATCATTCAAAGCTCGTACAAAAACATTTAATGCAGCCGACAAGACAGCCAGGAAAATCTGGGAACCCGACGACAAGACGGAATCCAGAAAAATCTGGCCCATGCAGAATTCTGCAAAGACTGAAAATCACTGAATGACAGTGCTCAGCCAGAGTCCGAATAGGATCTGGGAAAATCTGACAGGGGTGGAAAGTGCCGAACCAGGGTGAAAACCCAAAATTCACCTAGAACTAAAGATTTTCAACGAATAACTTAGGGAAATCACATAGGAAATCAAAATAAACATTTAAGCACATGCCAAAGCAAGACAAAACCTCAAAATGAAAGGGCCAAGACACCAAAACCAAAGCGAAAGAGGGTCCATGCCTTCAGCAGGGCATGTGTGCGAAAACTACACAACAAATGGCGACTCTGCTAGGAAATGCTCCAGAGCATTTGATGACGAATAGGAATCGAGAACCCAAAATCTCTGGTTTCAATCTCACTATCAGACAAACAAATCAAAACGCAAATATTAAAGAATCAGAACCAAAGGGTAGACTGAACCTTCCATAAACTAAAAAGCCAAGTGTGTGCATATGAGTTCATTTCCCTCCTTAAGCTAATGCAGGAATCAAGCCTAGTCAAAATAGGCTATGTAAAGATTTTAACTTCAAAATCAACTTGGATAGAGTCTTGTTGCTAGTCAGGCATCTATAGCCTCAACGAGGTTATCGTTGTGACTCTCTTGAACATAGCTCTATTTCCAGCCAGGCGTCTCTAGCCCCGATAGAGATATTTAGATACCCCTGATAAGTTGAATTCATTCTTTTGATATTCTTTCTATGTCACTTTTCATTTCAACCTGTGAACACTGAAGTTCACACTCAGGGCTAAGAATCATAGTGGCGCTGAAGCAGAAATAGGATTTTTCACTTGACAAAACTTCACAAGGATTCCTACGGTAACGTCAGGATTCTTAAGATGTATGAAAGATATAAGATTTCATAATACTTCAAATTCAAATCAAGACCTGTGACCCATCTTCTATAAATCAAACATCTAGGTCGCTTGACGATAACAAAGACTTTAACCACCCTTTCAAGATATAAGACTAAATTCCACCAATAAAATACTTAGAACAGTCCCAGATAATGATATATTTGCCATACAGGTGCAACACATCCAAGCGAAAATAGGAAAACCCTCAAAGTAAGAGAAAAGAAAAGAAAAAAAAAACAAACCAATAGAAAACCTACACTAACCAAAACAAACAAAAGCAAAGCAGAATGGGAAACCTAATCTAACCAAAGCATAGCGAAGCAAACAAAACATAAAGGAAATCTAATCTACCTATATACAAGAAAAGAGTTGAAAATAGCTCAAGACTGGAAATAATGATTTAAATACTGCCCATTGACAGGCAGTGGGATATCCTCTCCAGTGAGAGTTTTCAAACGGAAAGCATTATCTCCCAGAATTTCTGAAATCTGGTAAGGACCAAGCCAAAGTTTATCAAATTTTCCATGCTCTCCCTTACGGTCATGGGCTTTATCCTAGTAAAGAACCAAGTCAGAAATCCTAAAAGCTTTTACCTTGGCTCTTTTATCAAACCATCTCTTGACCACCCCCTAATGTTTGGCAATTTTACAGGGCTTCGTCTCTTTTTTCCTCAAGGTGTAACAATTCAGCAAGTCTGGCCTCACGTTTATCTCCCTCATCGTAATATTCATTAATGAACTACAAGGTGGGGATCTTTAATTGAATGGGAAACACAGGCTCTAATCCATAAACCAGGTGGTAAGGTGATATTCCTATGGAAGTCTTATGCCTTGTATGATCTGCCCAAAGAGAAAATATGAGTTGGGTATGCCAATCCTTCAGATTTATTTCTAAGAGTTTGTGAATAATAGTCAAAAGATTTTTGTTGGACGACTCATCCAAACCATTACCCTGAGGGTAATAGTTGGATGCAAACTTAATGATAATCCCATGATCAAAAGGCCAATTAGAAAACTTCAACGATGAAAATGCAGGACCATTATCACAAACTAAAGACATAGGACATCCAAAACGGTTAATGATACCTAATTCGATGAAATTAATTACCACCTCTGAAGTACATTGCTTGCAAGCGAGGGCCTCAGTCCATCTTGTAAAATAATCAGTGACAATAAGGATATATCTGTGACCTGCAGAGGAAGGCAGATTGATTGGACCTTTGAAGTCCATCCCCCATTGTGCAAAAGGTTTTACCTCAAAGACTAGTTGGAGTGGGAGTTCTACATACTTCTCTCTGGCTACCGCAGTCTGACACACATGACAAGTTCTAACGTGGTTGTGTGTATCCTTAAACAGTGTAGGCCAATAGTAACCAGCTCTCAAAATCTGGTTCGATGTAGAAGGTGTTGATCCACGGCCTGTACCATATCTGTCATGAAATTCCAACATCACTCTTTCAGACTCTGCCTTTCCTAGGCACCTTAAGTACACACCCTCATGATTTTTCTTATATAGGACAACTCCCTTCAACATGAAAGTGTCACTCTTTAAATGTAATGCCCTTCTTTGTACTGCATTAAGATGATCAGGGCATCTTTGAGTCAGGAGATAATGAACAATATCATCATACCACTTGCTAGGAGAGACATCCTCTAAATTGTAGTTCTGAGTTGTAAGATCAGGGCCTGTTTCCACCATTGTCTTTGTAAGCCCTTGCCCTCTTACTAGTTTCATGGGCTGAATCTCAATATCGTACTCTTGTAACATAGTTACCCACTTAGCCTTGCGTTCTCCCAACTCATTCTGCATTAACAATAGCTTAAATGAAGGATCAGGAACTATTGCAAAGATTTTGTTTCTGAGGATATAATGCCTAAATTTCTTTACAGCTCTGACTAAGGCATAGGCTTACTTTTCCACACTTGGGTATCTCAGATCTACATCCTTCAATGGTGCACTCATGAATGCGATGGGATGTTCATTTCCTTGGTTTGATTTTTGAGTTAACATAGTAGCATAGGAATGATTAGAAGCAAATGGATATATATAGAATGGTTTAGCATAGTCTGGACTCACCAAGACCGGAGCTTCAACAATAGCCCTTTTTATCTCTGCAAATTCTTCCTTTGCTTCTGCATTCCATTCAACTTTTCCCTCCTGCTTCAACATTGCATTTAGGGGTTTAACTATTTCTGTGAATCCAGTGATGAACTTCCTCACAAAGTTGATCTTTCTAAAGAATGATTTCATTTCTTTCTTGCTGGCAGGTGGTGGAATCTTGAGTATAGCTTCTATTCATTCTGGATCAATTGAAATTCCTTTCTTAGAGAGAACATGTCCCAACAATTTACCCTCTGTAACTCCAAAGATGCATTTCTTTGGATTGAGAGATATCCCAAATTCCCTACATTTCTGAAAAACTTTGCACAAATCTGAGATATGATCACCTCTCTTCTTGGAAAATATTGTTAGATCATCCATATAAATGATTATGCACTTACCAATTATTTCTTTAAAGGCAATGTCCATGGCTCTTTGAAATGTGGCTCCAACATTAATCAAGCCAAAGGGCATCCTCCTATAGGAAAAAGTGCCCCACTTGGTGGTGAAAGCAGTCTTGTGCCTATCCTCATACTACACCATGACCTGGTTGTATCCTAAATAACTATCCAAGAAAGACATCATCTGAGATCCATTGACAATCTAGAGTACTTCATCCAGTGAGGGTACTAGATAATTATCCTTTTCTGAAGCTCTGTTTAGGTTCCTGAAATCTACACAGCCTGATTTCACCATTTTTCTTTTGTACTAGAACCAAGTTTGCAACCCAAGTAGAGTGTCTGACTGGAAATATTATTCTTACAGACAATAGTTTATGCACTTCCTTTTGTATTATGGGCTCTAGTAAAGCATTGATAGGCCTTTGCCTCTGTCTGAAAGGTTTTACTCCTGGATTGAGAGGGATAGTGTGGATTATGATTGATGTATCATAAGTGTTTAAGTCTTCATAACTCTAGGCTATCACATCTGGATATCTATGTAGTGCATCAATGATTCCTTTTCTTTCTTCTAGAGTGCACACTTTACCAATAAAGACATTTTTGACATCATCTTGAGTTCCCATATTATATTTGTCACATTGTCCACTAATGAACTCTTTCCTGGTATCTTGTTCTTGATCTCTGACCTTGTCCAAATCAAAGATCCTTTCTAATTGCACCATCCCTATGGGAATTGTGTTGGTCTTCAGATTAATTACCCCTTCCAAGTCCATCTCTGCTTCTTGGAGTTTAGTTTCGTCAATGATTTGAGAAGCAAAGACATCTGTACTAGTAATGAAATCTAAGATATGCTTGTAATCTTCAAACACTTGGAAGTTGGTGACGTTATCAGGTACTGAGGGTATTGGGGTCAGTTCCACAATAAACTTCTTTAGTCTAGAAAGAGAGGTTGCAATGTACTAGATGTATGGGCCAGGGAGTCAGCTGTCTGGTTCTTACTTCGTGGAATCAATTGAATGTTGAAGGCATCAAATCCTTCAATAAGATCCCATACTCTATGTCTATAGTTGGTCATTCTCCTGTCATGACAAGAGTATTGTCTCCTAACTTGCTTGACTACTAACTCAGAATCTCCAAAAACTTGCAAGATCTTAACCTTTTTCTTCAACACCATTAACAGACCATGCACAAAAGCCTCATATTATGCTACATTATTCATACAATGAAATTGAAGTCTATGAGCAGCAAAAAATGTCTTACCTCTTGGATTAATTAGCTCAAAACCTACCCCAGCTCCTTGCTTTGATTTGGACCCATCAAATCTTAAATTCCAACAACCAGCAACTACAGACTTCCTTGCTATATCACTTGCACTATTGTTGTTGGATGGTTTTTCAGAAGGCATTACTCTTTTTCCTTTTGGATCCTCTTGGACATTCTGGATATCAATTTTGACTGCCGGAGTGGGGTTGATATATTTCTGTATTTGTTCCACTGTAGCCTGGCAAAAGCAACAGTCCAATTTTGAATGAGAGGCATTATGCACCCTGCACCAATTGGGAAAGATTAATTCCCCAAAGTTCATTCCTCTTCCCAACTAAACCTAGTCTTCAATGCACTTCTGAATGAACTCTTGAAAATTATCTAGCAAACCAAGCTGACTATCTTCCAGATCATTATCATTTTCAACTGGTTTGACCAGGGCTTCAGTACCACTGGATTCTGTTGTAAGGTCAACAGGTGTTGTGTCGAACATAAGAACTTCCTCCACATCTAGCTCCTCAAGAGGGGCTGCGAGCATATAGTTACCCATAATTAATTTTGATATCATAATTTCAGTAGATTTTTTCTGATATTCCGTGATCATGTACTTCATTTTGGGTTCTCTTTCAATTCTAATCTAGTTTGGCACTCCCTTCTAGGGAAGCCACATGTGAGAGTGATCAGTCGAGACATATCCATTCAAATCCTTAGTAAAGTCTCTTCCCAAGATTAGGCCATAAGCGTCAGGTATGTCAGCCACCTGTATATTGATAACCTTCTAAATTCTAGGATTAGAAGCAATCTGCATATGAATCATATTTAACTCTCCTACAACATTGACTTCATTCCTATCCAATTGTGGGATTTTCTTTTGCGAGTCAGCAAGAGTAATACCCATAGCTCTACATACACCGAAAGGCATAACATTGGTTGAAGCACCAGAATCTAGCAAACAATTATGCAAATTCTTACCGAATATTCGAACATAAATCAAGAATGGAGGTGTGTCTATTTTTCCTTGGAACAGACTTAAGGGAGTATCTACTTGAGCAACTTGAGATTTGTCCTTCTCTTTCCCAGTATCTCCAGGGGGCATATTGACTTGATTATGATTCTAATTTTTTCTTCCTACTGATTGAGAACTAGATGCTCTATTGACACTTTCGCTAACTGATTTATCTTGTGACATGGAATTTGCATTATAAGCTCCTAGAACTGCATTCCTAATGGTTGGAACTCTTAGTAACTCAAATGAAGATAGGATTACCTTTAATTTTTTGAGTTCTTCAGCAACATACATGGCCAGCTGTTCCTCACTTAGATCAGCAGGGGTCTCCTTTGGGTATTCCATCACCTTATCCTTGTTTGCATTAGCACTTCTCCCTTTTGGCACATCAGCATGCCCTAAATCTTGAGATAAATATTGCCTAGACACCTGAGGCAGCGATGGATTATTGCTAGCACTAGGATCTGGAGGCGTGTTGAAATTGTTTGGTGGAATGGAAGTAGTGAAGGGGCCTCCAGCTTGTGGGTGTCTATGTGGCAATTCCCTCAAGTCATATTTCTTAACAGGTCTCTAGAAGGTCTGTACTTCTTCAACAAAAGCCTCTTCTTCATCTCTGGGACCATTATCATTCACTGGACTCTCATCAAATAACTATTTCATTTCATCCCCATTGCATACCTGGTCTACCTCTTCCTCTAACTGGTCAGATTCCTCTTTAGGTACATTCTCCTTACTTTGTGGAAAATGAGCATGATTCAGTACCAACACTAGTGAATCGTAAGGAGTAGATGGCACTATTTCCTAACTACTTGCATTGTTCTCCACTTCGTACTGAAAAATTGAAGTTGTCGTTTGGAACTCTTGACAATCTAATTCAAAATGTTGACTCATTTTATGGAGCCTACACCATCTTGATAAAGCAGCCTCAGCTAGATATACACCGCTAGGAGGCTTCTCTTGATTAACTAGCTGATTGATAGACTGATTAACAGGTTGATTAACTAGTTGATCCAATGGGGTGGGGACTCCTCCATTGTTGGGCCCTATGTTCCAAGTCTTGTTATGTCCTAGTGGTTGCCTCCTATCGAACCCTTGTCCACCACCTTGCCCTCTGTCAAAGTTCTGGCCTGAGGATTGCCCTTTATCATAGTTCTATCTTCTATCATTATTATACCCTCTATCATTATTAAATCCTCAATCGTTGTTATACCCTCTTTCATTATTGTAACCTTTGTCCTGTTTATATCTTCTTTCATTAGTGTATCCTCTTTCATGACGTTTCCCTCTATCAAAGTGTTGTCCTTGTGGATTTTCTCTATTCTGATTGGACTGCATATTTCTCTGAGCAGCTTGCAATTGACTGTTCTGGTTCCTCAAGTAAGTCACCTCCATATTTAGCTTGTTTACTTGTTCAGACAATTCATCTACTCTCTCCTTGTCAGGATTACTGTATGGAGGTTGATTTGCATTATTTTGGGAATACCCTACTGCAGCATTGGCATTCAGTGATTGGTTCAAAACTTTGAAATTCTATAAGTATGGGGGATAGTTAGCTTGAGGTTGTATATGCAGAGGTTGATTCATATTTTTCTGATGGTAACTAATTGTAGATGAAACTTGTCTCACAGGAGGTCCTGGGTGAGGGACCAGAGGCAATTGAGGTACCGGATTCATAATAGGAGTATGGTTGGTAAGAGCCTGGTTGAGAGCTAGAACCTATCCAGGGTGAGCAACGGGTCCTAATGAGGGTAAAGGCCCATAAAGATGTTTCCTTAAAGTAGTGCTAACCTTCATAGCCTCTGCATATGCATCAAGTAGATTAGTAGGAGGGTTATTACTCCACTTCATAAAGGTAGTTGTCAGACTGTCAAGTCCCTCATAATAGACTTCTAAAGCAATGGGCTTATCAGCAACATAAGGGACCTGTAGTCTGGTATAGGCACGATGAAATCTATTGTTGAAGGACCCTATAGGCTCATTGACCTATCTCTTAACATTAGTGAACTGACGGTAAAGCTCACTAGAACTAATGGGAATTCGAAACTTCTGCAAAAATGCAGTCTCTAGCTCAATCTAATGTTGGATAGACCCATCAGGTAAATGATTGTACCAATAGAATGCATCCTCCCCCAATGAATAAGGAAAGAGTCTGCATGCTACATCCTCATGGTTTATCCCTCTATCCTTAAGGCCAGTCTGAAAGATCCTGATGTGTTCCTCAGTGGTTCTATTGGGATCGTTGACATGGAATTTTGAACAAAAGTGTTTAAGGTTTTTGGGCATAACATTGTAATTAGAAAAACTTAATGGAGATGGGTTGTTTGCCAGGAAATCCATTGGTGGAGGTGGGGGTGGTAATGGCTGATTTATGACTAGCTGAGGTTGTGGAATGGGAATGTCCTCAGATGAAGATGAAGATGAACCTGATGAAGATGGGGATGATGGAGATGACGGAGATGGATGGGATGATGATGATTCTCCCCTTTTTTTGGTCCTTCTAGACCTAGTAGGGTCTAGTAACTTCTGAAATTTCTCCTCTCCTGGAGCAGATCTGGTTCTTCTTCTGAATCTCTCAAGAGAGATAGCGTTCAAAAATTGATCCAGCTTGCTTATTCAGGCCCTCCTTCTAGCGCCAATCTGTTGATGATATTTTCTGCATAGCAACAACTTAGACAGAATATAATATCCTATCTCTCTTGAAAGGTAAATCTCTATCAGCAAGCCTCAAGAGATAACCCCAAGGTCTCTAATGTCAGTTCTTGACAATGCATAAACATCTCAGTGATAAATGTGAAAATGTTGGTAATCACAATGGGACCTTACTACAAGAAAAATATTGGATCTCAATTTATCAGATCTGACAATATGATGATACTTCAATTCTAAATTTAACGCGAATAATAAACAAATAACAAAAGATATAAGGGTTTCAAAGAGATTTCTAAACTTAATATTAAACCTAAGATTAACAATGCAAATGATCAACACTCGAAATGGACCAATCCCTCAAAACCGATTTCTACTTCACCCAGATGAATCTACAATCTTATAGAAACAGTGCAATCTTCTAAGGTGTTAGGATTTTCATATACTAAACATTCATTCAAACAACCCTATTGCAATTGAAATGAATAAACCCTCACAATTGAACCAAGCACAATGAATATAAAGGTCTAGGCTAACTTTGCAAAGCAACTAACAATCAGTTGGCTGCGAAAAGTATGGACCAGGGATTGCTACAACACTTCAAATATCAAACCATAAACACTATTAAATGAAATCTAATCTAAATACCAACTTTCCTCAAAGCAATTCTAAAGATTGAATAACAACAACCATGCAAGATAAGAACACAAGTATGGCACCAAATCACAATGTCATTACTTGCATCAAATTATCCACTGTAGCAATAATTTCAGTTTTATGTTACAATATTTGCTTGAGAACAACTACTTGCTAACTCTTCATCCACTTAATTGGTCTATGTCTAAAACTTCTTAACCCTTACAAATGAGGCAAAATGCCATATTTATAGAACCCCCCAAAATATGTTGGCCTAGATAGGGTTTTACAATAATAATTAGGCACAACAAGTCAGCCAAGAGAAATTCAAAATGAGATAAAATATGCATTAAATGCATGAACTTCATCCAAGTCGCCCTGGGATCTCCAATGCAGCTCGGACCAATGCATCAAAAAATAATAGGGAAGCACAAATCTCGATGTAGCCAATCATTAACTACATTCCCCTTTGTCTTTATTTCGATCCAACATTTCATGCACCTTCAAAAGCACACTATCCAAGTCGGCCACATGTGGTAAAGGCAAAACCCTAAGTCGCCTTTCTATTGATGCAATCTCTTCCTTTGACTGTATTACCAACCTATCCCACTCAACCTTATATATTAGGTACTTGTCAATGACATCAATGTAGGTGGCCACATCATCCAACTGGTGCTCAGAAATAGAATCATCATTAATTGGAGCATAAACATCATGCCACCATTTCCTCAACTATTCTAAACTCAAATACTTAGGGGAAATATTCCTTCTCTCTGTCATAGTCTCAAAGAAAGCAATGGATCCATTATAAACACCAATTAGGGTATCATCAATCTGCCTCCTCAGAAGCCTGGGCAAAACCAATGGAAGGACAAGCCTCTCCAGTGCCAATCCTTAATGGGAAATCTCCACCAAAACCAGTTTTATGCTTGTCCCTCTTAACAATGGCATCAAAGTCACATATCTGTCTAGTGACCTCCAAAAGTAAAATGTAATCAGTAGGGTACCTTGGAAGTCTATAAGGCGCCCTTTGGCAACCATCAGTTTGGATGTATGAGAAAGTTGGGAACTGAATAAACCATGCCCCATATTTCTTGATGAGCTCCTTTGCTTGGTCCGAAATTCTTACATGCTCTGCACCCTAAAGTAATCTGGTGATATACATGGTGAATGCATCATTCACCCTCCTATAGCTAGAGCTTCCTAGGTGCAATTGAGGGTAAACCTTATAGATGGCATCCTACCCAAAGATTCCCCTTGTGCTCAATCCTTTGTAGGGGTGAAATCTCGCAAGTGCATAGACCAAGTATGAAGTCATTATGAAGGTCCTAGCTTGTAACACATTGGATAGCTACTCATGGATCACCCTGCTAATCACACCAACCCAATGATAGTTAATAAGTTCTTTTTCCATCCTCACAATAGCGTGGCACATCCAATTCTCAAACATACCTGCATTCCCTCATCCAACCACCCTGTTGAGCAATGTGATGGCATCATAGTATTCTTTCTTGAACTTTGCTCTGAATAGTTGCTTGGGTAGTTTGGAATAATGAGACTTGGGCTTCTCCATCCAGGACTTGATAAGCTATTGTGATTCCACAGTCTCTTCTTCATAATATTTCTTAGATTCCTCCATGTTGAATGCCACTACATGAGACCTATCTGGCATATCAAAAGTTTGGGCTATAGAAACATGATTCAGATTTGCTACAACTCTTCCATGAGGACCAATAATTCTTTGTGTGTCCTGATCATAATGTCTAGCGCACTCGAGGACAAGCTCAAAGCACTAGACTATGGAAGGAAAACTAGCCACATGTGATAAGCCTGACTCCTTCATTTTCCTAGACACTACGGGAAGATCATCTACTACCATTCTTCCTTTGAACTCCTTGTAGTCCTAGAGGCCAACATTTGTATCTATTACTTCTGACTAGATTGATGTAATCTTACTCTCAAGAATTCTACTTTTGATGTCCATTTTAATCTTTTCTGCTTCAAACATTGAAGACCTAGTCACTGCCTTGCTAGACTCAGCCTGCATCCAACAAAGAGAACATAGTAAAACCACAGGAAGCCAAAGTTAATACGTCGAAACCATCATTAAAATGAATCCCATACAATCAAGGTGTTATTAAATCCCATACAAAATGATCATAACGAATTTTGGGTTTCGGGACCATCCCTGGAATCCAAGCCAGGAGGAACTCTAAGAAATTCTGAGCCAGACGGATTCCAATGAAATGAACATGAAAGCACCCACTATCAACTAAGTCCGACCATTATCAATCAGTAAATGATATATAAGATCTCAAAATAGCATAAATTAATCATAAAATGCACCATCAACTATTAACAAATCATGTTATTTCATATTCCATCATATTTCACCAGATTTCGGGAAAAATAGGGAGCCAAGGATTCCGGGAAAATCCGGAGTCGATGGAAATCTGCGGATAAGGTGAAAATCTGAAAGCATGCAGATTTCGGGAGATCGAAGGAGATCGAGAAAATCTGCCAGAGCTGGAAAATCCGCTGGAGACGAAAAGTCCCGAACGGAGGACGAAACCCGAACTATGACACAAAATCATGATTTCACTCAAACCAATGGATAGATCCTAAATTTTGAGAATCTAGGCTGGAGAGGAGTTAGGTATGGGCCTTCCATAGATTTTCTGAGAATTATAGGCCAATTTGGGGGTGGAATAAAGTTTCATGGTGATGCCCTAAGTCAAATCCTACAAATCTGCCATTAATGCACAGGCAAGCTCAGAACTCGGGTATTTCAACTACTAAGGCTTTGCTAAGTGGAAATCACTACTCTCAAGCAAGTTTCCTCATAATGCAAGCACATTAACAATCACAAAAACTACTTGGGAAGCCAAAAATTAAACCATATCACGCAACCCTAGTAGCAAACTTTCAAACATGCAGAAATTCGAACCCCAATAAACCCAAAACGCCAAAGCAACACAAATTTTCATCAATCAGAAGCAGGGAAATCAAATACATACCATTGATGAAGCAAAAATCGGTCTCAGAAATAACAAACATGAATTTAGTGGCACTCCATGAAGAACAACAACAAAATGCACAGGAAATCACCACCTAAACCCACAATCTGCAAACTCAACGCTTCAAATCGAACACCTTCAAGAACAAACTCCTCAACTCAATCAATGGAAAAAAATAGGCATAATGGAATAAAAGACCTCAAAGATTGATTAAATACATTGTTCAAAGCTCATACAAAAACATTTAATGCAGCCGACGAGACAGCCAGGAAAATATGGGAACCCGACGACAGGACGAAATCCAAAAAAAGCTGGCCCACGCGAAATTCCGCAAAGACTAAAAATCCCCGAACCATAGTGCTCAACCGGAGTCCGAACAAGATCCGGGGAAATCCAAATGGGGTGGAAAGTCCTGAACCAGGGTGAAAACCCGAAATTCACCCAGAACCAAATATTTTCAACAAATAACTTAGGGAAATCACTTAGGCAATCAAAATAAGCATTTAAGCATGTTCCAAAGCAAGAAAAAACATCAAAATGAAAGGGCCAAGACACCAAAACCAAAGCGAAAGAGGGTCCCTACCTTCAGCGGGGTGTGTGTGTGAAAACTGCACAACATAGCCCTTTCCAGGATACTCTCCATGTTCACTAAGAAATCCCTATGCACCAATGCTTTCATCACTTTGCTTACAACCTCCACTGACTCTCCTAAGTCCATTCCCCATGCCATGATCAAAAAGTATATATCCATATTAGTCCAATATCTATGCTTCAAATCTTTGAAGCCATTCCCAGAATGATTTGTATAGATTGTGCCACTTTCACATCCTTGTACAAGAACAAGCCACACAGTCTCTTCACCATCACTTTTCCATCAAAAGGATCCAATTTCCTCCTCCCTTTCAGAGTGAATTTGGCCTCCATTTCTTCTCTGGTACATTAACCACCAAACTACTTCACACCATCATCCTACAAACCAAGAAGCATCGAAGGAAATGCAAGAAAAAACTTCATTACATAGAAAATTATCGGCTATCAACATTAATGTCAAACGTACATCTAGGGCAGGAAAAAAGAGCTAATTCTTCGATAATTTCAAAAAAAATTCCTTCAATAATTTGTTACAAGTATATTTAATATGTTAAATGATATATATTTTTATTTCCTTGTTAAAAGTAAATGATTGCATATTAATTAGTTTAAAAGTAATAGTCTTCAATAAATTTATTTGGATCATCAGTAATAGGACCTTCAAAATTGGCCACTAGTTCAAGTTCATTCTACTTTCATAATACTGTATATCCATGAAAACCAAGCTCTCTAAATGGTATATCAAACTCTAGTTCAAAATCTTTTAGATGAGGCTACTCCTATAGCTCTCTTACTCGTTTGACAAATCCTTGAAACTCCAACTTTTTAACATTCAAAAGATAAATGGAATGTCCTCAACACCCAATAGAGCTATCCAAAAAAGCTAATTAAAAGCTAACCAATTTTTTCAGTTTAATAATTTAATTATAAAGTTTAAAATTTGAATGTTAAATTTTTCATGTGTTATTAGCTTATTGCAGGTTGCAACATTGTTTAATATTTATATCTATAAATTGTCTCTATCACATTAATAGTGTGTCAAAATGGAAAGGAACTTGTTGGAAGTATTATGCTCTAAATTGCCAATAATTAGTGAATCTAGATCCATAGTTAGTATTGTCCAAACAAAACTTGTCCCAGTAGCCATAGGGAAATGGGCATGGGGGAAAGCTTAGGTAATTAGCTGCCAGTATGGCAGCCTCCTACGTAGCCCATTGATTATTACCCATTAACTTTTCTCATTTCCCTATGGCTGTTGGGACATGTTTTTTTTGGACATTACTAACTATGGATCTAGATTCACTAAGTTTTGACAATTTAGAGCATACTACTTCCAACAAGTTCCTTTCTATTGTGAATGTGATAGAGACAATTTATAGTTATAGATATACTTAGTATTGGAAATTTGGAGCTTAACACTTCCACATTTCTTTAATCAATTTGGAGCATAAGACTAAGACTACTCAAATGACATTGCAGCTAGGTAAAACTTTATTAAGGGCATAATAGTAGTATACTTGTGTATGTGTATTTTCTTCAGCTAAAATTTGCATTTATACTTAAGTGATCAATGTATACTTGTGTATGTGACCAAAGTTTCTTCTATTTAATGATATTATTATTTATTTAAGGTCTATTTAATAAAGGGTGCATGAAACAAGTTTTAAATCCTTAAAAATATTTAAATTTCTAGGGTTTTTTCATTTTGTCGAGTCTGCGATAAGTCCCCAAGTCCCCGAGTCGAGTCACCCTAGCCAAGTATGAGGCGAGTCTGAGTCTCATTACTATGGTTGTGATACAAACAAAATCTACTTACATATTGGTTGGATATATCCTCATCAAAATGACTAGAAATAAATTTCAAATTTGTAAGTAAACTCTGACAGTCAAGAAAAATAGTCATAAAAATTGGAAGTAAACTTTGGCAGACATGTAGGTGAACTTAATTCATCTGAATTTATGCCTCTTGGTAGACATCAAGATCTAACCTCCTAAATTTTGGACCACATCCATTACCTCCACATAAAACTATACATCCTTGGTCTTCTTGGTTCCCATGCCATGATATGGTTATGCAAATGAAAATGAAGCAAAGTAATCATCTCCTTCTCCGTTGGCTGGAAGAATGCATGCTTAATGTTTTGATACATGATATCAACTCTCTCTTCTGCTCTCATGGTTGAATACCAAAATCCATTATGGTGGGCCTCCAGAGTTCTATTCATCTTTTGTCCTCTTCCACCAAATGTTGACCTGATCCACACGTCTGCTAGCCTAATTGGCTTTGTTTTTGAAAGCTAAATTTTCTCCTAAGTCACCAATGTAGCTCTCTCTACCTTTTTAGACTCTTTCATTGCTATAGATCATCTCTGGGATTTAATCATTTGTAGCACATGGTTGAAGTGCTTTGAATCCTTACATCTAAAGGAAATTTCCTTAACATAAATATTGCTAGGGAATTTCAATGTTGCCATTGTAGTTGGCATTAAAGCCGGTACCTGCAACATTAAAAATTATCCTTATATAAAAATTCCCTCCATCTTGTTCGCTTGTAACACTCTTGATGGTGGCTACATGAAATCTGATTCTGATTCCTCTTCCACATCAAAGGGTTCATATCCTTGATCTGACTCTTCTAAATTATCAGAATCAGAATCACTAGCTTCCATATTACAAAATTACCAACCACCATCTTCAATAAATTTATCTAGATCATTAGTAATACTCTTCAAAATTGGCCGCTAGTTCAAGTTCATTCTACTTTCATAATACTTTATATCCATGGAGTTCAACCATTCCTTGATGCCATCAAGTGAAGATTGAGGAATGGTGTCAATACGGAGTACATCCTGCTTGAAGTCTTTGAAAACAATAGCCATATCAAATTCATTTTTCCCAAGTCCTACTCTCTCAAGGTTAACAATCTCAGTCTCACTAATAGGGATTACTAAGAAAGGTAATTCCACCAACTCTACCAAATAGTTTACCATAGGAACAATAAAAGCAGAGGCTTTTAAAGGAACTCCATGAAAACCAAGCTCTCTAAATGGTATATCAAACTCTAGTTCAAAATATTTTAGATGAGGCTGCTCCCATAGCTCTCTTACTCACTTAACAAATCGTTGAAACTTTGTATTGATTTTATTTTCATGTCCCTCTCTTGTTGTTCTTCCTCAATTTCATCAGGATCATACATTGATCTTCTTGCCCCTCCTAAATTTTGTACCACATCTATTACCTCCACATAAAACTGGACATCCTTGGTCTTCTTGGTTCCCACGCCATGATATGGTTATGCAAATGAAAATGAAGCAAAGTAATCATCTCCTTCTCCGCTAGCTGGAAGAATGCATTCTTAATGTTTTGATACATGATATCAGCTCTCTTCTGCTCTCATGGTTGAATATTATTGAAATCCATTATGGTGGGCCTCTAGAGTTAGTCATCTTTCTTCATCTTCCACCAAATGCTGGCCTGATCCACAAGTCTTCCAACCTAATTGGATTTGTTTTTGAAAGCTAAAGTTTCTCCTGACTCACCAATATTATCTGTAACTTTTTTGAAATTTTATTATGGTATGTGCACTTTGATATGATGTAATATGATTATGGTTTCATCTCATATGTTGTAATATTAGATATATAATAGAAAAATAAATTATTGCATGAAATAAATAATAAATTTTCATTTTAAATGTTTTTTTTGTAGAACACGGGTCTTCTAGAAGATCAAGATGATCCTCAACATGATATAGATCCACAAAATATTTGTTCTATTGGTACAGATCACATGGCAGAGGATGATGATGACACAGATATGGAATACACCGAGGCCAATGACAATGATGATGATGATGACAACGATGATGATGATGATGATGATGATGATGATGATGATGATGATGATGATATTGGTTCTATTGGTACAAATCACATGGCAGAGGATGATGATGATGCAGATATGGAACACACTAAGGCCAATGACAATGACGATGATGATGACAATGATGATGATGATGATGATGATGATGATGATGATGATGAGACAGTTTGTGATAGTAACTAGTGACATTCATGATCATATAGACTACATCATGGATCATTGTTGATATATCGTTATGATGACTCTTTTCATGGTTAGTATCATATGTATCATTTTCACATCCTATAGTACTATATTGTTGAGTTGTATCATATTGACATGTATCATTTTCACTATATCATTTGGACATGTATCATCTTGACTTGTATCAATTTGAGTTACATAATTTATCAATTTTATTTATATCAATTGTACATGTATCATTTTCACTTATGTTGATTGTTGGACATGTATCATTTTGACATGTTTTTGATGTACTGGCATATTTGACTTTCACTTGTTTTAGCTATATATGATGATGATCTTATCAGTATTGACTTGTCAATTTATATATATTAAAAGTGGTTGATGATTTTTGGACGTATATTTATTAAGTATGATGATTTTAATTTACTAGTCAAGATGGATGCTATCAAATTCAATTAAATTATAAATATTTGACTCACTTTTTTTAATTATAGATGATGATCATGTTACAATAATTATATTTTTATTTAATCATATGAGTTAAATAATTAAATTACTTACTCTATAATCATATGAGTTACTTAAGAGGCACGATATATTTAACTAATTAAATTGAAATAAACATATTAAATTAATAAATGGAAGTAATACAAGAAGCATTTTTAGAAGAAAAATAAGAACCAAGAATGGAAGCCAAAATAGAAGAAAACTAGAAATAATCTTCGAAGCAGAATTGGAAGAAAAATTGGAAGCAAACCTGGAAGAAAAACTAGAAGAAAATTTGGAAGCAAAACTGGAAGCAAACCTGAAAGAAAAACCGAAAGCAAAAACAAAAGAAAAACTAGAAGCAAACCTAGAAGCAAAATCAAAAGAAAATCTGGAAGCAAAACTGGAAGCAAACTTGGAAGCAAAACAAAAAGCAAAACTGGAAGCAAACTTGGAAGCAAAAATGGAAGCAAAACTAGAAGAAAAACTGGAAGGAAAATTGGAAGCAAAATTGGAAGCAAACATGGAGGCAATCGTGGAAGCAAAACTAGATGTCAAATTGGAAGAAAAACTAGAAGAAAAATTAGAAGCAAAAATGGGAGTAGACATTGAAGCAAAATTGGAAGCCAAATTGGGCACCAATTTCAGCACAATTTCTGACGTTACTTCTTGGTGCTATTTTAGGCGCTTTCGGAGGCACTGTGATTTCGTGGCACTAAACTTGACACTAAATATGGAAGAAAAATCAGTGCAAAATTTGGTGCCAAGTTGTCCATGCTTGTTTGCGTTGAGTTTAGCGCCAACCAAATTGTTCAATTCATGGCTCAAAATATACTAATATCTAGTGCCAAAGTTGGCGCTAATTTCCTGTTGTGTTGTTGTGTGTCCAAAACAATCTTAATGTTGATGAATGCAACCTCGGATTTTGCATGGTGATTGCTTTGATTTCCTAATGGGAGTGCCACCATTCCCAAGAACTTTCCAATATCATTCCTCAATACCCCCCACAACCTGTAGGCCTAGGGTTACCCTTGGCTACCCCATCAAAATTAATCTTAACCCACCTGAGAGGTGGAGGCTTCCACTTAGTACTCAATCTAGCACTGATGCTGGACTTAACAACCTCAGATGAAAAAAATGAAATCATCCAATTAGCGGTTACCATTAAATCATAACCATCCAAGCAAGAGGACGTAGCACACCACAGAGTCAGAGCCATGAAGAGAAAAGTTTTCCAAAATATCCCAACGAATTTTGATAAAAACACTATCCACCTTGACTTTTGAATCCTGAAAAATTTAATTATTTCATTCTTTCCAAATGCCCCAAGCAATATGTAGGGCCATGAGATACCAAATCCTATGAATAGTTGGAGAAGAAGAGGGGCATTTCCACTAATCAGCAAAGCTACAAAGAGAGCCTAGGAAAACCTAATCCAAATTCCAAAGAGCAATAAACTTTCTCTAAATGAGAGTAGAAAAATTACAACCAAGGAAGAGATGAAAGGCACTCTCTGCATTGGATTCACAAAGCACACATCGATTAGGAATCACAAAACCCCTTCTACAAATATTATCTTGAGTCAACACTTTTCCTTGCATTAGAATCTAGAAGAAGACATTCACCTTAGGGATCAACAACTTATTCCACAATTTCCCCCAAAAGGGATAGGGGTCTAGTTTCTCCAAGGAATTGACAAAGAATAAGGCCACAAAAAGTTACCATTAGCACAAGGGGCCAAAATCACATGATCAGGTCTTGAAAATTGAGTTACCTTAGTGTCAGCAAGGAACTCTCAAAGAACAATCAACAAAGCGTCCCATAATTGAAACTCCTTCCACTCACCATTCAAGATGTATCCAACCACCGTGTTACCAAAAAGGTGTTTACAAATAGCAAAAATAGGAGGGGCCCATGGGTAGTTGATCAAAGGCTCATTATCACACCAAACATCTTCCCAAAACAAAATCCTAGAACCATCACCCAACAACCACTTAACACCTTTCGCAACAAGGTCCCTACAGAGGATGATATTTTTCTAGAAACAAGATCCCAAGGAGAGAGCATCAAAAATCAACATATCCCAAAGTCTCCCCACTCCAAATAAATATTTATTTTTAACTAGAGAGGACCAACCCGCCTCCCCATTGAGGAGCCTCCAAATGTTCTTTGAAAGTAAGTACTTGTTGAAGGATCTAATATTTTTGATGCCTAGACCACCCCACTTCTTTGGCCTAAACACAAGGTCCTATGCAACAAGTGGAATTCTAGCTTTAGCTTCAACTCCTAACCAAAAAAATCTTCTCATTGTTTGCTCCATTTTTTCTTCAAATTTTGCAAGAATCCTAAATAAACTCATGGCATACAAGGGGAGATTTTGAAGAGTAGATGAGATAAGTTGCACTTTCCCTACCTAAATGAGAAGCACTCCCTTCCAACCAACTAGCTTTCTATTTAAATTTTCTAGAAGCCTGAGCCAAAAAGAATTTGGGATCTTATAAATACACAAAGGAAGACCCAAGTAAGTTGATGGAAAATCACCCCAATTGCATGATAAAATTCTTGCTAACTTGAATTGGAGATACTCTGGGGTGTTGAGGAAAAAAAGATGACTCTTGGGGAAATTATCATGCTACCCAAATTCCTTCTCATGTCCCTCAATCAACACCTTATTAGCCCTAAATTCACAGACAGAAGAGTCACCCATCAAGATTATATCATCAACAAATTTTTGATGAGTAACATGCTCACATCTAGAGGAAGGGATAAGAGCCCTCAAGGAGCCAAAAATTAATTCCTTCTAAATATTCTAGCCAAGAACCTCCACCGTCAAAATGAATAGAAGTAGAGAGATAGGGTCCCCCTACCTTAAACCATGAGAGCTCCAGAAAAATGGTGAGGGAGAGCCATTCACAATAACAACAAAAGAGGGAGTTAAGATAATATGTTCCACAAGTTACAAGAACTTCTGGAAAAAACCAAAGTGATCTAGAACTGCCAATAGGAACTTCCAACTAACCCTATCATAAGCCTTGAGAAGATCCAACTTAAGAAAAAAAACCTTCCTTCTTATTAGCATATAGAGAGTGGGCCACCTCATGAACCATAATGATAGAATCTAGGATTTTTCAACCCCTAACAAAACCACTCTAAAGTTTTGAAATAAGATCAGGGAGAATCCTCTAGAGTTTGGAAGCTGACACTTTAGAAAAGATCTTGTAAATGGAATTACAGAGACTGATTGATCTAAAATCCCCAAAACCATTAGCATCAGTAGTCTTGGGAATCAAAATAATGAAAGTCGCATTCAATTATGTAAGTAATCTTCTAGAGCCAAAAAATTCCTTAGTAGCATTAGTAACATCCTCTGCCACAATATCCCAACAAGATTGAAAGAACAAAAATGGGAATCCATTAGGCCTAGGGGCCTTGTTACCTTCAAAGGAAAACATCACCTCCTTGTTCTCATTTGAGAAAGGAATAGAAACTAGATTCCTATTTAGATACTCTAAAACAAGCTAAGGGATAACTTCCAAGAAAGCCTCCACACAATGTTGGTCCCAAACTAAACCATACCTAAGAAGATAATAAAAAAACTAGCAACAAAACTCCTAATAGCCTCATCATTAGTCAACAGTGACCCATCAACCATGATGGAAGAGATCATGTTAGATGAATTATTCCTAAGGGTAGTAAGATGAAAAAAATTAGAATTTTGATCCCCAAACTTGAGCCAAATAGCTCTAGATTACTGCCTCCAAAAATCCTCCTCCTTTTCAACAATGTCATGAAGATGCACCAAGAGAGAATCTTCCCACAACTAAAGATCCTCTAATAGGCCCTTAGATTAGATCTCCTTTAGGAAAAGATCCAAATGTTGTATGAGATACTTCTTAATATCAAAGATGTGTCCAAAAGAATCCATGTTTCACTTTTTAAGATTTCTCTTCACAATAGCCAGCTTCTTAGCAACTTAAAACATTTCATTACCATCAATGTGCACTTTCCACTAGCTCTTAATACAATCCCCAAACTTGGAGTCCCTCAACCACATAGCTTCAAATTGAAAAGGAAGCCATTTTCTACCACCAACCTTGTCAGCCATAAAAGAGATGGAGAAGTGGTCCAACCCATGCCTCATGATCGAAGAGAGAGAACAAGAAAATTCCAAAAACCACGAACCCGAAATAAGAGATTGATTCAATTTGACTTGGATATTATCAGAACCAACTCTCCTATTAGACCAAGTGAACATAGAACCTGTCAAATCCACATCGATGAGAGAATTATCATCAATAAACATTCTCAACTCTAGGTGGCTATCTGGATGAACCTATGAGCCACCTAACTTCTCATTATCAAATAGGGGAATTCATAAATGCAAAGCATAAAGAACCAAGCTCATCCCAAAGTATCTTCCTAGCCCTTTTCAAGTTAGGAGCATAAATATTAGAAATAACCTAGGAGTATTTCTCCTAGAGATGAACAAATCTAGTGTCCACATGATTGAAACCATCCGCAATCAGAATACCTTTAACAAATCTAGAGTTCCAAAATGTAGCTAAGCCACTTGAGGCACCTTCTAAGCTAACCCCATGAAAGCCACAATCCTTGAAAAATAGTTCTTCAAATAATCCAATTTATCATCTTGCATTTTAGATTCTTGAATTAATAAAATATTTGGTTTATGATCTCAGATAAGGTTCTTAAGGAGGTCATGCTTATGCACATTATTTAACCGCATGATATTCCAAGAAATGTTCATTTACATGAGGAGAGAGTGCTTTTGAGCACAAGTCCAAAAGGGTCTTTTGGACACCCTCTGCAATATCTCTCTTGCAATCCCTCTCCCTAATTTTTTGCAAAGAGGGCCTCCCTTGACCCTAATGCTTATAGCCACAATCCAATTTCTTCTTTCTCATGGTAACCCCTTTGCAAGTCTGAATAGGGGGAGGAGTTTTTCTTTTTTACCCTTTACCGAGATATAGCCCTCATCTTCCTTATTCATGGTATTCGATACCACCAAAGCTCCCTCCCCGCCCATCGGACTAGAAGCACGATCAAGGGGAGACAAAGGAGCAACATTCAACTCTAGAATGGCACGTTTAGGGGAGGAAAAAGTATCCAAAACATGGTCCACATCAATATCCTTAGAATGAAAATCCACCTCATTCTCAAGCCCCTTGGCCCCCCCACCATCAGGGGATTGAGGAGCAACTAGAGCCCCAACATTGTCTTCGACCATTGAAGCATTACCAACACCAGAAGCACCTTACTCCTAAGGAGCGGAGGACCCCTTTGCCTCCTTGACCTTCTAGACCTTAGTTTGGGTAGCAGCCTTAGGAGGAACCACCTTGGTGGGGAAATCCTTAGCCCAATGTCTTGATTTTTTGCACTCGAAGCTTGCAAATGGGAAAGACATAAAAATAACTCATTTCCAACTACCCACCTTTGAGCTTAAATGAAAGAAGTCAAGCAACACAACATCTTGATCAATCATAACAAAAATCCTGATAGGGACCAATCTCCTTCTAGAAAGAGTTTCCTCATCAATGGAAACTAACCACCTGAAAGAGTTGGCAACAACTATAAACACCTATTCATCACAATACTCCAATGATAGGTTAGGTAGCTTAACCCAAATAGGAGCAGAGTGAAAAAGGCACTTTGAAAGATCCATACCAGGCTCCCACAAGCGCAAAACCAAGGTCAGACAACCAAAGACCCATGGCCCCTTTAAGAATACCAACCTTAAATCCTCATCACAAGAAAAGACAAATAGAAAAAAATCCTTTGCCCATGGCCGCAACCTCCACCTACCCCTTCAAAGCCCATTTCTTGTGAACCCAAGAACGAACCTCCTCAATATTGGGTCTAGGACCCAAAAACTTGCCCACCAACAAAAAATCCATTCTTGCAATGTTTTTATCCACAATAGAGTCTATAATGGAGAGAGAGAAAAAACCTTCCACGTTTCAAGAAGAAATAGATTTAGAAGCAACACCCTTACCTTTAAGTTTGGAAGAAAAAAGGTTAGCCCATCTCTTCCTAAGCAAAGAAGACTACCTCGTTGGCTGAGACTTTTCCACAAGAACATGCTCCACTTGAGAATCATATTTTGGAGGAGCTTCAGAAGATTCACTAGAAGGGGCCTACACGGAAGCACCAGCTGACACCACTTGATTTGCAAGGACCTTTGGAGCTTGTATTGACACCTCCACTGACAAAAAACCTTCATACGCCTTCTTGAAAGCATCAACCACACATTGAACCAAAAATTCCACAACTTTGACTGCTCTCATGCCACACAAGACATCCTCCCCAACAACAACATCACAAAACACATATTTCATAGGATGATCAATATGGAATCCACCATGATCACTAGGGAGTGAATTCAAATTCAAATCGCTAAATCCTGCCTCACTAACATTATTTTACCCAACGTCAGCCTCCATTATTTTTTCTCAACGTCCTCTTGACATCAATAGATCGTCTTATCCATCCTATACAATGTTCTCAAGATCTCTTGTGCTAATTTATCTTGGACATTGCAAATAATAGATATGTCTTGAAGATTTTTACCACCTTCACCAAAGCATATGCCTACTTTTAATTTATTTCATACTTCAACTCAGTAGCTTGTAAGGACTTACTAAAGAATGCTATTGGTTGTTCATAACCTTCATTGTTTTTCTATAAAATCATTGTAGCAATAGTATGGAATGAGGAAAAAGAGAAAATTTGAAACAACTTTGAAAGGTTAGGAGACTTCAAAATAGGTGCTTCCTTGATAGCTTGCTTGATATTCTTAAAATCCTTTCTAGGTTCTTTACCCCATGCTATAGTTTCTCCCTTTTTCAACATTTTTGAAATGGACCTAGTAGTTTCTATAAAATTAGTTACAAATCGCCTAAAAAAATTTACCTATTCAAAAAATGATTGAATACCCTTTACACTCTTTGGTTGTGGTATCTTATCAATTAAATCCACTCTCCTTGGGTCTATCCTCACTCCTTTTGAAACTATGTTCCCTAGTAACTTGTCTTCTGTTACTCCAAAAGAACACTTCTTTGGATTAAGAGAAATCCCATATTCCAATGATCTAATGAATATCTTCTCTAAATGCATACAATGATCTTCCTCTTTCTTTGAGTATGCACTCAAGTCACCCTGATATACCACCATGAAGATATCAATAAAAATCAAAGAAGGCTACATCCATAGCTCTCTATAATGTAGCAATAGTATTGTTCAAGTCAAAAAGCATCCTAACATAGACATAGGTGACCCAAGGAGTAGTAAATGCAATATTGTACTACTCAAACTCCTTAAATTTTACTTGGTTATATCCAAAAAAACATCCATCATGAACAATAACTCACAACCAGTTACCTTGTGCAACATTGCTTCCATAAATTTGGTAGTGGATAGTTATCTTTCAATGATGATACATTAAAATTTATGAAATCTACACACAATCTAATGCAACCATTCTTTTTCTTGACTGGCACAAGATTTGATACCCAAGTTGAATGTCTAAAGGGTTTAATTATTCCCCCATCTCTCAACTTCATACGCTCTTCTTGCATCTTTGGTGCCTGAGTTGGATTCATAGGCCTTTGTTTTTGTCTGAAAGGTTTGGCATCATATTTTAGTGGTATCTCATGTTGAAAGAGATTCTCTCTATAGGCCTTTAAGTCATTATATGACAAGGAAAATACATGTTTGGATTTTTTTGAGTAAAGCAATAAGCTTTGGGGCTTCATTTTCTTCCCCACATAAAATTTATTTTGGGAATTTTCTATCCCAAGATTGACCTCTTCTAGGTCATCTTGGTGTGTGGAATTTGGTTTTGTCTTGGCCATCAAAAACCCTTTCCAAAGAAACAAGACCCTTAGGAATTTTATTGGTATTTAGTTGTATAACCTTGTTGTTGAAGACTATTCCCTTTCCATCAATAGTTTCTACAAATTCTCCAAATTCAATTTCTTAGCTTTCATAATGATCAACACACTATAAGGAATTTCAATATGGCATCATCATCATTAAAGACTTGTCAATTTTGAATGTTGTTAGGAATAGATGGCCTTGTTTGTACCTCAACCTTTGAGATACCAACAAAAGTTATATCATTAGGCCTTAGGGCTATATTTGTAGCAAATCAGCCACAACATTCTTACTCATTTCTAACCAATCAATGCCAAAAGAATCAAACTATTCTATAGAGTCCTAGACAACATTCTTGTATTGTTTCAATCTTTTTATTTTTTGATACAAACCTGGACCTAACCTAGGACACAACTAATTTTGAATCACCAATTACTCTTTGTTTCTTAATTCATTTTTTTCAACCAATTTCAATCCCAACAACAAAGCTTCATATTCAACTACATTATTTGTGTAGACAAACAATAAATAAAATGAAAGCTTGAAAGTTTTTCCATTTGATGAGCTAAATATAACCCCTGCACCAAACCCTTCTTTTGAAAAATAATCATCAAAGTACATGGTCCACAACTCATTGTTATCTGCTCGTCTCTTTACCTCATTTTCTATGGGTGCAAGGCTTTGTTCATTTTCCTCATATATTGCTCCTCAATTATGAAAATTTCTAGACCAATTTCCACAAAATGAATTATTTTCTCAGGAGAAATTTCCTCAATATTATGTGGATCCCTTGGCTCCCTAGAAATATTTATGTCCCTTCCATCTATTGAAATGATGGAAAAAGACATATGACATTGCACACTTCCTCCCATAGTTTCACTCCACTTTCTTGATAACAACATCCCATAACTAGGTGGAATATCTACCACTATTATACTCATGGTGAATTCCTTGTCAAGATAAGTAGCAAGTTTGAAAGAAACATCTTTGATGATCCCGATGATAGTGACTTGGAATCCATTACATAGAATTTTCCATATGCTCTATTGATTTTCAATCCCATTTCCTTCATTATATCAACAAGCATGATATTTGATGAAGCCTTAGAATCTATCATACAATTCTTTACAAGCTTACCATCAATAATCAAAGTTACATAAAATGGGTCCACTTGATTTTGGCAAGTAGTGATAGTGGCACCAAAAAAGACTTGAGGGATATCATTGATTACCCATTTAATATCTTCATCGTTTGAATCACTTCTACCCACTTGAGGTGGAGTAGACACATTCTTTTCTTCATGGGCCATAGTTGCACCATTAATAAGGGCATTTTCCTTTTTATTATTGTTGATGGGTGTTTTAGCACTACACAATACATATAAAACAAGAATGTTCTATCTCTCTTGAAAGGAAATTTTATTTAAATAAACTTCGGAAAATAACCCCAAGGTCTCTAAGGTCAGGTCTTGACAATGCAAAAAACAATTGAGTGGTAATGTATTATGCTAGTAATCACAAAGGGAGTTTATGGTTTACAAGGCTGGAAGCTTATGAATCTATAATAGGGGTTTCACAAAGTTTGAAGATAAAGATAAATGCTAACTATAATTTCTGGAAGTCTAGAAACAATATGAACATAAAATATAACAATTTTAGTGATGCTTTTTATCCTAAACTAACACAACTTTCAGAGAAATAGAAAAATATTTAAGGGTTAAGAGAGATTATAATATAAAACCTAAGTGCAATCATGTAAATAACTCAACATTCAAGGTGGAAAAATCCCCAATAATTAATTCATATTTAACCAAGATAAAATATATAGTATTATAGAAACATTGCAATCTTCAAAGGAATATAAAGATTTTTAGATTGTGGAACATTCAAACATATACCCATATTTGGTATAACATGCATAAACATCCACAATTGAACTATTAAATTAAAATATGTCCTAGGCTAACTATGCAAAGTGACTTACAATTAGTAAATCATAAATAGTATGGGTAGAAGATTCATCTAACACCTCCAATGCTTCATCACCAACACGAAATAAATGAAACTAGATCTGAAACTAATCAACTAAAATAACTTGGAAACATAGGAACCATGCAATAGAATGAAACCAAAAAGAATAAAGCACCAAATCAATGTCTTCTTCTTATATTACCTTGATCAAAAGGCTGCAACAATTCCAGAATCAAATTTACAAATGAGGAGAGACCTCATATTTATAGAGTTCAACATGAAATTATGGTTTCAAGATCAATGACCAAGATTGCATCAAACATGAGCACCCTAATTAGGTTAACCAAAATAGGTTAACATCATAAACCCTAATGCCCATTTGAATTTTGAAATTAAACATTAAAATCCATTTTTTCAATAAAATCTCATTAAAATTCAATATAAAATGCCCATGGCACTGATTCCTAGGTCACCAATTTGTGCTCTAGTGTGCTAATGAAGATAGGCATGAAATTTGAGGTAGATTTATGCTTTACTTCCTCTCCTTGTCCATTTGTTGCCCCTTAGAAAATTCCTAAAATTTATTTAACACTTTATTCAAGTCGGCTTGGTTGGGAGTTGGGATAAATTTAATTCTTAAAATAATTGACTCCAATTCATTTTCATACTCCCTCAACACTTTATCCCAATCTAACTTGGATTCTTGATATTTATGTATTATTGTAACATACATAACTGCCTCCTCCAGGTGATTTTCAGTCGCACTTTTGTCTTCAACATGAGAAAAGGTATCCTTCCACCATTGTTTCAGTATATCAGCCTTCAAATATTCTTTACTAAGTGTCATGCTAGTCATTACTTCCAAAAATAAAATACATCCAATAAAAAATTCACTCAAGTCACCTTGCATCTTAGGAACCCATTCCAATGCTTTATCCATTACTTCCCTTTTAAACTTGAATGCTTGTAGTCATTCCCTTGGTTTATCAACCTCTTCTGAAGCAAGGAAATTTTCCTTAAGAAACACTTGCTTCAAAAATTCAATCACTCTAATCAATCTAACTATGGATCTATCATCCAATACTTTACATTCACTTGCAATCTATTGTACATTATCTTGACAAGAAGTGCACCATTCATACAATTGGAGAATCTCTTCAATGAGAGGAATTCCCTTTTCATAAATACCAACCACCCAACCTTGTGCCACTTGTGCTGATGATTCCATCTTTTTCAATTCGTTTATTGCATCCTTAGAGAGGATTTTGAGTTGTGTCAATGAGCCTATCTCAGTCTAAAGAGGCTTCACCAAATGCTTAAAGTATTTATGTAGTTCTTCAACCTGCTTTTACAACTTATCCTTAGCTTTTACTTCTTTTTCCAATCTCTACAAGATTGCATCCACTGATCCCTTCAGATCCTCAGCTTCCTATTTCTTGGTGGATGGGCCCAAATTAATGGTTTTCACATTGTATTCATTAGGGGTGATTTCCTCATTCTTATTTACAATAAGGGTAGAAATATGCAATACCCTGTTATTTGAATTATCTTTTGTAATTCGAGAAATCACTCGAGCCTTCTTCTTCTCCTTGGGATTATTTAGGCCTACCAAGAAACTATCCCAATTAGGGCTTGCCTCCTCAATTATTGGTTTGGGCTTAAGGCTCTCTTTGAGCCAATCTAGAGCTGTAGATGGGTATGTGCAGGATCATGGGGGTCCAAACTAGGCCTCTAAGTGGTGATGAAAATTCAGAAAATTAGAGTTAGGTAACTTAACATAAAAATTTGAATAGTTTATTAACATAATTTGAAAAATATGTAAGAACAAAATTTGTAGCAAATTGAATGTAGTTTCTAGGCTACTAGTCCTTTTTTGGAAGAAAATAAATTTGTTTTAAGAAAATTTGAAAATTCAATGCAGTGGTACTAAATGTTCAAGAAAAATATAACAAGCAGCTGTATGTATGACCACCCTAAGTACAAGTAAAAAATAATATTTTTTTCTATTTTTTTTAATATAAGTAGAGGACACATGCTTGGACGTGTTGGATTTCTTTTTGTAATTTTTTTCCATGTAAATAATTAGTTATGATTTTTTTATTATAACTTCTTAGAATTATTAAAACATCTGTGTCTGACTACCATAACTTGGTCAAAAATTTATGATTTTTTTTTTTAATCCTATAGTATGTGAAGCATAAAATGTGGTGCATCTTGTAGATTCAAAAAATGTTAAAGTATTTTGAAAGTTATAGAAGATTTTCAATCAGCTTAACAATCAAGACGTTAGACATAATGTCGGTAGAAAATCAATAATAATAATTTATTAAATTCAAAATAAGAAAAAAGTTATATTGGTGGAAAGTTGACAATATTTTCTATAAACCCTTTTCGTTTGATGAAATTTGGATTAAAAAAAGTCGTCAGCCACAAGGCCGAACTTCAAAAAACTAAGCAAAATTTTCAAAACACGTTTTTTAGGTTCACTTTTTCATGTCAGGCAATCCCGAGCCAATATCCTTTTTGGTTTGGTAATACCAAACCGAAACAGATATCCATTTATAATAGATATTCGTTTCCATTTTTTTGAAAAACAAAACGGATATCCATTTTGAAGACCTAAAAAACCCTCTTTAGTAAAATGGGCATAACTTTTGTGTTTCTTATCAAAATTTTGACTTTTTATAGGTGTTGGAAAGGTGATTGAGATCTCTACATAATGGAATAGGTGGTGCTTCTATATTGTACACAAAAAAATACTTAAAATCATTTTAACTTCATATTTCATTTTTGAAACCTCAAATGCTCACTACTTTCACATGCAAAGTCTTTTTTTCATGATTTTTTTGTAACACTCATGTCAAAATACTTGAAACATTAGAAAAAGTAATGAATATTGAATGTAGAGACTGAAAAATTGTCCTTCGCCTATGAACCCACCTTTTCATATCAATTCCTCCTTCTACTTGCATAATTAAATAATTTAATTATTTAATTATCTTCTAAGGTCATATTCCTCTATTAATTAAATAATTCTTAATTATTTAATTATTCATTATCCTCTTCTTCTATAATTAAATAAATTTTATTTATTTAATTATTTACTAATTTTCCATTTTCATCCACTTTTGAATTAAATTATTATTTAATTTAAAAATCAACACGTCACATGTCTTTTATAATTAAATATTTTTTTTATGATTTAATTATTCACCTTCCCTCCCAAATTAAATAATTGTATAATTATTTAATTTTCTCCAACAATCTATTTTTTTGTGCCAACCTCATTATCTGTGTCATTCTTATCTTCTCTTGTCTCATTCATTTTCCACCCTTGATTGAATTATCTTATAATTCAATCTTGGCGATTAATCCTTATCATTGCCCTAATTTTTCCCTAACCCTATTTCATACGTCAACTTTCAATTGTGCCCATTGATTAAGGCATCTTATTGACATCCAATCTCAACCATCAATCAAAATCAAACCTTTCCTATAAATCAACCCTCTCATAAGCCATTTGGGGGGTTGATTCTTCAAGTATCCTTATGTTGCCAAAATTATTCTTGAATCATTCATCAATTTCTATCTATCATCATTCATCTATCATCTCCATCTCAATATTATGATGTTGAATTGAGCAACCAACATATCAAGTCAATGGAATAATTCATCCATCATTGCATCTATTTGAGGTATTGAAGATTTGGATTAGGTAATGCATGTTATTATTTTATCCAAATTTTTCATATGCATTTTGGTGAACCCCACATGAACCCCCTAACTAATTTTTAGCTCAATATTTTGACAAATTTTGAGGAATTTTGGAGTTGGATCCTTTTTGTTACAAGTTTTGTTAGCTTTTTGTTGTATGTTTTGCATCATTTTGGGGAAAAAACCCTAGTTTTCAAAGATTCAACCATATATCTCAAATGGCTACAAGTATTTTCACAAAAAAAAAAAAAAAATCCAGGTTGTAGAAAATATCAAGAGCTTCCAATCTGAAAATCAGATTTTTTGGAGCTGTTTTTAATTTTTATAATTTTTTTGTTATTTTTCATGAAAAAAATATTGAGAGAAAATTAGTGATTTTTTTGGATATGTTTACATTTTTTGAAAGTTCTCTGAATTATACTAGGGGTCTATTCTTTATGTTTTTAATTTAGATGAAAAATAATTAGACAAAAAATAGATCTTTGAAAATTAGGGTTTTACAAGGATTTGCTTATATCTCACAAACGATTGCAGATATTTTCATTAAAAAAATCTGTATATTTGGGATGATGTCAGTCACCTTTATTCTAAAAATTAGAATTTTTGGACATGTTTTGAATTTTTTATAATTTGATAATTATTTTTCATAAAAAATTACTTTTGGGTGCAAAATAGCAAATTTTTCAGATTTCTTTATATTTTTGGAAATCTCTAGAAATTTCAATAAGGGTTTGTTCTCTTTGCTTTTATTTTTGATGCAAAAAACATTTCCAAAAATTAGATTTGTCTTGACTAGCTAACCCTCTAATATTAGTGATCAATTATCTTGTTAGGGTTTTGGCTTTGTTGTTGGTTTTGTGAATGTGCAGAAAAATAAACATTTCAAAAGAAAAATTGTATCAAATGGAAAAAAAATTGGAGCTAAAGAAATTCTAGGTGCACACATTTCATCTTTCATCTCTTAATCTTATTTGTCACTCATTTGGATTTGGGGCTTTAAAATGAACATCTTTTTTGCAATCACACTTTAAAATTGGGCTTAAAAAGAACCATTTTCTTCCATCACACATTTTGGTTTTGGGTTAAAAAGAACAAGTTCTTCCATTATTTTCTTACACAAATTTCATTTCTAAATGGAAATTAACAACTGCGAGTGTGAATCAAGTGTATGTGTCCTCCAAAACACCTCACTTGGTTCGCTTTTGTCATACCCTTCTTAGGAGGCCTGCTTGGAGCATACACCCCTCCAAGGGACGACCTCAATCAAGGTGTGAATCTAAAGGCATTCCTCTTTGGGAGTTGAAATCTTGTCACTCTTGGCTAAGCCCCAAACAACTCTATACCTTTGGGAAGTGAAGGTGAAGGGTGGGTTACCCCTTTCTCCCAGCCGTGTGGCAAGATTTTTCTTTCAATTCATCCTTAGTCAACCTTGTGCATCCTAGCTTAAGACCTAATTTTACATACCCACTTGACTAACATTAGTCTTGTTGTTGTGTATTCAAGTGTTTTCTTAATCATAACATTTAATCTTGAAAGACAAATTTATCATTGTGTTTGGCATGTGTGTTCATGCATTTACATGTGAAATATTTTGTTTGATATTGCCCAAGTCAAACTTCCAATAAACACTTTCCACATCATATCCTAATCATCATCATCTCTTTAATCCAACCAACATCATTTTTCACCATGCCAACATTAGAAGACCTAGTACCCCAATTCCAAAACCTACTCCAATCACTTCATCAAGCACCACAACCCTTAGACCAACAATTATACATAGGCTCCAAGGCCTCATCCAATGATTTCAACTTCAAACAAACCAATCACCTCAAATGAAACAACTCATAGCACAATCCCAATACCTCATGGCTACTTGTCAAATCCAACAAGCACAACATCCAGTCCAATCACCACATCAACAAATTTCACCTCAATCCTATGTGTCACCTATATCATCATATCAACCTCATCCATCCACATATCATGTTTCCTCTTCATCAAGCTATCACACCTCTTCTAATGTCAACCCTTATCCATATCAATCCACCTTTCAACAACCATTATCCTATTCAACTCCCCCATCATTATCACAATAACAAATCATACCACAAGTCCAAAAACCATTACAACCTCAACATATTCAACCAAAATCCTATGTATCACCTTCATCATCATGCCAACCTAACCCACCTACCTATCATGTCAATTCCACATCAACATATCCACCCATATCACAACAATAACATAGGATCCTAAGTCCACCTTGGCAACAAAATCAAGAGCCTTTCAATTCTCATGCTCCATTTGACAAGGGGAACACCAATCTAGTTCATGCACCCTACAACTTTATCATACCACCATCCAATAAAATTCCTATCCCTAGGCCACCATGTCCTAGTCCTAATCCTAATCCTATAACACCATCCACTATCATTGTCCATCCACTATATTATCCATCTACCCATACACTTGCAAAGGATGTGATCTAATGGCTACTAGCACAGAATAGACCATCGCCATTTCAAGCACCCATTAATGAGATTACCAAAGAACCTTTGAATGCCATGCCTATTCCTCCAAATCCATCATGTGTTCCACAAACTATTGATCTTATATGTCTAAGTCAAATTCCATCATACCCTCATGTTGTTGATCCCAAAGAGCATATTAAGCCTCTTCTAGAGCCTCCCACTTCCATTCAAGCAATCCAAGAGTTATGTCAAGAGCATTATCCTAAGCATGAGGAAACATTAACCTCTCATTCTAATCAAGATCTAGGCCCATCTAATGATCCCACTCATAACATACTTGGTCCTATTTATGATTAAGCTCCCCTCTATGATCTTACCTATGATCAAGAAGGCCATGATGATCCTCTTAGCCAATTTTATGCATTTCATGGTCAAGAGCCTATCACTTCACCTATCCATGAGCAAGAAACCTCCATTACTCCTATCCACCCCTACGTAGCCCTATCCATGATCCATCAAAATCCACTTCTCTTGATGAGACATATGCCTCCAAAGGACACATAGAAGATCAAAAAATAACTTGGATCTAAGTGAACACAATGCTAATCAAGATCCTAGCAATCCCCCATCACCCACTATCAAGCCCATTGAAAGTCCTCTATCATATCCTATTGGTATTTCCACCCTCATTCATGAATTTTCATCCTTAGAACAACAACAACCATTATCTTCCCTTGCTTCATTTTCTCCATCCAATAAGGAACTTGTGTCTAGTGTTCCACTTACACCTAGTCCCATTGTCCATTGCATACTCCAAAACATGAACCACCAAGGTAAAGGTTTAGAACTTCCTGAATAAGGTATTTTGGATCTCATCCATGTCAAAGTCCCTCCACATTCATATGGCCTTGGATATACACCCCGAGGACACCAATCTCAAGATGTTGGTATTTCCTCCATGCATCCTATGTCCACTTTCTATCATGAATCCTATCATACACCTAAAAAATATGTTGTCATCCCTCCTCCATCATCCTACAAATTTCAAAATCATGTGACCATACACCTTCCACCATCCACTTTTCCACCACTTCTTCCAACTCCTAATATCCCTCCATCTAATCTACCTCCATTACTCCCAACATCTAATATCCCTACCATCCAATCCTCTTATCCGTTTATCCATAAATACCCTAACATTCCTAATCATGACCAAAAAATGCACACATTGTCTAAACATGAAGCTTCCACTCATTCTACCTATCCCATGGGATTAAAAACAAGAATTTCAATGTCTCTACCTATAAAGTAAAAAATCCAAAAAATCCTCATGCCTTAGGGCATCAATGCAAAGAGTTGAAGCAAAATACATTCCAAAAGTCATATAAGTCCATACCTCCAAAATTAAAGGCCAAAACTAAAATGGTTTGGGTCCCTATGAAAAAGGAAAGAAAGTAAAATGAGGCATCTACATCACAAAATCCCCAACCATCCCCTTCTATCCAAAATGCACATTCTATTCAAAAACTACAAAAATCCCACAAGCCAAAAAAAATCATAAAAATACTAAGTCTATGTGGGTACCAAAAGCACTACATCCACCACCTCCTAAGCAAACATCTCCATTGCTTCCTACACCCCGTCCACATCAAAATATTCAACCTTTATCATAGTTTGTGCAACCATTGGTCATGGTTCCCTTCCATTTCACAAAAAATTCATACACCTCCATCCCCTCACCCTTCACTCATTATCCTACATATCTCCCCCACCACCTTCCTATGGTCCATGCTTTTGGCTAAGCCTCCCCATTCATCTTTTTCATAAGTCCCATGTAATCCCTATCATCTTCCCTACATAATTTTCATCATAATCCACTATTTTCCTCCATAATCCACATCATAATCCATCATATACCTACTCCATCCCCCTTTCATGTCATCCCTTACCATAATCTATGAGCATAATGACATTTTACATGGTCCATGCGATGACATCCATCTCTAGTGGGACTACCACCTTTCATGGAACTAGACACTTGAGTCCCTCCTATCAATATTCCCCTTCTCCTATCCAAAAAGTCAAAAAGTTAAAAAAAAAAAAAGTAAAGACAAATCCCTTTGTCCAATGGTGAAAACCTGGTAAAAAAGTTCCCTAGATAAGTATCATGATGAAAACATGGCAAACAAGCACCATGTGTAGGTTGATCTTCTATGTCACTTACACTTGGGTGCACAATGTCTCATTTATCCAACCTATCATTCTCATGTCATATCATTATATCTTACCATCGTACCATATTTAGTTGTCATGCATACTTATCATATTGAGTCCATTCATCCTCTCTTCCTCCTTTTGGATCTTGATAAAAATATGGGGGGAAATGTTGAAAAATGTTTTGGGTATTTCTTTATGTACCTCATCTTTCTAACCAATCATATCATTATCCTACTAGAATATGCTTTGTCCAAAAAATCCCTAAGTATTGTACCTAGAATGGGGCATGTTATTCCTATTCAACATAGTCTTTGGAGATCACATCCTTGCTCTCTTATGAAATTACATCCATTCCATCTATCCATCTATCATTAGCCTTTGATCCCTTATCCTATCACCCACCCTTCAATCCATCAATTCCATCTATCTCCTTGCACCTAGACTTGGTTTTCCCTTGTCATTGGTATCTAGCACAAAGGCTACCCAGTTTTTTATCCATTGACACCTCAAAATATTCTCAAAAATGCAAAAAAAAAAAATCAAAATATCCCCAAAATACAAAAGAATGGAAAAAGGTCTTAAAAAAGACAAAAAAATCAAATATCCATAAAAAATCCAAGCAATAAAATCAAACCAAATCATTTCGTCCAAATCACTTCTTCAAAACAATTCAACACATCAATTCAACTCCTTCAAATCAATCTTCAAATTATCAATCAATCACTCAATCCTCTAATCAAATCAGTTCAACCTAAATCATTCCAATCACATCAATTCTTCTATTCAATTCATCACATCCTTTCATCCAATCAAATCATCAAATCAATCATCATGTCATTCCAAACCACTTCTTCAAATCAAATCAATTGAATCATTCCAAGCAATTGCAAGTCAATCCTTAATCCATACCAATCAAGTCAATCAATCTTGCCAAATTATCCAATCACATCCTTTGGTCTTGATCCTAATCTTGTTGTAAACCTAATCAGTCAATTATCATCATCCTTGTGTTGATCTAGTGGTATGTCATTCCTCGCAATGACAACACTATCATCATCAATCAAAATCAATCAATCAATTAATCATTGGTTTGCAGCTTGATAGGGAAAATACCTTGTTTGTTTCTGTATCATTTGTGCATGCTTGCTTACTTGCTTGTGTGTGTTATCATTTTTATCTTGCATTTTCATCAAATTTGAATTATTCCAACTAATATTCATATCTTGTATCTAGACAAGGTTGTATTACATTGGGGCACGAGACACATCATCACCTTGGTCCTTATACCTTGGTGCATCATGTCTAGTGTTGCATCAAACATCATGGTTGCTCACTTTCCTTTAGCATAGCATGCCATTCATCTCTTTCATCTACTTCCTATCTTGCATCATTCATCTTGTCCCTCCTTATCATTTCATTTCGAAAGCATACCTGTGTTCTTTCAACCTGCCTATCCTCTCAAGGGGGCATCATCACCCCTCTTATTTTATCATCATCCTATGTTTTTATCATCATCCATTTTCCTCTATCCTTACCTTAGCCTCTTTGAAATGATGTTACTCAACATAAATCTCAAACATCATCTCAAAGAGGGGAAAAATGTAGACTCTGAAAATTGTCCTTCGCCTATGAACCCACCTTTTCATATCAATTCCTCCTTCTACTTGCATAATTAAATAATTTTAATTATTTAATTATCTTTTAAGGTCAGATTTCTCTATTAATTAAATAATTCTTAATTATTTAATTAATTCAATTTTTCCTTTATTCTTCCCTTGATTAATTAAATACATTTTGTTTATTTAATTACGTCAATAATTAGCCCCTTCCTTTCTATAATTAAATAAATTTTATTTATTTAATTATTTACTAATTTTTCATTTTCATCCACTTTTGAATTAAATTATTATTTAATTTAAAAATCAACATGTCACATGTTTTTTATAATTAAATGATGCTTTTATTATTTAATTATTCACCTTCCCTCCCAAATTAAATAATTGTATAATTATTTAATTTTCTCCAACAACCTTTTTTTCTTTGCCAACCTCATTATCCGTGCCATTCTTATCTTCTCTGCCATTAATCCTTATCATTGCCCTAATTTTTCCCTAATCCTATTTCATACCTCAACTTTCAATCTTGGCCATTGATTAAGGCATCTTATTGACATCCAATCTCAACCATCAATCCAAATCAGACCTTGCATATAAATCAACCCTCTCATAAGCCATTTGGGGGGTTGATTCTTCAAGTATCCTTATGCTGCAAAAAATATTCTTTAATCATTCATCCATTTCTATCTATCATCATCTATCTCTATCTCAATATTATGTTTCTGAATTGAGCAACCAACATATCAAGTCAATGGAATAATTCATCCATTGTTGCATCTATTTGAGGTATTGAAGATTTGGATTAGGTAATGCATGTTATTGTTTCATCATTTTAATTTTATCCAAATTTTTCATATACAATAAAATATTTATATTTTGTAGCAAGGAGATGAACAAATCTTTATAAATCATCATATCTCTCTATCCCTTTATCTACCTCTCTATATATCACTATGTCTTCCCTTAAGCTCTAGACCTATCCCTCCCTCCTTTCTTCTCTTTGCATCCATCTTTATACCTATCTTTCTCACTCTTTCTCTCCTTGAGCTCTAGGCCTATTTTTCTACCTCTGTCTCCATCCTTTCTCTCTCTCTCTACCTCTCTCTCTCTCTCACGTCCCTCCCACTCCCTCTCCCTCTCTCCCTCTCCCTCTC